>BSBK01002454.1:862500-1280851 GCA_027943335.1 Chamaecyparis obtusa | reverse complement strand
ATTTTTTATATGGTAGATGAGATGCTTATATTGATTATTACATGTGATGCATATAATGAATAATGATGATCTTTATTTTTGTATTTTTTTTGCATATTTCAAAATAAATAATGTGATGAAACTGTTATATGATTATTCTTATTATCTATGTACTAACATACTATATATGTGGGATGCATTTGTTTTTAGTGTGTCAGAACACTAGACCATAATGACTATGAGGACTAATTGAATAAATGTTAATGACATGACTAGGTTAAGAAGTGACTAGGATTAATTAAGTGAAAAATGAACCATCCATTGAAACTCAAGATTCATTAATACTATTCTTTAAAACCTCCATGCTTTGAGTAGTTGTTTTTTTATCATTGATCCACTTTTATTTAGAAAAATGGATATGTCCATGTCAAGATATTGATAGATAAAGACGGTATGTTCCCTTTGCATTCAACATGCACTCAAAATAGACAATGAATGTTCCTATCCATCTAAGGATATGAACATTAAGGATTGAGGTATGTGCAACATTCATGAGAATTTTTATTTATTACAACATTTTCTGCATTAGATACTTTGTTCATATGTGAACATGCCAATCACAGACACCCAAAATATCTTTCCTTAGACTTCATTCAAAACATCCCAAAAACAATAGACAAAGAAAAATAAAGCCATGAGCCATCCTGACATATCTAATCATTTGTGGATATCGTGAAGATTCATAGGAATATGAATTATGAAAATTAAAATAAGATAAGACTAACTTGGACAACAAGCCAACAACCATACCAATTTTACACATGTATTATGTATTTATTTTAATAATGAAATTGATGATGATAATGATGTATGCTTTTAGGAATGAGGTACCTCATGCAATAATGACATGTTTGGTTTTAAGTATATCAATCCTATATATAAAACATGATGACCATATATAAAAAGGATTGAGTATAATTGACCGATTAATAAGACAATGACTAGTTTGATTGAGGGCCAGTTGATAAGCTTTTCAGTTAATGTGTGATATGTGAAGCTCAAACTTGTTGGGTTTGGCATTCATTCAATGCATGTTGATGAAAAAGAAAATATTTTATTGGTGATGGACAATTAACATTAGGTAAATTTATTGTAGGATTTTTATGTTTTTATAATTTTTAGGAATTTTTTCTAGACATTTTATCATTTTTGGGATTTCTTGAGGATATTTTATCAATTGTTTGAGGACATTTTTGAGAATCATGACATTAGTTTTGCCTCCAATCAGGACACAATTCAATTTATTATGAGACTGACATAGTGTACTAACTCATGGTAGGGAAAAAGACAAAACTAATAGGGATGATTGATGAATTTCAAGCCACAAATAGTAGACCAAGGTGATTATTATGGGTATGGAAAATGTATCGCAGTGTGGTTATGAAAGGTATGTCAGATGATGTGAAGGAATATTGTGGAGCAAAATTCTCTACACACAGTGTCCAATTGCTCAATTGTCACCATGGTACTTGCCCAAGGTGCCACAAAGTTGGTTTTCACCATAGGATGAATTATTTCTCTTATTTTTGTATTTTTTTGGTACCACACAAGACACATGTTTGCCAAGTTTTTATCAAGGTGATGATTTTTTACTTCTTTTTTTTTTTTGTATTTTTTTAAGATATCTTTGAAAAATGGATACTTTGAGAGCTATGTAGAGAACTTGTGTAGGTGCATGTTTTTTAGAGGATCTAGTAGAGTTTGGCCCTCTAACATGGACAATTGATAAGAACCTATCCCATATACCATTGTGACGAAGTAAGGACCTTGCCAATTTGGCTCAAAATTTTTGGGTTTCTCTTTGTCAACCAAGTTTCTTTGATTTTCCATTGATACCAAGTCTCCTATCCCAAAGAATTTGACCTAAACCTTCTTATTATAACTTTTGTAGAGATAGTTTTGATAGGATTGTAAGTGATTGAAGGCATTCTACTATTTCTCATCAAGAAATTCTAACTCGTGTAGTTGAGACACATAGTAATCTTGATTTGTGATAACATTTTGAAGTGATACATGCAATGAAGGAAATTCAATTAGAAAAATGGCTTATGCTCTGTAGACTAATGAATAAGGTGTTATAAATAAGGAAAAACACATAACTTGGGAGAGGGGTGAATCAGTTGTGTCAATTATTTCCAAAACTTAACCCAACACTTAATCATAAAACTTAAATTATAATGATAAACATTAAAGAATTGAACCAAAAATCACATGAACACATAACACCCCAAAAATTTGCATGAAAACTTGGTTAAGGGAAAAACCACAGTGGGGATCAAAATCCACAAGATGATGTACTAGCACAAAAACCCTATTAAAGGTGCAAAGGGGAATGCATATGCATTTAGGCTCACTTCCTAGAGATCACTTCTCAAATACAATAGAGAGAAACAACCCTAATATTACAAAAAGGGCTACAACCCAACAATGGACTACAATCCACTATGAACAACAATCTCCTGATTTTATGAACTGACTGGTAGAATCTCTGATATGCCAATACAACTCTAATGAGTGCAAAAAATATCTATATCAATTATAGATTCCACTAATACCTCTTCAGATACATAGACATACCTATTCATACACTTCAATTACAACTGATTACATCTTTATATATATTTCCATCACCTTATAAATATGAACAAGGTAGGTGTCAACCTTAAGTCCTCAACTACAAACATTTAATCAATTTTAATACAAAAAATAATGTCATACAAGGTATCTTATAAAATACATATCTAGGACCTAAATCTCCATCCATGAAAACACTATGATCCATAAATCATGTCACAAATCTTCGCAATACGCTAAACTCACCAAGTCATCCAAGAACATTAAAAATATCAATATGCATAGGAGAATCACTAAATCCAATCACATAACCCAATGTGATCCAACAACATGAACATGAAATGATCTAGAAACATTATTAAGCAATGTGAAATACCACATCAGCAACTTAAACATCTCTAACTCTAAATTTACAATTGTCTATGCACTACTCATCAAGAAAACCAAACATAAACCTATATCGTTCAATAAAAACAACTTTCTAGCATCCAAATAATGAACCATTCAATCCAAGGACACACATACATGTCCTAAACTCACCACCAAGTTAGCAACCAAAAATATTTCAAAAATGATCCATGACAATCCAAAAATTGTAAAACTATCACTTCTTGAACAACCAAAAAATAGTCTTTGATAGATCACCTGAAACCTCAAACCATAATGTGAACCTTTGGAACTTGAAAAAGATCAAGTACAAACATCTGTCAACATATCTACAACTATGCAACTTGTGATACTCAATACAATAACCAAATGATCCAAACACTTAACTAAACAAATTCAGAACACTATCCAAAATAAGAAAATATGTTGACATCAATGAAAACATCAATATCAGAACATATATGTAATATATCTAATAAATATCAAACAATCTCATCCTTTAGCATTGATGGAAACATATAATGTGAAAAACCAAATCAATGTACAAAGAAACCATGCTTCCAATAATATCCACAATGTATCTCTTTTTCAACACTTAAAATTCTCCCCCTAAGTCTGACACTTATTTTTCACACAACTATCTCTCCCCCTTTGACATCAATGACAAAGGCACATATATGCACTAAGTCATAAAGGCCAAAAGCGACTGAATATCTCAAAATCAACATACCTCACAAGACTAGCTACTTCCCCCTAGGTAGTAGCCACTAAAACATCAATCTAGGTAAATGATTAATCTCTGTGAAAGCATTGGACCAATGCAAATCCATACATCTCTATCTTTGATCAGGAGAGGCCATTACCCCAAGCTTACCTCAAAGACAATCAAAAGTATCCTTTGGTAAGGGCTTCATAAAGATATCTACAATCTTCTCTTTAGTAGGCACATATTCCAATCTAACTTCTCTTCACTCACCCTTTTTTTTCAGGAAATGATACTTGATAGATATATGCTTTGTTTTAGAATGCAATACATGATTCTAAATTGAATTATTGATAGCACTTGAGTTTTCAAAATAAATAGTAATAGGATCCTCAATATTCACTTAGATATCCTTCAATAATTGCTTGATCCAAACTACTCGTGTACATTTAACAGCAACAACAACAACAACATAATCGACCTCAATAGTACATTGTGATATACAACTTTACTTTTTACTAGACCACGAAACTAACCTTTTTCCCAAGAAGAATGCTCCTCCACTTGTACTATTTTTATCATTCACATTACCTACCTAATCTGCATTGTTTAAAATCACTTAGTGTAAAATCATCATCCTTTCCATACCATACGTCATAGTTAGTTGTTGCTTTCAAGTATCTAAATATCCTCTTAACAATAGTAATATGTGATTCCTTTAGTTCTTATTGAAATCTCACAACAATACAAACTACATTTTTTATATCAATTCTAGTCTATGTCAAGTATAACAGTCCACTGATAATTGATCTATACCTTGTTTTATTAGCATGAGGTGAATTATTGTTCTTTGTCAACTTGCAACTAGTAACCATAGGAGTACCAACCAGTTTTGAATAATCCATGCCAAATTTATTCAACAAATCTTTGACATACTTATAATGTGATATGAAAATCCCTTTTTCAGATTGAGTAATTTGTAAACCAAGAAAAAAAATCATCTCACCTATGATAGACATTTCAAATTCCTTTTACATCTCATCAGCGAATTCCTTGCTCAACTTGTCATTGCCACCAAAAATGATATCATTTACAAATACTTCAATAATCAAGATATTATCCTCATCAATTTTGAAATACAAGTTACTATCAATGGTACCTTAATAAAACCAAGTCTCGACAACTGTTTGTCTAACCTTGCATACCAGGCTCTTGGTGCTTGTTTCAATCCATACAATGCTTTCTTCAAATGAAAAACCATATCACCCTAATTAGTCAAAGTAAAACCATCAGGCTACTCCACACATAATTGCTCTTCTAATCCTCCATTCAATAATGAAAACTTAACATCCATTTTGATATACCTTGAAATCTTTGTAAGTAGCATATGCAAGAAAAATCAAACTGCTTCATTTCTAGCAACAAGAGAAAAAGTCTCATCAAAATCAAAACATTCCATTGTGAATATCATTTTCAAATAAGTCTATCTTTTCCTTGCCACTTCACCATATGCATTCTATTTGCTCCTAAATAACCACTTAGCTCCAATCACATTCTTCTATTTAGGTCTAGGAACTAAAATCCATGTCTTATTCTTTGTAATATGTTCTAACTCTTCTTCCATTTCCTTGACCCAACTTTCATCTTTGCATGTTTCATCAATATCTTTAGGTTCAACCTTTAGAGATCACTAAAATTTCTTCTCTATTTCTAGCATGTCTACTTCTAGTCAAAACACCTTGATTCCTATCACCAATAATCTATTTTCTAAATGATTCATCCTTATATACTTTGGAGTCTTCAAATTTATTTTATAGAAGAAACTTGTATTTTCCACTTCTTCCTCATTTGAAACTTCTTCATCCTATTCTACTAATCCACTCTAATTCTAATTTTGTTTCTAGTTTTGTGTTTACACAATCTAACATTCTTCTTCTTTATCTAATTCATAATTGCATGATTTGGCCTATTTATGATAACAGTCACCTTCACATTAGCACTTTCAACTATATTTCTAAACTGATTGTTAAAACACTTATATGCTTTACTCTTTGTAGAATAACCAAGAAAGATACCCTCATCGCATCTGGGATCAAATTTATGTAAGATCATCTTGGGTTCATGGAAATCTTGCATCAACCAAATATAGTTATGTTCTTTCTATTCTTATTTTTCTATCTAAGAGATCATGTTGTTCATCATACATTTAATTTAGCATGTGCAGTCATAGAATCTTAACCAGAACCTATCTTTGATCACTTTCCCATGATCGCACTTTATTTGGATCTAGTTTACTTGAGTTATGATTCATCTTCTCTCAAGTAGCATGTTCATTGCTTGTTCTCAATTATTGGTGGATTTTGATCTTGCAGTGACAATAGATGGCTTGTGATGATTGGTGGCACATTGTTTTATGTTATTAGATCATGTGTGGACCTAAAATTGGGATTGCATGGCTTCACATGGTTTATGGATCAAGTTATTATAATTTAGGACTTTCCCTTTTTGTTATAACCACTTTTTCCTATTCTTGGGAAATGAAATCTTTCTTATGGCCGACTTGCGTGTTGTGATGGCTATAAATTGTTACTTTATGTATTTCTTAAGGGTAGAAAGTAATAGATGAATGATTCTAGATCTATAAGGGATCAGAAGGTTGATTTAACTATATTGTAAGGTTGCAACTGGGTGAGCCTTATATCCATGACATGTATGAAGGCTAATTGTCAATAGTTTGATCTTAGTTAATATATCGAATCTTGCATTTTATCTCTATTTCTCTATTATTTTTCCTCTATGTTTACTCTTTTTATGAGTGGGATTGATCATCCTTGGTCTCTCATGCCCTGGACTGCGTTAAGTGGTATCAGAGAAATTTTATTTGATTGTGGTGAGAAGATTGTGTCTCCTAAGTGTGTGATTCCTAAAATAGTTTTTTGTGGGGTGGCATAGTGAGGATCTGACCTGCGGTCGTAGAGGATTAGTTTGGGATGGCTAGGAGAGGTGCTAAAGGTGGCTGTGGTGTAGACCCTAAAGTTGCTAAAATGTTGAGATAGATTTCCACAAGATTGAAGGCAGTTGAAATGGCCCAAAGGAGAGGTAGACATATTGAAGAGGTAAGTGATGTTGAAGAGGAGAATGAAGAATAGGCTAAAGGAGAAGCACGCGTACAACCAAAATTGGATCAAGGAGAAAGAAAGGTTTGTTAGGGCTCTTACTGGGGTTAATGCTAGACCACATTTTAACCCACCAAATTATGATGGAAGATTGGATGTCGATGAGTTTTTGGATTGGATCTCATCTATGGACAAGTAATTTGATTTTGAAGGCACTGATGAAGACAAAAAGGTAAATTATGTTTGTACTAAGTTAAGACGTCATGCTTCACTTTGGTGGGATTATTTTCAAAATGATAGAAGGAGTAGAGATAAGGAGAAGATCAAATTTTGGGATAGGATGGTAAATAAGATAAAGGATAATTTCTTACCCTTTGATTATCAAATCAATTTGATTAGAAAATTACTGAATTTGAGTCAAAAGGATATGAATGTGAAACAATACACTGAAGAATTCTACAAATTGGATATCATATCTGGTTTTAAGGAGGATGAAGTAGAAAGAGTTGGAAGGTACCTAAATGGTTTGAGGATGTCAATTTAAGAGGATCTTAGTATGACCATGATCGGGAATATAGAAGATGCATATCAATATGCTTTAAAGGATGAAGACAAGTTAAGTAGGAGATGAGAACAAAGACAAAGAGGTAGAGGTGGAAGATTTTAGAGGGGAAGAGGTGGTATATCTATTGGATATTTTGATAAAGGGAAGGTAGAGGAGAAGACTCCTAAAAGAAGTTCTTACAAAGGTGGAAATAGGAATGAAGCCTACCAGAGAGATGATAAAATGGTGTTTAAGGATACTTGTTTCAAATGTGGTGGAGAAGGTCATTGAGCCTTTGAATGTTTAATATAAAAGGAAGACAAAAATTAGTAGGAGGACAACTCTTGTGGAAGAAGAGGGATCTTCTGAATCTATTAAAAATAATCAGGCTGAAAAGGGAGAGACATTGATCATGAGGAGAACTTTGTACCATGATGAAAAGATAGAAGAAACTTTGCAAAGGTATAATCTATTCAGAACCAGATGTCTTGATAATGGAAAGGTATGTAAGGTCATTGCTGATGGTGGTAGTTTTGATAATTTTGCATCTGAGGAAATGGTAAATAAGTTGTAGTTATAAATATTGAACTATCCAAAACCCTATGAGATTGCATGGATAAGAGATGATCACTGGATAATGGTAAGTGAATAATGTTGGCTTAAGTTGAAAATAGGTAATTATCATGATGAAGTATTGTGTGATATTATGCCTATGGATGTATGTCATGTTTTTTTGGGGAAGACCTTGGCAATTTGATAGACAAGTTATACATGATGGTAGGAGAAATGTATATACTATTGTGGATAATGGTATGAAAAAAAAGAAGATTTTTTTTCCTTTGGAGGAACCTTTAAAAGGGGAAGTTTGTACCAATTCTAGGATTTGCATGGTGGATGGTAGAAATTTCTTGGAAGGTATGAGACATGAGAATGTTTGTTTTTGTATTGTTCCGAAGGAAGCTATAGATGTAGATCTAAAATATGATTACCCTAAAGAGATTAAGGATATATTGGATGAGTATGATTATGTGATTTCAAACAATGTACATGATGGTTTTCCATTAGTTAGAAGTATTAGTCATTTCATAGATTCAATTCCTAGAGCTAGTTTGCCTAACATTAAAGCAGATCATCGGTTGACCCCACAAGAGAATGAGGAGCTGAATAGACAAGTGCAGGAGTTATTGAATAAGAGATTAATCAGGAAAATCTTAAGTCCTTGTGCTATACCTATTGTATTGGCACCAAAGAAATATGGACAATGGAGAATGTGTATTGATTCTAGAGCAATAAACAAGATCACAGTCAAGTATCGGGTTCCTTTACCTAGGATGGCTGAAATAATGGATTGCTTGAGTGGAGATAAGTATTTCACAAAGATTGACTTGACGAGTGATTATCATCATATCAGAATAAGAGAAGGTGATGAATGGAAAATTGCTTTTAATACTAAAGAAGGTTTGTATGAATGGTTGGTAATTCCTTTTGGTTTGACTAATGCATTAACTACTTTCATGAGGCTGATGAATGAAGTGCTAAAGAAATTCTTGGGTAAGTTTGTTATAGTTTATTTTGATGACATTCTAATTTTATGTAAGATAAAAGAAAAACACATATTGCATGTAAGACAGGTATTGTAGAGGTTAAAGAAAGAAAAGTTGCTAATAAATTTAAAGAAGTGTACTTTCATGAAGGAAGAGCTTATGTACCTTCAGTTTGTGATTTTTGTCGATGGATCCTAAGAAGGTTAGGGAAATTGTTGAATGACCTAAAATTGAGAGTGTTAGTGAAGTAAGATCTTTTTATGGCTTGACAAGTTTCTATTGGGAGTTCATTAGGAATTTTAGTTATGTTTTCAATGTTATGAATGAGACAATGAGGGGAGATAAGAAGGATTTCAAATGGACACATAGAGCACAAAGAAGTTTTGATTTGTTGAAGAAAAAGGTAACCAAACATCCTATGTTAGTACTAGCTAATTTCAATAAGGTGTTTGAAGTAGATTATGATGCTAGTGGAAATGCAATCGGAGAAATACTTAGTCAAGAAGGTAGACCGGTTGCTTATTTTAGTGAAAATTTGAATGATGCAAAGAGGAAGTATTTTGTTTATGATAAAAAATAATTATGCTATTGTTCAAGCTTTGAAGAAGTGGAGACATTACTTATTTCCTAAGGATTTTGTGTTGTATATTGATCATCAAGCTTTACAATATTTCCATAATCAGAGTAAGTTAAATCAGAGACACATGAGATGAGTTGAAGTCTTGCAGAGTTATTCATTTGTGTTGAAGCATAGGAGTGGTAAGTCTAATAAGGTTGTTGATGCTTTCAGTAGAAGAAGGAATTTGATGACAAAAATGAAGGTGACAATGCTTGGATTTGATGAATTGAAGACTTTGTATGAGGTTGATCTTGTATTTACTAAACCTTGGAAATCTTGTAAGAAACCTTTGATTGTAGATAGGAGTTCTTTGTTGGATTATTTCATACATGATGGATTGTTTTTCAAAGGAGTTTAGTTGTTTATATCACTAGGATCTATGAGGGAGAGTCTTATTAAGGAGAAACATTTCAAAGGACTAGATGGACATTTTGGGATTGACAAGACAATGACAGTTATCAGTGAGCAACATTTTTGGTCGCAGATTCATAAAGATGTTAGGAATTTCACTCAAAAGTGCAAAATTTGTCAAGTAGCTAAAGAGAATAGTCAGAATACTAGGTTGGATACACCATTATTTGTACCAAAGAAGCCTTGGGAGGAAATTATCATGGATTTTGTGCTTGATTTTCCAAAGACTCAGGGAGGTAATGATTCAATATTTGTGGTGGTTGATAGGTTTTTTAAAATGGCTCATTTTATTCCTTGTAAGAAGACTAATAGCTTATTTTTTTTTCAAATAAATTGTTAGATTGCGTGGATTGCCTAAGAGCATAGTTTCAAATAGGGACAACAAGTTTATTAGTTATTTTTGGAGGACAGTTTGGAGAAGGTTGAATAATGAATTGAAGTTTAGTTCTACATTTCACTCATAGAATAATAGATAGACTAAAGTTGTGAACAGTAGTTTGGGTAATCTTCTGAGATGCTTGGTTGGTGAGAAGGCAAGAAATTAGGATTTGGTTTTGAGCACAAGCTAAGTTTTCTTATAATAGTGTAGTGAATAGGAGTATAAGTAGAACACCTTTTGAGATTATTTATGGTTTAAATCCAAAGAGGGTAGAAAAATTGAGGGATATCAATGGTGAATAAAAGAAAAGTGATGAAGTAGAGGAATCTACAAATAACATGAAGACTTTGCATGAAGGAGTTTAGAAACATTTAGAAGGTATGAATGACAAATATAAGAAGAGGGATGATTGGAAGAGGAGATATAAGGAGTTTGAAGTTTGTGATGAAGTAATGTTTTTTGTAAGAAAGGGTATATTTCCATTTAGTACTTACAGTAAGATGAGAATGAAGAAGTTTGGACCTTGTATAATCTTGAGGAAGTTTGATTCAAGGAATGCTTATGAAGTGAAGTTACTAGAGGACATGAACATCTTGCCTATATTCAACATAAAATACTTGTATGAGTATCATAAATTAGATAGTGGTGAAGGGGATGGATCAGAGAGTGAATAATAGTATCCAAAGAAACAACATGATAAGGATGAATAGATCTTGGATACCAGAGTTGGCTGTAGCACTAGAGAAAAGCAGTATGTGGATTATCTAGTTAAGTATAAAAATAGACTGGTTGAGAATTCTTAATGTATTTATTAGGTGGAGTTGAACCATGTTTGTTTTCCTTCACCCTATAAAAGTGAGAGACTCACTTTTTAAATAACCCCTAGTGTCTGATGCAGGATCATCTTGGGTTCATGGTAATATTGCATCAACCAAAAATAGTTTTGTTCTTTTTGTTCTTATTTTTCTATTTGAGAGATCGTGTTGGCGGTTTATCATATGCTCAATTTAGCAAGTGTAGTCATAACATATTAACTAGAACCTATCTTTGATCACTTTCCCATGATCGCACTTCATTTGGGTCTATTTTTCTTGATTTATAATTCATCTAGTCTTAGGTATCATGTTCGTTGCTTGTGTTATTGACCGTTGGTGGATTTTGATCTTGCGGTGACAATTGATGACTTTTGGCAATTGGTGGCTCATTGTTTTATGTTCTTAGATCGTGTGTGGACCTAAATATGAGATCAAATAGCTTCAAATGGTTTATGGATTGAGTTCTTATGATTAGGGACTTTCCCTATTGGTTGTAACATGTTTTACTATTCTTGGGACATGAAATATATCTTAGGGATGACTTGTGTATTGCGATGGCTATATATTATTACCTAATGTATTCTTTAAGGGTAGGAAGTGATACAGGAATGATTCTAGATCTGTAAGGGATCAAAAAGTTAATTTAGCTATATTTTAAGGTTGCAATTAGGTAGTCCTTATAGCCTAACATGTATAAAGACAAATTGCTAATAGTTTGATCTTAGTTAATATATTAGATCTTGCATTTTATCTCCATTTCTCTATTGTTTTCCGTTATGTTTAATCTTTCTACTTGGTGGGATTGATCATCCTTGGTCTCTCCTATCCTAGAATACATCACAAAATTACCTAAGTCTCCATATCTCTTGATATATCATTTGCTTCTATATGGAGGGAAATGATCATTAATGGTAGATTCCCACTTCCCAGAGTATGCATTTAGAAAAAAAGGACAAAGGGGGATCTCAAAATATAAAACCCCTTTTAGATGAAAACCAAATCAACACTAGCCAAGTAGATGTAGGAGTGATAATTCAAGATTCAAACCTAAGAGAAGTATAAATCTCAAGATCCCTAGTTGTCCTTAAATAGTGTTTACTCTTTTCCTTTAATGTAATGTAAAATAGATGTGATATAAATGTAAGGAAGGTAAACAAACACTTATACAGTAAGAAATCAGATCTAGTGTACAAAAACTAAGTTGTATGAAGGAAAGAGAAATTAGAAGAACTTACCTTGAAAGATTTTAAAAGATGCAAGTTCAGATCTGTAGTTACCTTATAAGACTGTATCAAAATCTAGAATAGATCAAGATTCAGGACCTTGATTGTTGTAACTTTTGACTATAAAAATATCAAAGTGCTAGGAATAGTTTGACTTAGGATGACGTATACTAGATTTAGGTTGAAAAAAAGTGACCTATACTTGAGAGAGATAAAAATGAAGGTCTCAATCCCGTGATAGAAACTGTATCTCCAAATTTATGATTTTGAATCTGTTCCTTCACACATTTGCACTTGCACACAAAGAGGAGGGGAAATTTTATTGGTGGGAAGGGGCTTGCCTTGGTTAATCCCCATTTTAGGGATTAACCTTAAAATGAAGTAAATAAAGTATGTAAAATAAGATAAACATAAATATATGTTGCCTCTAAAACCCTTTTGGATGTATATGAATCTTCTATATCTATAAAGATGTCATTTTTCTTCTATGTTGTTGATGTCAACTCAAGAATGTAGGATGGCTCCTCAAATTTAATGGATCAACTACATCATTAAATCATGGATCATAGAAGAAGGAAGAAGAATGAAGAATTTAGACCTCCTCCCTTAATGGACAACTCCTTTGGAAGCTAGATCTTGAGAATGAACTGCTTCAATACTTGATGCTTGAAATGCTTGCTTGTTTGAATTCCTTGAATGCACAATGTCTTTTCTTGAGAATATTTTTCTTGAAATTGTGTGTTAGAATAATCACCAATGCCCCTATTTGGGATTCATGTCATGATTTAACAACATATTATGTCTTCTATAGGTCTAATGGTTGTATCAAACATTAGCAGGTTGATCTTTTGGTGCAACAACAACCGCTAGTTGTAACAAGTGGTATTAGAGCTTGGCCACAAGTTTGGAATCTCCTCGGATGATGGTGAGGGGGATATTATTGAAATAATCACCAACATCCCCCTTTAGGATTTGTGACATGGTTTAACAGCCTCATGTGTCTTTTGTAAGTCTAGTGGTTGTATCAAACATTAACAAGTCGATCTTTTGGTGCAACGAGAACCGCTAGTTGTAACATTGTGGTGTCATGAAATCGTTAGATGTTATGGGGTTTTTAAAATTAGAGGATAAAGTCTCCTTATATAGTGATCTAGGAGTTGATTTTTGGGAAGCCAACCTCATCAACCCGAAAATGGAAATACTTTGCATTGGGCCCTGAAACCTTTTTAAAAATAACCCTTAGGGGTATAGGTTGACTTGGGGTGACCTATACCTAGGAGTGCTAACTCTGAGGTAAAAGGCATGGGACCCAAGAAGTCTTCTGACCCTTCAGTAAAAAAAAGGTCCAATAGTCAATAAAATCAGACATAAAGGGCTAAAATGGGCTAAAAGGAAAGGTGAATAGGGTAAATGGGAAATTATGCATAAGAATTAGATCCATCATAGATTTTTGAGCATGATTGAAAAGAGAAAGAGAGGCCCTTGATTAAATAATGTATGACATTAAATATAATGCTATATCCTAATGAAAGACCACACTAAGGAGGGATAAAATGGTCTAAAAAGGACATAAGACAAGTGCTTAATTTTTAAGATGGTACATATTCTAGAAATTATAAAGTACTTCATTGTAGGAACATGACTATACCAAAGTTTGTAGGGTGTCTTACCAGTTCCTTGCTTTATCTAAAATCAATTCAATGTATATATTGGAGTACTAATTGCTTCTCTCTAGTAGATCTATAGTACATTTCCTTCTATCATCATGGTCCTTGTAGTGTCAAGAATATATATGTCCCTTCGCTCTGCAATTCCATTCTGTTGTGGGGTTCCTAAAGATGACATTTGTCTCTTTATTCCATTCCCCTCACAGTATGCATTAAACTCTCTTAAAGTAAAATCTCCACCTCTTTTTAATCTCATACATCTCATAGTCAAACCTATCTCAGTCTCAACCATAGCTCTAAAGATCTTGAATTTATCAAATGCTTCAAATTTCTCCTTAAAAAATGTAACCCACGTAAAAAATTGAGTCAATGAACAATATGAAATATTTATCTTTGTAATAGCTCCTAGTCCTAGGAGGACCACATAAATTTGTATGCACCAAATCTAACAATCCACTTGAAGAATATATATTTCTTTCAAAATTCTATTTATTTAGCTTACCCAAATGACATTCCTTACACATCGTATTACAAGCTTCAACAATCTAGGAAAATCTCTCACAACATTTGTAGTACTTATCTCCACAATATTATCAAAGTTTACATGACAAAACCTTTTGTGCCACAATCAAATGTCATTAATTTTAGCAATCAAGCATATATTCTCTATGATATTTAAATGAAATAAATTACTCTGGTCTTTATACCTGATGCAATCTCATTTTTGGAGCTTCCCAAGATTATACACTTTTCATCCTTGAATTGTAAGTTTTAACCTTTATCAACAAGTTGTCCAACACTCAAAAGATTATGTTTCAATCCTTCAACATATAAGACATCACTAGTATTATTATTTCCATCAAGTGTGATCAAACCTCTTCTCGAGATAAAACAAGGAGTATTGTCACCAAATATGACAAAACCACCATAATACCTTTCTAATTTCACAATATTTTTATTATCACTAGTCATATGAAGTGAACAATTGCTATCTATTACCCATTCATATTTTATTTCAACATGTGTAGCTAGGGCCTTTTCATCATTCAAGAAAGTAGGATTTTGATCTCTAATAGCAATGAACACAATCTCATATTCACTCTTTTTAAATTTATCATCAGTTACACTTTCACCAATAGCTAAATAATACTTCTTATGATACTTAGGCTGAAACTTTATAGGCTTATACTTTGGTACTCTTGCAGGACATCTACAAGGAAAAAGACCAATTTTATTGCATGATTTTTTTTCAAAGGTAGCTTCCCTTCATCCTTGCCTAATCTATTAGGAATTCTCTTTAAAATTATGGCTTCTATCTCTTCTATATTTCTCTCCTCTTCCTCAATTTCTTCCCATTCCTTAACATATCTAGATCCATACTTAGAAGAAATTTCACCAGTGTTATACTTTTTCTTATCTTTAGAAATAGTGGCTTTAAATGCATATTCAACTTTAGGAAGACTATCACCAAATCTAGTCATTTGAAAAGCATATAAATTACAAACTAATGAATCCCTTGTCATAGTAGTCACAGTCTTGATTGCTTGAATAGAAACAACTTTGTTTTCATAAGGAGGAGGCAAGGATCTCAGGATCTTAGAAACAATTTCATCTTCTTCCATCTTTCCACCAACACTTCTAATTCCACAAAAAAGTTAGGTCACCTTCTGAACATAGACTTGAATATTTTCATCCCTATTAATTCTCAAGGATTCCAACTCTCCTTCCAATATTTTCAACCTTGCTTGCTTCACCAAGGCATCTCCTTCATGTAAGGCTTCCAATTTTGTCTATATCTCATGTGCAGTCTCTAAATTCATAACATTTGTATATTTAGCATCTGATAAGGTGCTCAATAAGGCTTATTTTTCTCTTATATTATACTCAAATTCCTTCTTCTCATTAGTAGTAACAGTAGATAGATTTGTAGGAGGTGTGTATTTTTTCTTTGTGGTTGTCCAGTAATATTCTCCAATTCATCTCAAATGTGTGAGTATCTGGGCCTTCCATAGAACATAGTTTTTTCCTTAAAATCTCATACTCCCTTCTTAAAGGTTGTCATCCAAGATCACCTCAAGTGGTCAAGCTTCAAAAAAATGATGTAGATCTGATACCAATTGTTATAAACAAGGCATCACACATAACTGAGAGGAGGAGGTGAGTCAATTGTGTCAATTAATACCAAAACTTCACCCAAAACTTGACCATAAACCTTAAATTAGAATGATAAACATTAAAGAACTAAACCAAAAATCACATGAACATATAACACCAAAAATTTTACATGGAAACCTGGTTAAGCGAAAAACCATGATGGGGATTAAACATATAAGATGATGTACTAGTACAAAAACCATATTAAAGGTACAAAGGGGAATGCACATGCATTCAGGATCACTACCTAGATCTCATTGCTCAAATATAATAGAAGGAAATAAACCTAATATTACAACAAGTGATGCAACCCCAAAATGGACTACAATCCACTATGGACAACATTCTATTGATTTTATTAACTGACTGGTAGCATCTCTAATATGCCAATGCAACTTCGATGAAGTGCAAAAAATATTTGTCTCAATTATAGATTCCACTCATAGCTCTTCATATACACATGCGTACCCATTCACATACTATGATTACAACTGATTACATCTTTATATACATTTCCATGACCTTAGAAACATGAACAAGGTAGGCATCAACCCTACCTCCTCAACTAAAAATATTTAATCAATTTCAATACAAAAGTAACATGACCAAATATATGTTAGAAAAGACATAAGTAGGACCAAAATGTCCATCCAAAACATGCTATGATCCATAAATAATTCCATAAATATTTGCAACACACTAACTCACCAAGTCGGCCAAGAACACTAAAAATATCAACATGTCATAGGAAAATAACTGAATATAATCACATAAGACAATATGATACAACAAAATGAATAAGAAACAATCTAGAAACATCAAGCAATGTGAAATACCACATCAAAAATGTAAACATATCTGACTTTGAATTTAGAACTGCCTTTGTACTGCTCATTAAGAATACCAAACAATAATCTCTGTCATTCAATAAAAATAACTTTCTAGCATCCAAATAAAAAACCATTTGAGCTAAGGACACACATCCATGTCCTAAAATAACCACCAATATAGCAACCAAAAATATTTCATAACCAATCCATATCGATCCAAATACTATAACAATGTCATTGTTAATACAATAAGGTCCAAGATTACTGAGAGGGGAGGGGAGCTCAATCAGTAATCTATAAAATTAGAAACTTTTCACAATCCTTTCAACAATATCAACCTCGTTCATTAACTTTAAACTTTATTCATGCAATAAACAAAGTAACCATACAACAATCCAAACATACAACAAAGTGACACAAGTATTTTATTGTGGAAACCCTGATTAAGGGTGAAAACAATGGTGGGAATTAGAACCCACTAATAATCTGCACTCTTTTAAAATGCTCCCTGTTAAAGGCCTAGCCCTGTTAGGAGCTTTACCTTATAAGGATTTGTGTGTGTATTTTGTGGTATTTGTTATCTTGCAACACAACACTTCAATAAGACATTATATTTTTAGTTTAAAATCAAATGAGAAGCAAATAAACTACACAAAATTATCATACTGCTCTCTAACTAGAAATCCTTGAGTGTGATTAAGATCAATTCTACTCTCATATTTAGACCCTAAACAGTGAAATTACACTACTAAAATGAGAGATTCTAAATGTAATTTAACTAAACATGAGAAAATGAAGCTAAACTAAGAGATGTCATTAATTCATTATCAATTTAAGATGATTTAAGCTATGAATTAACAATGATCTTAATCTATGAATTGAAATTGACAACATGTAAGTATGAATGTAATTAACTATCCCATTTGTGAGCTTTGAAAATTCTCATTTATAGAAAGATTAAGGAATTCAACAGTTGAGATTCAATTTGAAAGGAGTGGTTGAGATTCATTCTCCCTTGATCCATGTGATAAGCCTCTGATTGGCTATGTTTATCCTTGTTGTCCCTTGAGAGGTGACATGTATTTTAGGCCTTTTTATATATTGATTTTAATTAATTATCTTAGCCAAGTATTTAAGTGGGATTGATTTAATTTATTAGGCTAGGAGAAACTAATAGGATTTTTTTGATCAATTGATGATGATTTAATGCTTGATTTAAGAATTTCCTCAATTTTAATGAATTGTGACAGTAATCAAGTGATTAGATTAGCATAATTAGGACATTGTTCTAAATTAGGGAAAATAGGGCATTTGGTTCGACTAGCCTAATTTAGGGTGATTACATTTTCCCCTCTTTGAATTGATGTGTTAACAACACAATGATTTAAAAAAAAATATATGATGTTGATTTAGATAGAGGCTTGATATGCAACGATGAAACCACTCTAGATGCGAGGAGATTTAGAGACTAGTATGATGAAACCACTCTAGATTTGAGAATTTAAAGATTGATTGAACAAAATTCAACATGATTGAAAGTTTAAGCCATCGATTCTAAACTTGATTAAACAAGAACCGATCATATCAACTCCGAGCTTGATTGAACAAAGTTTGATAAACGTTAATTAGAATATCTAGTTTGATTTGGTGCAATGAAACTAAATATCTAGAAGATCATGATGATGAAAAATAATCAATTTTATTTGAACTGATGAAATTGATCAATGTCAGGAGGATTTGATTTAGGCATAGATAATAAACTTGATATGGTTCATGATGAAGTTAATTATCTAATAGTCTCAACTTGATTGAAGAAAATTGTCATGCCCCTTAATGAGGCATATTAATGTCTTAATTTTGATATAGTTTTTATAGTTTGGACACACTCTTTGTGCTTTGACAAAACATTTCTAAACACTTGTAGTAAATATCTTGTGAACTTATGCCAGAAATAGCTAGAACCTACTAAACCTATGGGTAGTGTGTATGACATGTTTTGCTTAATATTATACATAGAATGCAGTCTTTCATATAACTATTTTAAGCTATGTTCTAATATCTGAGTAAAAGTAGGAATGTTATCTTGCATATGTCTTCCGAATGTTGTTAAATTTTTAGGAAAATGAGGAGTGACGCAAAGAGTGGTGATTACTGCATTTAAGGATGAGGATAATGGAGACCGGTCATGGAAAAGAAAGTGCAGTTCAGTTTTGTTGGATAAGCCATGCCTACAAAGGAGTTGTTGTTCTAGAGAATATAGGGGATACAACTTGCTATATTTCTTGCAAGTTGTTATTATGTTACTTGGTAGTAAATGTACTATGTCATGGTTGATCTTCCGCCTTCTTTTCTGGTGATGTTTGTTCAAGAATTTTTATGTTATGTTTTTAATAAGCATCCAATCCTTTGTATAATGGATTTGGATCATCTTAGTAAGCTAATGAGAAAATAGATAATGCTGATTTAGATTTAGAAGTTACTCTTTTTTGTTCTTCATGAATTATTCAGTTTTTATGTAATCAAAGAAGGATTTTAATGGAAGAGAGATTTTGAAGTACTTGTTGTGTTCATAGTTAATTAAAGCCAACCAAGGGGGCCCACTTGGGAGGTGATATAGATTTAGGTAGAATAGATTCATTTCTTGTAGTTTCCTATTTTTAGATAGATTTACTGTATTAGTCCTGCAGCATTATTACTGTGAATGTTCCTACAGCACTTGCAGAAAATGATCATAGTGGATGTTCTGAGTTGTTAATTAGTTTAGCTTCATTTTTAAGCTTTCTAAAATTATCTGTTGTTAGCCAAGGTGTGTTTACTATTTTGTAGCAACATTATAGATTCTTCCAATGCATTTTACTTTCCTACAACATAGGTGTTATGACTCCTAAAGGAACTTAGTGCACAAACTATGCTAACCCATTTCAAGTCCTACATCCCTGGGTTGACAATTCAAGTGTATTTCATGATGGAATAGGTAATCCTTAGAATAGATATATTATCCTTGAAAGAGAGACAATGGCATGATTATCTTCATCTATTGTGAAACTGTACATTTTTGGCACCATTGTCAGGGATGGTGTCAAGCTAGGAACCTTCATGAGTCATTTATTTTTAGATTAGTTTGTTAGCTAGGAACTACAAAGTTGTGGGCTTGACTAACAAGTCACCAATTTCTTGCATGCATCGAACAAGGAGAGATGTCTATGGTAGATTCCTTCCTAAGGAGCCTATAAAACCAAAAGAAGAATTTGAAGAACCTGAACTGCCATTTCTTGACGCAAGCCCAAAGTTTACTGCATCATCATCTTGAGTGGAAGAAGACATCCATAAAACATTTGACCTCTGTCCATTTGAGGAAATATTGGCTAGCTTCCATACTAACCCCACTTCAGGACCGCCTGCTGTCCATAATCCCCCAACAATTACCAACTTCCAGCCACAGTTTCAATATCCCATACCTCCAGCTATGGCAGCTCCCACATTTCCATTTCCAATACCAAGTCTCATCAATAATCCCAATCTCAAAAATATACCTGCATTAGGATTACCAAAGTTTTATGGTCTCGTCACAAAAGATCCTGATACTTTTCTGTTCGAATTTGATATCCTGTGCTAAAGCTTTGACTATAATAATGATAGTCACAAGCTAAAATTATTCCCAGCCACACTAAAAGAGTCAGCTTTAAAATGGTTTATGGGCTTGGGAGCAAATGCAGTAGCAAATTAGGATGATATGAGATGCCTGTTTCTTAGCAAGTATAAGGAATATTGTAGGGGAAATGATTCAAAAGGTGATGACATTTTTAGAATGTGACAATGAGAAGATGAAACATTAGAAGATTATATATCTCACTTCTTGTTCAACTTACAAAAGAACCCACAACATACCCTGCAGGAGGAGTCCCAAAAGCTAATTTTTCTCAGAGGAGTAAATGAGAACTATCTTGAAGCATTGGATATGATGGCAGGGGGAGATATATCCCAATCTTCATGGGATGACCTTTAGAAGATTTTCCAGAACTACTCTAGGTCAGCAGTAAAGAAAGGAAGGGGATTTCGCTCAGCAATAGCCAAGGGAAGTGGCTCTGGTATTTCAAAGATGGAAATTTCAAATTTGTTGTCTAATTTCAAGAAAGATATCATCAATGATGTTGCCACACATTTGGATACAATGGCTACTAAGAATAAACATGAAAAAGCTGAGGAGTAGTTAGCTGAGTACTATCCACACTACCGAAAACAAAAGAAAGATTGTCACTACAAATTAGTCACTAATGTGGAAAACCAACATCTTCCAAATGAGTACCTAAAGATAGAAGGACAAGATGAGAAAGTATTCTTCATTGCTCAATGTCATCCATGGGCCCCGCATCAAGGTATGCCTCAAGACCCTTTACAAAATTCAAATCCATATAGTAATCAATGGCAAAACTGTAGTGTCCAAGGTCCTCCACAATATATCAATCTAATTGGAACAATGCTTGGAAAAATAATCCACAAAGTTAATGGTATCCTCCACAACAACTTCAATGGTCACAGTTCCCAAACCAATGGAAACCACCCCAAGGGAATTGGCAGTCTACAAACCAATGGAGAGGACCTCAACAATGGTCTAACAATACCGGATACCCACCTTTACCACCTCCAGTAAATACACCTGCACTAATGCCACCACCTGCAAGTTCTGGACCTCAAAAATAGACTCAGTTACCTGCACAACCTCAGCCAAATCCAAATAATCAGCAGCCACAACAACCAATGTATGTTGCTAATGCTCAATAGTATCCTGCTTATGCTCTAAATGTCACAGATATACATTTGAGATCTGGTACAATCCTACCAACATCTGAACCACCTCTTATAATTGAAATACCAGATCCTCTTGCAGCATCAACATCAACAACTTCTCTACCGCAAATAGTTGACCCAGCCAATGTAACTAGTTCAACTCAAACTCAAATAGTAGTTGAACCTCCTTTTCCACAAAAGCTCATACAAAGTAAACTTGCACAAATAGAGGAAAAATCCTTTGACATCATTAACCAACTAAAGAACATGCATGTCCAGATTCCTTTGTTCCAAGCTATTAAAGATGTTCCTATTTATGGCAAAGCTATCAGAGAAGCCTGTCTTAAAAAGCCTAGGAGGAAGAAAAAGGACCCAACCACAGTCCACGTTATAGGACAATTGGCTAACATCATGTTAGGGAAATTGGTTATTCCTAAATATTCTGATCCAGGAAGTCCAGTTGTGAATGTGATTATAAATGGTCAATCAGTTAAAAATGCCTTGATTAATCTTGGTGCTGCTATAAATGTAATGACCAAGGATACTGTGAAAAAGCTGAACATAGAAGGATTATAGGCTACCCCAATAATTCTACAACTCGTTGATAGTTCTACTATCACTCCTAATGGGATGATAAAGGACATAGTAGTAGCCCTATATTCTTTAGAGTACCCTATAGATTTTATGATTCTATCCCCAATAGTCAACTTAGCTGGTTACCCTGTCATTTTAGGATGACCATGGTTAGCTATAGCTGATGCAAATATAAGTTTTAGGTCATGGAATATGACCATATCAGATGGACAGGAAACAAAGAAATTTTTCCTGTATCCTCCAGCACAATCCCAACTAGATTTAAGCACACCTGTATGGCCAAATTTAGTGGATGGAGAGGAAGAGTTAAAATCTATAGTACAGCTTATGATTTTACATAGACAGTCTTTTCTAAAGCTGTAGGAGGAGGATTCAGTAATTCAGAGTATTCTTAATAATACTTATGTGGTAGAAAAGGATGTATCTGACAGCTCTGTGTTGGAACTAACTACATATGATGAGTATACTGAGAATTGTTTTCTGCCTAAGGAGCCAGACATTATCCATTAGCTTTTACCATGTGAAATAGATACTAGTCCTATCTCTGAAGCTACTATGGTTAATCTCACAACTACTATTGAGTTGTCAAAAGGTCATAATCTCCATGTCAATAACAAACTACCTCGCAAACAGCTGAAACAGTTAACAGAGCTTCTTCAAAAACATGAAAAGGCTTTTGCATGGGACTATGGAGATATGAAAGGTTTAAGCCCCACATTATGCACTCATAGAATATATATCAATGAAGGGTGCTTGCCACTCCGTCAACCCCAGAGGTGGATTAATCCAACACTCAGGGAAATAGTTAAAACTGAATTATAAAAATTGCTTGATGCTAGTTTTATATACCCTATATCTGATAGTCGATGGGTCTCACCTCTAGTTATAGTACCTAAAAAGGGAGGGAAATGGTGGATTTGTGTAGATTATAGAGAATTGAATAAGGCAATGAAGAAGGATCATTTTCCTTTACCATTTATTGCTCAAGTTCTGAATACTCTGGCTGGTAAGAAATATTTTTATTTTCTTGATGGATACAGTGGTTATAATCAGATAAGTATAGCTCTAGAGGATTAGGATAAGACTACATTTACATGCCCATGGGGTACTTTTGCATATTCTGTGTTGCTATTTGGCCTGTGTAATGCTCCAGCAACATTTCAAAGAGCTGTAATTAGGATTTTTGCTGACATATCACATGACTGTATGAAAATATATATGGATGATTTTATAGCATTTGGAGTGACCTTTGAGGAGGCTTTGATGAATCTTGAAAAGGTTCTTGTCCGATGCAAAGAACATAATCTATCACTTAATAGTGAGAAATGTTTCATGCTTATGCAGGAAGGGGTGGTGCTTGGTCATTTTATATCAACCGCAGGGATACAAGTAGACCCAACCAAGATAGAGGTAATTCTAACATTTCCCACACCTAGTAAACCAAAGGATGTAAGATCTTTTTTAGGTCACGCTGGCTATTATAGGCATTTTGTTCAAAATTTTAGTCAAATAGCTAGTCCTTTGTATACACTACTGACTAAAGAAGCTAAATTCATTTGGAAACCAACATGTAATGAATCCTTCCCGCAGCTTAAGAAACTCCTCACCATAGCACCAGTTCTTAAGGGACTAGATTGGTCTATTCCATTTCATATCCATACTGATGCATCAGACTATGTTGTAGGTGTTGTATTAGGAAAAAAGCTTGCCAACCTTGAAAATGCAATCTATTATATTAGTAAAAGCCTCCATGGCCCTGAACTAAACTACACAGTAACTAAGAAGGAACTTTTAGTTGTAGTTTATGCATTGAAAAAATTCTAACACTATGTAACTGGCTATCCTATTTTTGTTCATAATGACCACTCAGCCATAAAGTACTTGATGAACAAACCTATTGTAATTGGCAGATTGGCAAGATGGCTCTTGTTATTGCAGGAGTTTGATGTAACCATTATTGATAAGCCAAGCAAGGCCAATGTAGTTGCTGACTATTTGTCTAGACTTCAACTTGCTGATGAAGATCCAACTCCAATTGAAGATACATTTCTAGATGAGCATTTGTTCCACATAGCAACCCATACACCATGGCATGAAGATATAGCAAACTATCTTGTTGCAAATAAAATGCCCCCACACTTCTCCCAAAAAGATAGGAAGAAGCTTGCAGAGAAAAGTTTTCTTTATTCATGGATAGATAACAATCTCTTCTATACTAGACCAAATCAAATCATGAGGAGATGTGTCAGGTAAGATGAAATATATGACATACTACATGCCTGTCGTGACAAACCATGTGGAGGCCATTTTGTAGGAAAACGAACAGCATTAAAGATACTTACAACTGGATATTATTGGCTAACATTACATAAGGATGCAACAAATTATACAACCAAGTGTGACAAATGCCAGAGAATGGGCCGGCCAACCAAATTAGATGAGATGCCACTCAATCCATAGGTTGTTGTAACACCCTTTGACAAGTGGGGTATGGACTTCATAGGGCCAATTGACCCACCATCAAATGGAAAATCCTACATCTTGGTATGTAAAAATTATTTAACAAAATGGGTGGAAGTCAGGGCGATAAAAAATGCAAGAGATGAGAAAGTAGCTAAATTCTTATATGAAGAAATATTCACATGCTACGGAGTCCCTAGAGAACTTGTAATAGATCAAGGAGCCCAGTTCACATCAAATTTGATCACTGAACTTATGAAAGAATACAACATAAGGCACCAAAAATCCAACCCTTATCACCCTCAAGAAAATGGGCAAGCAGAGGTCACCAACAGAGAAATTGAGGCCATTTTGACCAAGACAATGCAAATCCATAGGAGGGATTGGAGCAGTAGGTTAACTGAAGCCGTCTGGGCTTACCAAACTACATGGAAGACAACAACTAGATTCACCCCATTTGAACTTATGTATGCGAAGCAACAATGTTTCCCATTGAATTTGAACATAAAACATTGTGCATTGCTCTGAAATTGAACATCAACCTTCTTGCAGCACAAGAAGAGAGACTTCTCCACTTGAACTCAATGGATGAAATGAGAAAGACAACTTTGGAAAGAACAAAGATCATTAAAAAACAATGGAAGAAGTGGCATGATGCACATATCAGGAATAAACACTTCCAAGTGGGAGATTGGGCTCTTTTATATGATTCTCGATTCAAGGAGATTCTAGGAAAATTGCAGACTCGATGGCTAGGGCCTTACAAAATTCAATATGTATTCGAAAATGGAGCAGTCCAGCTGACAACCATTGATCTAGTCTAGTTCAAACTACTTGTAAATGGCTATCGATTGTGCCTCTATCATAAACCATAGACCGAGGATGAGTTCCTACAGTAGTTCCAACCAAGAAATTTACCAGCTCCTATGGACACAGTTCCTGTAGCGGAGGGTGCAAGCCTTCTTCCTGCAGCTGTACCATAACAAGCCTTCAACAAGAAACCATAATAAAACCTCATTCCATCTGAGGTCCATTCTTTCATTCATTTTTCATTTTCTTCTTATCAACTCATCTCATTTATTTGTCTACTATCCACTCACACTCCATGTCACCCACAAATTCAGTTTTCTTTTACTGCTTTCAATAAAACATGCCGTTAGCACATTTTTTGCGGTCACCAGACTTCACCAACTCATCAACTTGCATGCGGATGTATGATCTAAAATTTTCAAGTACAATATTTTTACTTTTTCCTCATTTTTAGCGCATAGGTTTTGATAATTATATCTAATACTGCATTAAATGTATCGTATAAGCCTTAAGCCAATTTTCCTTTCCTGTGCGAAATTTTTTAAGTGTGGACACTTATCCAAATTTCATGGGGGGCAAGGAAAGTGTATTTATTTCCAAGTGTCATCTCCATGTCACCCTAGTCATGTCCACGTTATATGTTGTACTTTAGCTGCGGTCTGTTTTTAATTTTAAAATCTTTATTATATCTGTCGTACCTTTTCATTCCAATTTTGGGAAAGATTTCCTGAGTTTGACATGACTTAAAAGGACTATCATTTATATGAGAACACTTCCAGTTAAAACCTTGACGTCCTTCATAATTAATGGCATCATTATTTTACATGCCAAACATAATGGAGCCATGTTAAGAGAATGTGGTATTGGCATTTCTTAGAAAGATCAATTTGAATTCTGAGAAGAAGGTATTTGCAGAGTGTTAAGGGGGTAAAAATTATCAGGGTGGTGAGAATAGAGAAATTTAAAACTAGGCATTTTGAAGATGGGAGGACAATTGCAGAGACATGAGCTGGTTGTCCATGGTATTCTACTAGTGGATGTGGAAACAGTCTGTAGTTTTAACGCTTGTGGATGGCTTGGCTACTTTCTACAGTTAATAGAGTTCAATGAAGAAGTAGCAATGGAGTTTATGAGGACATTCGATGAAGGAGAAGCCACAATATGGGGATTAAAAGTGGTTGCTACTGAGGAGAAAATAGTAGAAGTCATAGGACTACTAGTTAATGGAGAGCATTATCCAAATGAACATAACACCAGGTCATCTCAGGCATAGTTTTCTCAGCTGGGTGACCCTCTGCTGGAAATCTCAAAGCAAGGGTGTAAGAGACTCTCTCTCCCAGCACCGTATCTAGAATTGGCAAACCATATCATCAGGTACTTGACCTGCGAAGGCAGATTTTTGAACCTACACACTCATCATTTTAAGCTACTCAGTTGTGTAAGGCATAACATTCAAGTTAATATCCCCAATTTCCTTTACAATATGTTGTGTATTAGTGCCGAAAAAAACTCAAAAAGGAAATGAAATTTCTATTTCTCATCATGCCCTAGTTAAAATTTTAGTTGAAAGATCTCTTAGGGATTCCTCCCCTATTTCATGGGTAGAATTTGTTGAATTTAAAACCTTGCAGCCTCAAGCCAACCCTGTCTAGCAAAATTTAGGGAATGAGGAAGAGATTGCGGGGCCTAGTCAAAATCCAGCTGAAATAGAGAAAGATATACCTAGCTCTTCCAAAGACAAATGCAAACATAAGGTTGATAAAGAGAGCCCTAATTTTAAAAGGAAAGCCCAAAACCCTTATGTTCAAGTGGCAAAGAGAAAGAGGTCTACTCCTGCAGCAACTAATCCTGCAGCGTCTACCCCAGCACCATCTAAACCAAAATGGACCCGCAAAGCAATAAAGGTTAAAGAGGTTCCTGTACGTCGAAGCCCTCACATGCGAGGTCAAGTATCCTCAGTTTCCCCTGAAAACCTAAATGTTTCAATGTTAAAAACTTGTGCAGAATTGCAGGTCGAGAATATTCTAGATGACTCTCCTATATAGTTGGAACCCCAAAATGTGGAAACATGTGAAAATGAGCCTGATAGTGAAATGCCATACGGTGATCAAGAAATATGTGAGTCAAATCTTGTTGTAGTCACAAAAAATGCCCCTAAAAGTGTTCAACCTACTTCTCCACCAGTCCCTATATACTCTAATGTTTTTGTCATACCTTATAGATCCTCTTGGTACACCCATTATTTCCAGCAAGTTGCTAAGGAATGAAAGAAGAAAGCTATGGCCCAAGAATTCCCTTCGTCTACAATTCAATCTGTATTATTTGGTCTGTACAACCACTTCATTTTTCAAAAGACCTTGTGGAAACAAGAACAAGACCAAATGCAAAAAATAATATTTGATAAAGATGAGGAAATTGAATCCCTCAAGGAGCAGCTTGAGAAACAGAAACAACAGATGAATAAGGCCTTAAAGTTAGCTGGCCAAGTCATGGCCTGTAGACCACCACCAAGGGTGTATTCCGTTTGTGTAAAGGAATAGTTTCTATTATTTCAACTAAAGATGACAATAAGGAATATTGACTGTGAATTTAAAATTGCTCAAGATTTTTACAATGTGTATCAGACTATGCCCTCATGGTAGAAGAATTTGTTGTGTGAACTATATCTGCATAATTTCATAATTCCACATGAAACAGAGTGGAATCCTCTGCTTTACATAGGAGATGTTCACCTTAGGGCTTTAATGTCATGGATGCACAATGAGACAAACTATGCCAAGCAGTTAAATGTCTACAAAGATCTTGAGAAATATGAACCATTACCACTTGTAATACCCCAAAAATGGGCTATAAGTTCATTAGCCTCTTATATCATCAAATCGAATGAAATCAACATCGAAGTCCTAATCTAAGGCACATCTAAACATCATCGAATCATAATTGATTATCTTAAATTTTGCATCAAGGAATATTCCTAGCAATATTCCTAATTATCTTAATTATCTTTAATTTAATGATTATTTGGCGATAAATCACATTTATCCTAAGTTTGATTAATTGAATATTTTCATATTTAATTAATTAGATTTAATATTTGCCACTTAATTTTTTAATTAAATTTAATTCTATCTATTATTAATTGTATTATTTAATTTTGACAATAAATCAAAATTCCTATGAATAATTGATTAAATTCTTATTTAATTAATTAAAGCATGTTGTCATTATTTAATAATATAATTTTTAATAAAAGTTTGATTAAATAGTTAATTAACCCATAAATTAATTATTTATTTTCAAAAATCAGTTAAGTTGGAAATAAATCACTTTATTATTAAATTAATTCATAAATAAAATATGCACAATCATAAAAGCAGACAACTATCAATTATCAATTAAAGCTAAACTCTATTTTGAGTTAAAGCTTAGCTTTTGCATGTTTTTGTGACTTAATTATTTGTTATTTAAAAATAACTCAAAAATCAACCTGAGTTATTTGAGTGATTTATGGCTTTTATCCATGCACCTCCAAAGCCCTGGATTTCTATAAAACAAGCCTCAGCTCATCTCAAAGCATCTCATATTTTTGCACAATCACGCTGGAGAATTGGAGGCTGAGGAATCAACTTGCGAATTCAAAGCTTTGTGAGATCAATTTCAATTGCATAGTTTTTATATCTTAGCATAGAATTTCATAGTTTTCATATCATTGTTAGAATCTTCATTGTTAGATCATTTAGCATTCATTTCATATCAGTTTTCAATAGCATTCATAGCATATCAGTTTATCATTCTTATTGCATAGAAAATATCAAAAATATAGATTAATTGCATTCAATTTCATATCCATCTTTTGCATTCAAATCCTTCATTTAGGTATCGTCTAGGTCACTGATCTCGATAACAATCTGAGAACATTAATCTCGCACCTACTAGAAGGCAGTAAATCACTTGGTTAGATTAGATTTCAATTTTGCACGATTTTGATTATCACTAACCTCTAATGTTTTACTGAGTGTTGTGTCTACAGATCAGATACAATTTTCACACACACATTTCTGGCGCCCACCGTGGGGCCCTGAAACAGGTTTCCCTTCATTTCTATCAATTTTCTATCTTTTGAGGCTAAGGGTTTCAAGGGTCCTGGTATACTCTGTAGGACGTTATTTTTTGTTTCTTTTTTGCTTGCAAAAAAGAAATTTTTTTTTTGGGCACTTTTTCTATCAAAGTTGTCCGTACACAGTGATTTTTTGGCACTTTTTCTATCAAAGTTGTCCATACACAGTGATTTTTATCATTTTGTCCGTACTTCTGTACATCTCTATATGAATTCTCATGTGAGATTTCACACTGTGTCGCGCGAAATTTCACTGGTATCATTGTTGTGCGTGAAAAATCACTTTCTCGGGCGAGACTGCAGTTCCTCGCGTGAGACTTTATCTTTTATCGCGCGAGACTCCACTTCCTCACGCGAGGCTTCATATTTTTGTCACACGAGATTGTACTTCCTCGCGCGAGACTTCATCCTTCGTCACGCGAGATAGTACTTCCTTGCGCGAGACTTCATCCTTCATTGTGCAAGATAGTACTCCCTCGCACGAGACTTCATTCTTCATTGCGTGAGATAGTGTTTCCTCTCGTGGGACCGCATTCTACCTCGCACGAGATTTTGCTACAGAGACACATAATTTGTAGATTTTTACTTTCAGATTATTGATTTCTAACGCTTACAGTTTGCTGTTGATTGGTCTTGATTTTGTACTTTCAGACGTGTGCTAAATTCTGGATTACAGAGCGTTGGACCTAAGGTATTCTTCTCAAGCTGATAATATTTCAATTTGGATCCTAAAATAAATCTCTTATGTGTTTGGTTTGTGTGCATCTTTTCATGCTTTTATCTATTTCTACACACTTGCATAATTGATACTAGGTTGTGACCCCTTAAGGATTCATTAAGTAGTCTTAGAATACTTGTGATTGATCTTGATTGCTATCTTGGGTTATTGGACTCACTAATCCACCGGCCCCTCATTTTCACCCCATGGTTGCAATCTCAGCACCATAAAGGGGAGGGGTCAACAGGACAGAAGCGTTAAGTGTTCCACTTGGCAACCCTTTTGTGCTTTTAGGAACTCACTTGTTTTCTAAGTTGGGGGCTCATTTTCAGCTTGTGTGAGGTGTTAAGTGTTCCACCTTGTGGACTCATCTCATATTCACTTTAAGCGTTAAGTGTTCCTCTTTCTACTTTTTGGGTACTTTTGGTAGATTTTCTTTCGGGAATATATTTGTGCTCACATAGTAATTAGGCCCTATGAACACTATTCATGATTCTTGAGAGATTGGATTCCTAGAGAAATCTTTCTTGACGACAGAATCCTTGTAGGTAGGGAGGATACTTAGTGTGTTTCACATTCAACTTGGTTAGTGAGTCTTCTCTTATTGATCGACACATTCTCTCTTCGAAGAGGTTGATAGATCACGTGGGGTTGATATCATGAGCTTTGGTGAATTAAAATTGGTTAGTGCATCTTCTCTTATTAATTGATACATTCTCTCCTCAGAGAGGTTGATAGATCACGTGGAGTTGATATCACAGACCTTGGTGGAACAAAACTTTGTCTTAGCGTGTCAGATTAATCTGCTTGCTTTGTTTGGGTTAAAAGTGAAAAGGTGTCAAAAACCTTGGATCTGGAGCCAAGTCCCCTTGTGGTATAAATCTGTGAGTCACCTTTAGAGAGGGTTAACCGTAGTAGACAATCCCTTCACAGGGCAAACTGCATTGACGGAACCTCAAGCGGTGATAGCCATTTTCACCATGGTAGTGACGGTCGCTATATAAATGTTCTTGTGGAAGAAATCTCCATGGGTATGGTTCATTTTTGGGTTGTCAGATCTCCCTAGCAGCTCTTGAAGATTAAGTTCTCAGACTGTGTCAAAACCCTGGTGCGCCGGGATTGGAGTTCACCCCTTTAAATCATAAAAGTTACAGAGTCAAACCATTACTAAAAACTCTAGAGAGGCCAATTTTTCACTTTCAGGTATATGTGTGTTATTGCAAAACTTTTCAGAACATACACAATTAGTACTCTCAGGGATTAGCACAATTTGGTCACTTGATTGTTCATGCGCAAGGTTGCTTTTGCCCTTGTTCATTATTTTCAGAAGTGCTTGGAATCACTTGCTTGCTATTCTGCGTGCTTATTTATCTACTTGGCTATTAAAAATGATCAAATCTGGTATAACCTTCAAAATTTGGATAGTACAATTTACAAACAATCCAAAACTGAAGACCTTAAATTTTGCAAAAATTGATGTAAAATCTTTTTTGGAGTCAAAAGTCATTTCAGGAAGTCAGACAGTCATATGAGTTTTGTCAAGTGTCATTTCAGTATTGCCCATCTATCGTATGATTGAAAACCCAGTGTCGTACAAGTTTTGTCAACTGTCATTTCATTGCTACCCAACTATCGTACGAGTTTAGCAACTATTATTTCATAGACTACCCAGTGTCGTACGAGTCTGCAGAGTGTCATTTGGAAAAATTTGAGAGAGTTGTCAGAAATTGTCAAATTGCAAGATATCCAATGTTTCCAGCCTAGTTCCAGAATCTGTCAAAAATATCATTGTGTCAGGAACAGAGCAGTAGCTATTGAGCATTCTACCATTTTTCGAGATTGATCTTTTGAATCTGATCTAGCTTTCTGTTTGATCAATTTGAGTCCTTTTTATCTCGTGTCAAAACCTTGTCATAACTATCAATCTTTAATCAATCTTCAAAAATAGACTAAGTGTTGAGAACTCGTGTTCGCTATCTTTTGGGTGATCTATCCCATACATCTAGGGCACAGTTTCCTTCACCCACATCTCATCAGATCTTCAAAACTATCATAATCTTGACAAGGTTGCGTCATCCGATTTTCTCGAATCAAATTGTTCTTCAGTTGTCTTCATCCTTTTCTTCTATTTCATTCAAAGTTAATGGTGGAGACCAGAGCTTCTTCACACAACAAATTAGAAGAAACATCTCAGAACTTACTTTTGACCAATGCCCCAGGTCCAACTCTTGAACAACTCATCAAGTCAGGTATCTACGAAGATGACGGTCTCAGTAACTTTCGATTGAAAATTGGTTACATACCTCCTTTATCAACTCACAGAGGTAACCATAAAACTCCTCCTCAATCTATTCCAGGGAGCCCAAAAACTCCTACCATGTCTCAAGCAGGGACAAACCATGGTTCTCTAGGAGGAGGGTCCCAAGGACACCATTCTCAACATAATGCCAACCAAGAACCTACCCCCTCTGAAATCCATTGATGTCAGAATGATGATTAATTCAAGAGAATGATGAGGCATTTCTTGAAAGTGGATAGAGAGGCATACTTTTTACAATTAGCCCAGGAAGGGGCTAAGCTTCCTCCCAACTTTAACATTGATGATATAATCACATATGAGGAAGAAACTCCACTCACAGCTATGACAAAATAGATGCATGCTATACAAGTTGAATTTAACAATCTTAAGAAGGAGAAGGAACCCAAGGAGTTCTCCATGGAGGCCCTATGTCCTTTCCCATTCGACAAAGACTTGTATATGCCACCATTTCCAAAGAAAGTAGAGATACCAAAGTATGAAAAATATGATGGACACTCTGATCCTCAAGATCATGTCAGAGAGTTCTATACGCAATCCATGGAATTCATGCATGAACCGACCTATCTGATGCATCTTTTTCCTAGATCCTTGGGAGGAGCATCCATGCAATGGTTTTCGAGATTACCTTCTACGATCAAAATTTTTGAGGAATTGATTAAATTGTTTTATCAACAATATTCCTACAATATTCAACATCTGATTACCATGATCGATATCTGTAACCTCAAGCAATATCCAGGGGAATCATTCCTAACTTTCCTCAAGAGGTGGAGAAAGAAGTTCTCTCTATATGCTAGACAAATTCCCGAAATGGAGAAACTTGAAATCTTTATCAATAACCTTGTTCGAGAGCTCAATTATCCATTACAAATGCAAGATCATGTATCTTTTGATAAAATGGTGGATAATGCAATCAAGATTGAGAAAGTACTTGTCAAGAAAGGAGAAATCACACTTCAAAAGGACAAGTCTGAATCTGGATCTAGCTCAAAAGATAAAAACAAGAGCTGGAATAGAAACAAAGGTATCATCTCTGATGGTGTTGTTGACACTATCCGCACCCCATCAAAGGCACCAGCCTACAATCTCACCCTTGCCACCAAAGCCATTGAAGCTTCAGAGCAAAAATCTGCTGAACCATCTCCAAAGAAGCCATTCAAACGATGGGATAATAAATGAAAGTTTACTCCCCTGGGAGAATCTTTGGAATCTACCCTAAGAACCCTAATAGCTGATAACATGATCTCTTTACCACCAATCCGAAACCCTGATCCGGATCCAAAACCATATTGGTGGAAAGATAATGATTTCTGTGCTTTCCATCGGACTAAAGGCCACAAAACTAATGGATGCTTCCACTTGAAACATACCATTCAAGACTTGATAGATCAAGGGGACATCATGATCAATAATCCTACCAGCAATAATGATCACACAGCATTTACAAAACCATTTCCACAACATGGCAAGGGAGTTTCCACTTCTCAGCCTAACATGGGGGCAAAAGTCAACTATGCCTACCCTGGAAACAATGCTGTCATCAATATGGTTGAACCATGTCTCTCTGAGAGCTGCAATGTCATCAGGATTGTATGAAGAGATAGAAATCATTCCTCAGCTAATGCGGTTACCAGATCACAAGCTCAGACTCATCTGAAAGGACAAACACCAAGTTCATCTAATGTCCCTAAGATACCTTTCAATCTCACATCTGCTTCTAAACAGAAGGCTGCCTTAAAATCTTCCAATCCAAAGGATACAAGACCTACATCTTACAGCATCGTCCAAGAACTCTAGCATACCAATGCCAAAATATCTATGTTTGAGTTACTTTGAATATCTCCAGCTCACATAGATATCCTAGACAAAGCTTTGCTCGGCTCTAATGTTCCTGATGATCTAGATCTAGACAGGTTCCAGACTATGGTTGGTCATCTAACATCTCCACAATATATCTCCTTTTCAGAGGAAGATGACAACTCTTTGAGTCACCCACATAATCAGCCCTTACACATAGAAGTCTTGATCCAGAATCATCAAGTCAAACATGTGTTGATAGATGGGGGCGTAGGCCTCAACATTTGTTCTTACAACTTAATCACATAGTTGGGATTCTCAGAGATGGCTATTGATCCTCAAAAGAAGATCACCATAAAGGCCTATGATGAATAGGAAAGATCTTCTAAAGGCACCATTGTCTTACCCATTCGAGTGGGTCTGGTCATCAAAGATACCACATGTCGGGTGCTTGATCTACCATTGGCTTACAACATCCTTCTAGGGAGACCCTAGATCCATGAAATGCAAACCATTCCTTCTACATACCATCAATGCTTGAAATTTCCCTATGAAGGAGTGGAGGTTACTATCCCAGCAGATCTGAGTACAACTTGCAATACATTGAAGGAAAGTGTCAATAAGCTTGTTCCCAATAACAAAGAATCTTCCATCAAGCAACAAAATGTGGCTTCCACATCCAAGATGGAAGACATTGCTAAAGAGATCAATATCAAAGAAAATGGGATGGGAGAATACACTATAGAGCCAGTCTTGTCCCTGACATCTCTCCCTATCTCGCCCAAGTCATATGGACAATCTTTGAAGCAATCTAAATCAGAACCTAAGGAACCTATGGAAGCATACAAAAGAAATTTTGTGGCGGAGCAAGTATCCAAACAAGAATTTGAAGAGGATGAAGCTATGCTTGCATGGCTATACAAAGATGATTCTGAATCCCAAATTGTTCAAACTAGCGAATCTGTAGCACCTACAATCCCTTCTAATTCATATGGTCCAGGGAACAAATTGATAGCCAAGATGGGATATTCTAGTCAAGGACCTCTAGGAATCAGAAGAAAGGGTCTTGTGACACCCATTTCACATATTGGTAGAGCCAACAAAGATACTGGTGGCTTAGGCTTTCAGAAGAAACCCTATCATCTCAAAGGTGGTTGTTCTCATGTCATAGAACAAATTGCACCAGGAGAACCCCTTCTCAAGAAAGAAGAGACAGAACCCTCAGATGATGATTCAGATAGTTCAGAACTCATCCCCTATGAAAAATTGCCTAAAGAGATCAAAGATCTTCTTGATGATAAAGATGATCCTATCAGAAGAATTAATGTAGTAGAAACATAGGAACCTACTGTAGCGCAAGAGATGGTTGCACCACAAGAACCAACTAATCTCGAAGGCAATCAAACTGATCAAGAAGAAGGGGATAGTTATTCTGACACTGATTCCCATGAATATGAATTCAAGTCAGAGACTGAGGGTAATCCTTCTTGGGGTATTCATCCTGATTTCACACATTTTCTAAGATTTCCTAGAGATCCTGAATCAGAAGCTGAGTCAAATGACTATGAATGGGGTGCCATTCCAGAAGAAGATGAGCTTATAATAGAGAAATATATTGATGTTATTCACCAATATGTATCTCAACCCAACGTAGGTCTAGAGTGAAACAATGAACTTAACATGTCTGATCCACCTATGGCTGAAGAGGACTCCCATGATGATGTTGAGCCTATTCACGAATTGAACATTTTGAGCTGTAATATCACCTTTGAACTTGAGCGTCAGGTTAGGACCAATGATGACATATCCATGACTGTGAACACCATATCCCAAGCCTTTCCTGCTTTGACTATCCAACGCCCTGATCTTATCGACCAAACTTCCACAAACCCAAGTCATGGTGTTTACACCTTTTCCAGTGACTATGCCCTTGCTTGTTACCTCAATGCAGTCGAGCCTATGAGGACTTCCATCAGTGAACTGAGTGTTAGCATGACCGAGTCGGACATCAAATATCTTAGTCAAAAAAATAAAAATAAAAAGAAAAAGAGTTCTGAGGGTGAAAACCACTTTGTGGTAGTCTCAGAACCTACAAAAGTAAAAAGAAAAGATGTATCTAAAGGTGAAAACCTCTCTGAGGCACCTGCAGATGAGATATTTGATGTCCTTCCGAGTCATTTACAGGATAGATCTCCAGTTCTAATTGAACCCACTCAATCCATCAATTTGGGTACAACAAAGGAACCACAATTGGTACATGTAGCACAATCTCTATCAGAAGAAGAGAAATAGAAATTCACTACATTCTTATCAGAAAAAAAGATCAACTTTGCATGGAAATATTCAGATATGCCAGGATTGGATCCCAATCTCATTATGCACCATCTATCCATTGCTCCTGGGGTAAAACCAGTCAAACAGAAATTGAGAAAGATGCATCCTCATGTGGCACTCTTAGTCAAAGCAGAGCTAGAAAAACTCCTCAAAGATGGATTCATCCGTGTCATAGACTATGCTGAGTGGATCTCTAACATTGTACCTGTTTCAAAACCAGATGGTTCAATCAGAGTGTGCACAGACTTTAGAGATGTGAACAAAGCATGCCCTAAGGATGATTTTCCACTGCCTAACATTGATATGATAGTGGACATGACTGCGGGCTATGAAATGTATTCCTTAATGGATGGCTTTTTTGGATACAACCAAATCAAAATTGCTCTAGAAGATCAAGGGAAAACAACTTTCACATGTGCGTGGGGAACCTTCTATTGGAATGTTATGCCATTTAGACTCAAAAATGCTGGAGCTACATATCAAAGAGCAATGACATCTATTTTTCATGATATGATGCATAAAACAATGGAGGATTATGTGGATGATACCTTGGCAAAATCCATGATTCAAACTGAACATCTAACAGACCTGAGCATGATCCTAGATAGAATGGAACAGTTTAGTCTCCGACTAAATCCTAAGAAGTGTGCTTTTGGTGTCACTTCTGGAAAGCTCTTAGGATACATAGTTTCAAAGAAAGGCATTGAAGTTGATCCAGCTAAAGTCAAGGCTATAATAGAGATGCAACCTCCCACAAATATCAGTCAAATGAGGATGTTGCAAGGTAGAGTACAGTCCATCAGAAGATTCATATGACAGTTAGTTGACATATCACAACCTTTTACAAAAACATTACATAAAGGCGTGACCTTTGCATGGAATGAAGAATGCGAGAACAACTTTAACCATATCAAGAAGTATCTATCAAATCTGCCTATCTTGATGCCTCCTATTCATGGGAAGCCATTAATATTATATGTCTCCGCAACAGATACATCACTGGGGACATTGCTAGCGCAACATGATGAAGACAAGAGGCAAAGAGCCATCTACTATATCAACAGAACCTTAGTGGCCTATGAGAAGAACTACTCAATGATAGAGAAGGCATGTCTAGCTATGATATTTGCATCGTAGAAATTGAGACACTACATGTTAGCTCATACTACTCATTTGGTAGCTAAAATTGATCCACTAAAATATCTCCTAAGCAAAGCGGCCCTCACCGGTAGACTAGCTAAATGGGTCATGCTTCTAAGTGAATTTGACATTGAATATGTTGAAAGAAAAGCTATAAAAGGTCAAGTTATTGCTGATCAACTAGCAGATGCACCCATGTTTGATGATACACCCATGCAAATGGAATTTCCTGATTCCTCTATCATGCACCTCTCTTTGAGAACATGGCGGTTATTCTTTGATGGCTCCTACACATAGAATGGATCTGGAGCAGGCATATTGTTCATCACTCCTCAAGGATACTTGATACCCAAAGCATTTAGACTAAAGTTTCCTTGCACAAACAATATTGTTGAATATGAGGCACTTCTCAATGGTATGAAAATGGCAATATAGTGGAGAGTTACAGAGATGCACATCCATGGAGACTCACAACTGGTTATCCACCAAGTCAATGATGTGTACCAAACCAAAGATGAAAAGCTCATTCCTTACAAGAGAATGGTAGATGATTTAAAGAAATACTTCATCTCTATCACATTTGAGCAAATACCCAGAACGGAGAATAAGGCTACTGATGCAATGGTGACATTATCTACTCTCTTATAGCAGCCTGAACATGAACTGCGCTACGAGTTCCTGGTGGAAGCCTTATCCTATCCTACATATGACTCCCCTGAAACCCGCATGATCTGCACTGTTGTAGGTTATGACTCATCTCGCTACAAAAATCTGTTCTCCTATCTCCACAACCAAATCATCCCTGAGTCCTTTAACTATTTTGAGAAATGAAACCTTATCCGATCTGCATCCTGATATGTCATCATTGGTAATGATCTGTATAAACGAGGTCTAGATGGTACACTGCTTAGATGTTTAGAACGGGAAGAGTCTCAACGTGCATTAGAGGAAGTCCACGAGGGTATATGTGGGTCACACTCGAATGGTTTAATGTTAGCTTGAAAACTTATTAGGGCTGGGTACTATTGGCCTGAAATGGAGAAAGAGGCTATTAAATTTGCTAAAAACTATCAACAGTGTCAAGTACATGGCAACTTGATTCATGCTCCAGGGAGAGATCTGATTCCCTTTACTACACAATGGCCTTTTCAACAATGGGCATTTGATCTCATAGGTGCTATCCATCCGCACTCTTCTAATGGACATACCCATATAATCACAGCTACAGATTATTTTACAAAATGGGTAGAAGCAGTTCCTCTAACACAAGCAACGGGGAAACAGATCTCTATGTTCATCCTGAACTACATCATTTGCAGATATGGGATCCCTCACTCTATAATCATAGATAATGGGGGGAAATTAAAAAACAAGGATCTAGATGACTTATGTGCTAAATTCAAGATTACACAACATTGGTCTTCTATTTACTATCCTCAAGGGAATGGACAAGCTGAGGCTTCAAACAAAAATCTCCTGAAGATCTTGCATAGAACAGTGAATAAAATAGGAAGAGACTGGCATCTCATGATCAATCCAGCTCTCTGGGCCTATAGAACTAGTATCAGAACACCTACAGGGGCTACACCTTTCGCTTTAGTTTATGGGTCTGAAGTGGTACTACCTATTGAGGTTGAAATCCCATCACTTAGAATCAGAATGCATGGACTTGTCACTGATGAAGACTACAGAGTGTCTAGGTTACAAGAACTTGAATTACTAGATGAGCGCAGGCAAGCAGCGTATGATCATCTCAGAGTATATCAGAAGAGAATGTCTAGAGGCTACAACAAGAAAGTCTGACATAGAGAATTTCAGGTTGGTGATCTAGTCTTGAGAGAAAATCCTAAAAATCAATCCCAACGAGAACGCAAGGGGAAGTTTGAACCCAATTGGCTGGGTCCCTTTGTCATCACTGCTACTTTTGGCTCTGGTGCCTATCAACTCTCAACGACTAAAGGAGAATAGCTCCGAGAACCAATCAACGTTCTCCATCTGAAGAAATTCTACGCCTAAGGCATTCAGTGCTTGGTAAATGTCCTAAAAAAATCTTAAAAATCAGAAAAAGTCCTGAAAAAATGAACATCTTGGTGAAAACCTAGCAATAGGTACCTTGATGATTCACAAAAAAAATAAAAAAAAATAAAAAGTACAAAAAAATTGAAAAAATGAAAAATACAAAAAAAAAAGAAAAAAAAGAAAAAGTGCCTTGGTGAAAATCTGGAAACAGGCACCTTGGTAGCAAAAATAGAATCTCTACCAAGATGGTGAAAACCTGGCAAACAGGTGCCACTTGTTCCAAAATGCTCCATCTATCAGCACAATCTTGGTCTTTCCCATCTTTTAGTCTACTTTAGTTTGTACATATCTCCCAATTTGTTTCAACATTTTCAATTTTCAGTAAGTCAGTCTGTACACCAATCGGCTCAAGCATCTGTATCCTATCCATGTTTAACACTTGGAGGAAATCAATGTCATATCCTATGGTCTCCCATGTATGTTAGACAGATTATATCTAGTCAGAGTCCTTTGAAGCTTCATGTGAGTCAGTCAGTCAGTCTTATCTCCAGAAAGGATTTTGCATCAACAACAACGCAATCAACATCAAACTGAAAACTGAAAACACTCTGTGCTTTTCATGCTTTTATCTCCTTGTATGCTTACTGATTCGCATCGAGATTTTTTTCATATTGTGTCCCTTCGAGCTCCTCAATGATGTCCTTTACAGGATTTAGAGAGTGATGACTGGGGGCATAATCTTTTCTTGGTTTTATGCTTGTATGTGAAATCTAATAACTTTGGAAATTCTGGATTGAAATGGTGTCTGACTATAAGAGCCTCTATCTCAAATTGGATGGCCATGCGTACCTCGACCATTGATACCTAGGCATTTCAAGGAAGTTTGATCTAACTATTGTCTTTTTGAAGTAAATTCTTTCTCCTACTGTGGAATGCAATCTTGCCTAAGGATGTGAATGATAAAGGGTCACTACGGGTAATTCACATTGGATTTAGAATGATCTCTTGACTTTTTGATGTGTTTGCAATGCAAGGCGTACTCAGGTCATCACAACGTTTATGCTTTGATGCTTGTACAAATTGCTATATCAAAATGGACATGATATTCAGGTCATCTTGGCGTTTATGCTTTGATGCTTATATCTAATCCGACATTCCAAAAACAAAATCAATATTCATATGTCCATGGTTGCCTAGCCAGGGGATGTTGTATTGGTTCTTGAGCGTTACAAATCAATATTCATATGTCTATGGTTTCATAGCTAGTGGGCATTGTATTGATTTATCCAATTACCTAAAAGTTCAATGATGATAACAAATCGACATATGATCAGTGACTAGGTCCTAGGTCTTAGGTTGCATTTCATTTTGCATGTCTCTTTGCATTTTTCATCTTTGCATGATCTCACAATGACTAAACAAACTTCAATGCTTAAATGATTCTTCATATCAATTCTTCAAATCTAACAAGAGCTGAATCTCACACGAAGGTTCCTCCAACGAAGCAGCAAGTAGAATCCTTTTTCGGGATCAAAATTCAAATCTGAGATCATTCATATTATTAACTGCTTCCATAATCAACCTTCAATTATCATAGAAATCTAGAATTCAACTTAATTGATTATCTTACATCAAACTATCAAAATTTCAACTTGGTCAACTATGGTCACCTCATGGTTTAACCTAGTCAAATTTGGTCTCCAGGACCTCTAAACGATGCAGAATGCGCTCTTGAACGTGTATAACCACTTCTCAAATCAATTAACATGCTTCTAAACTCTCAACGCTGATTTTTCTTGTCAGATTTCAATTTTAATCCTGAAGGGGGCATGGTATTGCACATCAATTCAAAGTCTGTAAATAAAATTCTATCAATCTTTCATCAGTAATCAAGACAAACAATCATGTCTAGTTACTGATTCATCAAAAAAGTCCTCATTGCTCGGGGCAAATCTATCATCACTTGGGGCATATCAAATTCATCAAGATCCATATCAATCTGGTATTCTCCTAATCTTGTAAACTGTATCAGTTTTTGCAACCATCGGATCATAGTGTTCTTTCCTTGGTTCTTCGGAAACTGAAGGGTTTGGATGTGATACCTGCTAGTTCTGCTAAGACAATCGAGTCTAGAATGGGTCACTCACTTGTTATCAATCCTAAGGTTCAGAATCAGACATTTTGACACTTTTTCACAATCATAGGTTCATCGCTGCTACAGTGAACATTATCTGTGGTCATTCAGGACCTCCTATCTCAATATCTCTCAATCGGTTTCTATCTTGAGATCGGTTTATCTTTTGAATCTGTTTCATATCTTTATCAAACATAGACTATCTTTGAACCACTGCGCTTCGCACAGTAATTCAAAGAGGGGCAAAATGTAATACCCCAAAAATGGGCTATAAGTTCATTAACCTATTATATCATCAAATCGAACGAAATCGACATCGAAGTCCTAATCTAAGGCACATCTAAACATCATCGAATCATAATTGATTATCTTAAATTTTGCATCGGGGAATATTCCTAGCAATATTCCTAATTATCTTAATTATCTTTAATTTAATGATTATTTGGCGATAAATCACATTTATCCTAAGTTTGATTAATTGAATATTTTCATATTTAATTAATTAGATTTAATATTTGCCACTTAATTATTTAATTAAATTTAATTCTATCTATTATTAATTATATTATTTAATTTTGATAATAAATCAAAATTCCTATGAATAATTGATTAAATTCTTATTTAATTAATTAAAGCATGTTGTCATTATTTAATAATATAATTTTTAATAAAAGTTTGATTAAATAGTTAATTAACCCATAAATTAATTATTTATTTTCAAAAATCAGTTAAGTTGGAAATAAATCACTTTATTATTAAATTAATTCATAAATAAAATATGCACAATCATAAAAGCAGACAACTATCAATTATCAATTAAAGCTAAACTCTATTTTGAGTTAAAGCTTAGCTTTTGCATGTTTTTGTGACTTAATTATTTGTTATTTAAAAATAACTCAAAAATCAACCTGAGTTATTTGAGTGATTTATGGCTTTTATCCATGCACCTCCAAAGCCCTGGATTTCTATAAAACAAGCCTCAGCTCATCTCAAAGCATCTCATATTTTTGCACAATCACGCTGGAGAATTGGAGGCTGAGGAATCAACTTGCGAATTCAAAGCTTTGTGAGATCAATTTCAATTGCATAGTTTTTATATCTTAGCATAGAATTTCATAGTTTTCATATCATTGTTAGAATCTTCATTGTTAGATCATTTAGCATTCATTTCATATCAGTTTTCAATAGCATTCATAGCATATCAGTTTATCATTCTTATTGCATAGAAAATATCAAAAATATAGATTAATTGCATTCAATTTCATATCCATCTTTTGCATTCAAATCCTTCATTTAGGTGTCATCTAGGTCACTGATCTCGATAACAATCTGAGAACATTAATCTCACACCTACTAGAAGGCAGTAAATCACTTGGTTAGATTAGATTTCAATTTTGCACGATTTTGATTATCACTAACCTCTAATGTTTTACTGAGTGTTGTGTCTACAGATCAAGTACAATTTTCACACACACACCACTATGGGCTAAATCACATAAGCCTAATGATCTTCTAAGAGACTGGTTCAGATTAATTTATGGGAAACAAAAACCAGAGGTCAGGGCTAAAGTGTTTGCAGAAAGAGAAAAGGTTTACATAGATTACCAGACACTCCCAAACTTTACACAACAAAGAGCTTTTTCAGGGATTAGGAACCGGTGGAACCGATTGCCAAAAGCCTTCAAAAAGGTAGAACCACATAGCCCTATCAATTATGAGGTAGTTGTTCATAGGGTGACCAAATACATACAACTGGGATGACAGATTAGAAAGGAACTATGGATGCCCTTGTCCTTTCAACCTCCTACGCTTCTTTGGCTTCTTTATGATAATAATGCTACTAGACTAGACCCATTGGTTGAGGATCACAGAGGTGAACATTGGGGGCGCACCAGAGGATTTTTCTACACCTTCAAAAGTGGGAAGAAAGGGAGAACCACAGTCAATGACTTCAGAACTATGGAAAAGAAGTATAATGCTTGAGGACAAGCATTTGAATAGTGGGGGGCAGATGATGAGGCATATTAATGTCTTAATTTTGATATAGTTTTTATAGTTTGGACACACTCTTTGTGCTTTGACAAAACATTTCTAAACACTACTAGTAAATATCTTGTGAACTTATGCCAGAAACAGCTAGAACCTACTAAACCTATGGGTAGTGTGTATGACATGTTTTGCTTAATATTATACATAGAATGTAGTATTTCATATAACTATTTTAAGCTATGTTCTAATATCTGAGTAAAAGTAGGAATGTTATCTTGCATATGTGTTCTGGATGTTGTTAACTTTTTAGGAAAATGAGGAGTGACGCAAAGAGTGGTGATTACTACATTTAAGGAGGAGGATAATGGAGACCGATCATGGCAAAGAAAGCACAGTTCAGTTTCATTGGATAAGCCACACCTACAAAGCAGTTGTTGTTCCAGAGAATATAGGGGATACAACTTGCTATATTTCTTGCAAGTTGTTATTATGTTACTTGGTAGTAAATGTACTATGTCATGGTTGATCTTCTGCCTTCTTTTCTAGAGATGTTTGTTCAAGACTTTTTATGTTATGTTTTTAATAAGCATCCAATCCTCTATATAATGGATTTGGATCATCTTAGTAAGCTAATGAGAAAATAGATAATGTTGATTTAGATTCAGAAGTTACTCTTTTCTGTTCTTCATGAATTATTCAATTTTTATGTAATCAAAGAAGGATTTTAATGGAAGAGAGATTTTGAAGTACTTGTTGTGTTCATAGTTAATTGAATCCAACCAAGGGGGCCCACTTGGGAGGTGGAATAGATTCATTTCTTGTAGTTTCCTATTTTCAAATAGATTTACTATATTAGTCCTGCAACATTATTACTGTGAAAGTTCCTGCAGCACTTGCAGAAAATGATCATAGTGGATGTTCTGAGTTGTTAATTAGTTTAGGTTCATTTTTAAGCTTTCTGCAATTATCTGTTGTTAGCCAAGGTATGTTTACTATTTTGTAGAAGCAGGATAGATTCTTCCAATGCATTTTACTTTTTTGCAGCATAGGTGTTATGACTCCTAAAGGAACTTAGTGCACAAACTGTGTTGACCCATTTCAAGTCCTACATCCCTGGGTTGACAATTCAAGTGTATTTCATGATGGAATAGGTAATCCTTAGAATAGATATATTATCCTTGAAAGAGAGGCAATGGCATGATTATCTTCATCTATTGTGAAATCGTACACCTCTGGTATTGAATATTTGATTGATTTGAATCCTTGATTAGATTGAATAAGAGAAATGATTGATTTTAGGTATGATTATGCCCCCTCAGGAATGAAATCAGAATAGAAAGATGATGAAATCCTGATTTCAAGCATTGATGAAGATGTTTAACTGATAAAAATTTGTTTTGGATCAATTAGAAAATGTTTAGAATCTACTAGAATTTGATTAGGATCAATTTAGTGTTAAGGGAACACTATTTGACCAACATTGACCATTAAAAGATGAGATTTGACCCATTTTGACTGATGACTAACCAATATCTTAAAGCATGGACTCAATGTGCGAGTTGAAAAACAACTTTGTGCAACTTCTAGTAAGCTTTTATTCATCATTTAGATAATTTTGAGCATCTTTAACCATTATTCAACTGAAGTTTGCCCATTTTTTGACTTTTTTTGACTTTCCATTTGAGTAATAAACATCAATGAATGCTTTTGTAATGTTTCTACTTCAATATCTATTCATTCTACCCCAAGTCAACTATAATTTGACCATAGTTGACTAAATTTCTACAAGGTTAACATGTGTTAGTAACTTTGTTTTTACTGCCTTGAAGTGATATACAAAACCTATTTTGATTTGAGTTTCGATATGGAGTTCTTGCTACATTTTTCTATGAAAGTGCCATAGGTCACTAGGGTCATCGGGGGGTTAAAATAGGCCCAAAAAGGTAACGTTAATATTAATTTTCACTTTTATCCTTAGTAAATTTAGAGCTCTGAGAGAGAATATGGTGGTCCCAATTGAGAGGCATCATTTCAAGCTCAACCATCAACTTCAACGATCCACCCACTATGCAACTCTGGTAAGTACCCGATAACCTACCTTTCCATATCTTCCTTTTAGGTTTTTGCTTTATTTCATGCATTTTAGCACCAAAAAAAGTTTGGATTGCAACCTGCATCCTTGGTTGCATCCAGTCAATTCTGTGTTGCATTCAGTTTTTACCCAAATTCTGGATTGCATCCTATAATTTTAGGATTGCAACCTGTTGGCTCACATTTGGTCAATTGTTTCTTGAATTTTTAGCCTTTTCATTAGTGTATTGCATCCTATTGAAATAGAGTCACATCCCATTTAGGGATCGTATCTCGTCCATTTTGAGTCACATCTAGTATGGGAAGGATTGCATCCTATTAAAGGATCATATCCTGTAAATCTCGAATCACATCCAGTTTTCAGGATCATTGTTAGTATTTGACTTAGAATTTTCCCAATTTAAATTTTATGTCTAATCTATTAACCAATTTCTGCTTCAACTTTCCTTGCTTGATGTTGATGTAGTGCTAATTTGTTACTTGTAGACTCAGTTTAGTGTCTTTTCTTTCTGGAGTCTAAGGCCTACCCAGGTCTTGGAGTTATCAGAGTAGTTGACTATCATCAAGTAGAGTACTATTGCACATTGTGGTCTATGGAGCTTAGTAGTTTTACCCTATATTAGTGTAAATCAAGGATTTTTTATTGTTCTAGATGAGAGGTGGCACTCAGTGCACAACACCTTCCACTTACCTACTAGTGAGATGACTGTGACACCTAAGGAAATCTGACACATTCTGTAGGTTCCTATTATGGGAGCTCATGTCAAGTGTGATTTTAGAGATGTAGTGGCCATTGTAGATGCTCATTGTTTATTTCAAGATCCTACTATTGCATGGAGATATCTGTCCTGGGACCATGTGGTGTCCCATTATGAGCAACTTCCTATTTTTATTATTGGCTTTCTAGAGGGTATGACAGGGGTCAACATGGTTTTATGTGTGGCTAGTCCCTAGTGATCGAGGACATGATTTGGTCTCATCTCCACTTTTATTAGGACAATTGCATTCTAGTTCATATCTATCATGACCTTCATGAGATTTTGTATCAACATTCATGCAACATGACTTTTGGTATCCTAGTCTTGCAAATTTGGGCCTAGGAGCACATCTCAGTTACATGACTTATAGTAGATAGACATCGAGATCAAGAGTTACCTTACATATATATGTATGCTAGTTTATGAGGCATATTAATACCATACTTTAGACACCCTAGGATAGTCTTTGCTAGGTCTTTTTCCTTGTTATGTTATATTTTCTCAAAGACTTTTATACTCAGTTCTGTTATTATATGGCATGTTTCCAGTAGACTACTACCATGGTTTAAACATACTTAATATGCTACAGTTGGATGAATATACTATATTGCTTGTGTTGAAAGTTATGATTATGTTTTTATAAGTAAAATAGTTGTTTGAACATAAATGATGCATGTGTGTTTTGGTGTTTATTACCATAAATGTCTTTATCCTAAGCTTTGAAGTACAACACATCAATATAGCAACCGTTGTCTTGACCAGGTGAAGCACACTCATATACTAGATTCTTGACCCGATCTTTTAGTAAGCTCCAATGGGGAAACATTAACGCAACACCAGAAAAAGGTTTATGGATGATCAAGGTGGCATTCGCCAAGCAAAGACCAAAGCAACATGATGAATTCTCTAAGGAAATCTAGGAGAGAGTGGGAAGTTAGATTTGCTATCGCAGCAGCTCTTTCCTCTTTTCTAGATCTAATTTGTTCCATTTTATAGCTTTCCTCATTTCTTGTTAGTAGTGTTTTAATAAAAGTTTTGCCTAGCTATTAGAAGTTTTCCTTTTAAATAAAGCACCACTCCTACGTGAGAAGGAAGGGCATTATCAGTTTATTGGCAATATAGTTTTCTACTATTTTCTATTTCATATCTCTGTACTCAGTTATTCAATCAATGAGAAAATGAAGTGTTGAGATTTAAATTTGCATAATTGTGTTTGGGATACTCATCCAAGGGGGGCTACTTGGTGATAAATCCATAGTTAGTTAGATTCATTCTAGTTAAACTCACTTTCCTGTATTTCTTCTATTTCAGTGTTAAGTGTTAAAATGTTCCTGTAGCTAAAGCCACAGGCTAGCTAATGCTTCCTGCAGCCAAATCAGTTGAACAACTGAAGCATTATAGCATAGTCTGCAAGAGTCTTCATGTTTTGTTAGCATCTTCACTTCTATAAGTTCCATTCCAGTACTTACTTTTTTGCAGCTTTAGTTTAAAGTTCCATTCTAGTATTTGTTTCCTGCAATTAGAAGATAGTTTCCTTTCAACATTTATTTCCTGCAGCAATTGTAGAATGTGTGGCTGAGTAGTACTTGGTGCATATATCTTTCTGGCCCATTTCAAGTAACATGTCCCCGGATTGACATATTAAATGAGTTTTTATAAGGAGGATAAATTGCTCGGTCAGATGTCCAATCCCTGAGTTCAGAATTATACCTGGTTTCTGAGCCTTTATAAAAAAGTGATCATTTTTGGTGCTGTTGTCAGGGATGGTGCTGAGCCTAGTTCTCACTAATCTATTCCTAGGATTTTCTTTCATTTATGTTTTCATTTCCTTCTTTGAGTATAATAAATTTCATCTTGAGAAACATGACAATTTGCATCACTTCATACTAGCTACATGCATAATAGAAGAAGAGATGCTCGAGGAAGGTACTTGCCAAATCAATCCAATCATCCATTTGAAGAAGAAATCTTGTTTGTTGACACCATTATTGAACTTACTTAAACCACATCCTCATCCTCATCTTCTGAAGAAGAACTCCTTGTTTCCTTCAAGGAGCAACCTAAAATCAATCTATTTTCTGAGGCCTTCGCTAATCTAAGATCCCATTTTCCTAAAAAATCCTATTGAACAAGAAAACCCTTTACAATTGGTCATCTATCACCCTTATCATCCACCTTCTCCTCATCCTAGAAATCCACCAAGGATGGAAAATCCCACCACATTTCCATTTCCCATCACTGACCAATGTGACAATAACAACCTCAAGAACATACCTTCTTCAACCCTTCCAAAATTCTATGGTCTTGTGACAGAAGATCTAGATACCTTTCTTTTCAAGTTTGATATCCTTTGTAGGAGATATGACCACACCACTAATTCCCACATACTTAAACTCTTTCCTACAACTCTTAAGGAGTTTGCATTGCGTTGGTTCATGAGATTAGGGCAAGATGTTGTTCATAATTGGGACAAAATGAGGGTTTCTTTCTTGCTCAAATAAAAAGTATTGTCGAGGAAATGATATGAGAGGGGAAGACATCTTTAAGATGACACAAAAAGAGGATGAGAGTCTCAAAGATTATGTCTCACGGTTCATGTTCAACTTACAAAAGAACACACAATACATGCTTAATGAGGAATCCCATAAGCTAATCTTTCTGAGAGGCATACATGATGGATGCACAAAGGCACTGAACCTGATGGCTGGAGGTGATATTATGTGTGTGAAAATTGTACCTGATCTGTAGACACAACACTTAGTAAAACATTAGAGGTTAGTGATAATCAAAATCGTGCAAAATTGAAATCTAATCTAACCAAGCAATTTACTGCCTTCTAGTAGGTGCGAGATTGATGTTCTCAGATTGTAATCGAGATCAGTGACCTAGACGACACCTAAATGAAGGATTTGAATGCAAAAGATGGATATGAAATTGAATGCAATTAATCTATATTTTTTATATTTTCTATGCAATAAGAATGATAAACTGATATGCTATGGATGCTATAACAATGATATGAAAACTATGAAATTCTATGCTAAGATATAAAAGCTATGCAATTGAAATTGATCTCACAATGCTTTGAATTCGCAAGTTGATTCCTCAGCCTCCAATTCTCTAGTGTGATTGTGCAAAAATATGAGATGCTTGGATGCAAATTTGAGAGATGAGTTATGAAGAGATGAGCCTTGTTTTTATAGAAATCCAGGGCTTTGGAGGTGCATGGGAAAAATCATAAATCACTCAAATAACTCAGGTTGATTTTTGAGTTATTTTTAAATAAAGGATAATTAACTCACAAAAACATGCAAAAGCTAAGTTTTAACTCAAAATAGAGTTTAGCTTTAATTGATAATTGATAGTTGTCTGCTTTTATGATTGTGCATGTTTTATTTATGAATTAATTTAATAATAAAGTGATTTATTTCCAACTTAACTGCTTTTAAAAATAAAACAATTGATTTATGGGTTAATCAATTATTTAATCAAACTTTTATTAAAAATTATATTATTAAATAATGACAACATGCTTTAATTAATTAAATAAGAATTTAATCAATTTTTCATAAGATATTAGATTTATTGTCAAAATTAAATAATACAATTAATAATAGATAGAATTAAATTTAATTACACAATTAAGTGGCAAGATATTAAATCTAATTAATTAAATATGAAAATATTCAATTAATCAAACTTTAGGATAAATGTGATTTATTGCCAAATAATTATAAAATTAAAGATAATTATGATAATTAGGAATATTCTCCAATGCAGAATTTAAGATAATCAATTATGATTCGATGATGTTTAGATGTGCCTTAGGTTAGGACTTTGATGTCGATTTCATTCGAATTGAAGATGTAGGAGATTAATGAGCTTATAGCCCATTTTTGGGGTATTACAGATATCACCTAATATACTTGGGATGATATAAGAAAGATATACCTTAAGTACTCCAGAGCTGTCGATAATAGAGGAAGGGGATATAGGTCCACTTTGGGAAAGACAAATGGTGTAGACACTTCTAGGATGGAGGTAACACATCTCTTGTCTGACTTCAAGCAATAAATCATTAAAAACATGGCCAGACAGCTAGATACCATGCAGGCTAAGAAGAAACATTAGGAAGCAGAGGCCATGCTTGCCGAATTTTGTCCCCACTGTAGATAGAAGAAGAGAGACTACTGGTGCAAACTGGTCGCTAATGTGGATACTGCACAAATGCCAACTGATTACAAACCAATTGAATTAGCGGATGAGAAATTGTTCTTCATTGCTCAGTGACGACCATGGGTGCAAAGACAAGGTATGACTCAGGATCCACTTACATTCAGTAGTCCATTTTATAATAATCAATGACAACCTCCCATGAATTATCAAACTTCTCCTTGGAATAATTTCCAAAATTAGTGGCAGAATTACCCCAGTCCATAATGGAAACACCCTCAAGGGAATTGGAAACAACCCCAAGGGGCATGGAAGCCACCATAGGGTAATTAGAAGTAGGACCTGCAGTGGCGAGGTGGTCAGCAATGGCCAGATCAGTCACAAGGATTTTTGCTGCCACCTCCTCAGCCTCCACAACAACAAGCACTTTTTCCACCACCAATAGCCAATAATCTGCCTCCCAAGCCTATGAAACTACTTTCACATCAACAACAAAACTCAAACAATAGACCTCCTACACCTCAACAAAGTGTGTGTGCTACTAACCAAATGTAGTACCCCATGCAATATCCTACCTATGCCATCACACTTGATGATATTCACCTATGGTCTGGAACTACTATGCTTACTCCTGAGCATCCAATTATCACTAAAGTACCCCATAAGGAGCCTATCCAAGCTGAACACACCCCTAATCCACCATTTCCTTAGCCTACACTTGAGAATAACCATCAAACTAGACCTCCTTTTCCATAGAGACTGCAACATAGAAATACAAAGCCTACTGAAGAATCAACCCTTAACATCCTCGATCAACTAAAGAACATTAATGTTCAAATACCCTTATTTTAGGCAATCAAGGATGTCTACACATATGGAAAAGCCATCAAATAAGCTTGTTTCAAGAAGCATGGCCACAAGAAAAAGGATCCCTAGACTGTCCACATTTTGGGTAAATTGGTTGACATCATGCTAGGAAAGCTTACCATCCTAAAATATTTTGACAAGCTGGTATCCCTATTGTCGAGGTCATTATCAATGGGACAACCATTAAAAATGTATTAATAGATCTTGGAGCTGCTATAAATGTAATGACTAGGGATATAATGCAACAACTTGGTATCACCAACCTCATAACTACACCCACTGTCTTGCAGCTTGCAGACAGTTCCACTGTGAAGCTTGATGGGATGGTGGAGGACATAGTTGTTGACCTTGAATCTTGGTCTTACCCAGGTGAATTCATGATCCTATCAGCCAAAGCTACACTAGGGGGTTATCCAATTATCCTTGGTAGGCCTTGGTTAGAAACTTCTTATGCTTACATTAGATATCATTTAGGGGATGACCATCTATGATAGTCAAAATACCAAGACTTTAGTCTTTTATCCACTTGCCCAACCTCAAATGGAGTTAGCCTCAGCAATATGGAATGGCATAGGAGAAGAAGATGAAGTTATAAACTCAGTATCTCATTTAATGATGTTAAAAAGAGATCCTTTCCTACAACTCTAGGAAAAAGACAAAGTGATCACCAACATCCTTCATAATTAGTATGGATCAAACCAAGACTCCTTGGATTGTTCTTCCAATAACTACTCCTTGCAAGCTTTAAACCTTGATTACCAATGGGCTTCTCCTACAACCAAAAAGATCTACCATCGGTTTCTTCTCCATGAGATACAAGTTCCCTCATTAACAGATGCATCTATGATAGAACTGACAAAGCAAATAGAGGTGTCTCCTTGCCACTACATGAACATTAATAGCCAGCTAACTCCTCAGCAACAAACATTGCTGACTAAAATACTGAAGTACCTAAATAGTGGAAAAATGGATTCACCCCTATTTAGATGTATAGGGGGAAATATGAGATCTATTCTCAAACCCAAATTCCTAAGGAAGAGATCCAATTTGATCAACCAAGAGGTTAATACACAATCGAATCAATTTATGAGGAATATGGAAGAGAGAGAGAGTAAATCCAATATTTCCCTATGAATAAAATTATGCTTGAAATATGGAATAATTGTAATACAAATACTAACCTCAAATTAGGGCAGATCTAGAAAATGTCAAATTCTGATGTCTGTGTATACTTTTGGGCAATTTTGCAACTTGTTCTGGACTAGAAATGCCGAGACAGAGAAAACCCAAAAATCTTTCTCCAAGATGAGCTCAGGTTGGGTTTGACCCTCATAAAAGGTCAAATACTACATTCTTTATTTGAAGTTTGATTCAAATTCTGTTCACAGATCTCAGAAGTTTGCCGAAAAGGGTATCCAAATTCACTCTCAGATCCAAAATTCTGCACCTGTACTTGCAAGAAAATGGGGGGTTTTTTTTGTTGTATGGGGGGTTTGCCTTGGTCAAACCCCAATTTAGGAATTAACCTTGAAATTGAATTGAAATATATTATGCATAAACAAATTAATTGAAACAAATCACCTCGCTTATGTTGAAGTCCTTGTAGAGGATTTGAATCCTCAAATCCACAAGTAGGAATGCTTCAATGGATGTAGGATGAATTTAGGATGTCTTCAATCAATGGCATTTGATTTTCAACACCAATCTTGACTTGATCTTTGCATATGAGAAGGCTTGAATGAATGTAGAAGGATGGATCATCAAAGGGGGCTCCAAAGAGATTGAATCCTTCAATAGCTAACAATGGATCTCCTTGATAGATGAAATGCTTGAACACTTGAATTCTTGAAGACTTTCTTGAATGCTTGAGGGCTTGATAACTTGAGATGTAATTGCTTGATTGTGGATGATAAAATGAGAGAGGAAGGCCTCCTTTTATAGTGAACTAGGGCACAATCCTCTAGAGGGGCCACCTTGAAGAATTAAATCCCAATTAGGTTCTAACCTTTAGAAAATATACCTAGAATAAATGCAATTAAAATATTTACCATCTTGAAACCCGAAATGGCCAAACTGAAGGTGGGAAAATAAATATCCCGAAGGCCCGATGCTCGGAAATCCAGGATTCTAGAAATTTGAATGAGGGGGGCAAAATCAAGGTTAGACCTGACCTAGTCAGGTTTGACCTTGATCCTAACCTAGTTAGGTTCAAGATCGATCCTGACCTAGTTAGGATCAACCTTGAATTTGACCCTATGCCTAGATCCAATCAGAATCAAGACAGGAGATCCCAAGGATGCCCAGAAACCTAGAAATGATATCAGAATAGGATAGAATGTCAGGGATAGCCATAAAATCCTATGATTACTATGATGAAGTCTAGGAGGACCTATTTCTAAATCCTACCTAGAAAATAGAGCCATGGAAGAGGGAAATTAAGGAGAATCCTCAGGATCCTAACCCTAATTTCACCTAGAATGAAGAAATCAAGTGCCAAGAAGAAGTGGAAAGCAAGGAGAAAGACAAATACATGCAAAGACCCAATAAAGGTGCTTAACATGACCCCAAACCACTTAATCAGAGGGCTAAACACTCTTATCATGGAAGTGCTTCCATTTTAAGATGATACATTAAGCCCCCACTTTAGCAAGAGTATGGACTCGATGCAAACTCTTGGTAAAGGAGATCAAAATGAAAAGATAATCTTATTGTAATCCAAGGGAAAAATAAAAACCTTAAGCTCCCAGGGACTCAAGTCTTCATCAAATCTTAGATCACAATAAGAGAGACATCTCTAGAGAGAGAAAGAAGGTGTGATTACCTCGCCCAATGAGAACTTATGTCCCATTGTGAACCACACAAGAAAATGGCACAACTGGAAAGATGGAATTGAACCACCTAGTGAATGTGGCTACTCACTAGTCAACCCATCAAGGATTCATCCTTAGGAATATTCTATTCCATAAGAATAAAACCAAAAAACAAAAGAGATCCAGTCTTAAGGACACTTCCAACCTTAAGGGATCAAAATATATGTGTATTTGAAACTGGAGGGATCAAGAGATCCTAAAATATAAACTCATGATTTAAGGATTAATTACTAATCCAAAAAGGGAAAAAGTATCTTGAAAAATATGTGTGTATTGAAAAGTGTGTGTGTACAATAGGTGAGCAGAGCATATGCCCCCATGTTAAAGTCATTGTTGACACTTTAACAAGAGAAATGGCTTTAAAGGAAACATAAACAACTCCACTGATTATGTTTCCACATCGAGATGCCCCCAGATGATGAAACTATAATTAGGAAAGTACTAAGAACCCTACATCCTATATATGCTATTAAGATCTCAGCTATTCAAGAATCTAGATACAACTCTGCTAATGTGCTTATTTTGGAAAGTTTGGTTGGTAAGTTGACTACTTTTGAACTCTCTAACTATGATAATTTCACTATTGGTAGCATTGGTAATGTTGAATCTGCTTTCAAGTCACAACTAGTTCTGAACAAGCCAAAGAAAGAAACAGAAAGATGCATAAGTGAAAGTGAAAGTGAAAGTGACAGTGACACTTCTGATGAAGAACTGGAAGATCTAGAAGCTCTTATGGCTACAAGACTGAGAAGAGGAAAAGGAAAGTATAAAGGTAAACTCCCTATTATATGTTTTGCATGTAACAAAGTTGGTCATATAGCTACTAGATGTCCCGACAGGAAGGATAAAGATGATGAAGGAAAAAGAAAACACAAAGAAAGAAGAGATGAAAGAAGCTACCGAAGGAACAAGGACTACAAAAGAAAAGGCAAGAAATCTTGTTACATTGTTGAAGAAGAAACTGACACTGATAGTGATGATTTTGAAATTGAGGTAGTCTATGTTGCAATGAAAGATGAATCTGATGAGGATGAGAAAACTGCATTGATATCCTATGTGAACAAGAATGATAAATGGATTATTGATAGTGGTTGTTCACATCACATGACTGGTGACAAAAATAAGTTTGAAACCTTACATCATTACAGAGGTAAAAGTGTAAAATTTAGTCATGATGCACCATGTCTTGTTAGAGGAAAAGGTTTGATTAAACTAATTGATAAGATATCTTGTGAAAATGCATATTGGTTGAAGGTATTAATTATAATTTGTTAAGTGTTGCTTAGCTCAATAGAACTGGTTACCGAGTGGAATTTCATCACAAGAAAGCTAAAATATTTGATGCTACTAGAGAACTAATTGGAAGTGGAGATCAGACTAGAGGTAATTTATTCTATCTTGACCTATCTGAAGAAACATGTATAATTGCACAACTTGATGATATTTGGTTATGGCATAAAAGGCTATGCCATGTTAAATTTGACAATCTGGTAGAGATAAGTAAGAAGAAAAAGGTAAGAGGTCTACCTAGATTGAAGAAACCTGAGAATGTGATGTGCAAGGAATGCCAGATAGGAAAAATGACAAAGTCAAGTTTTAAGAGAAAATCCTTTACTTCTGAAAACATTTTAGATTTGGTTCATACTGACTTTTGTGGACCTATGGGTGTACAAAGTTACTGTGGTGCTAGATATTTTATCTTGTTTGTTGATGATCATACTAGGATGATGCATGTAATGTTTCTAAAAGAAAAATATGAAGCTTTTCAATTCTTTAAGTGGTATTTGGCTAAGGTTGAGAAGGAGACAGGTAGGAACCTAAAATGTCTTAGATCTGACTGAGGTGGAGAATTTACATCAAATGAATTCAATCTATTTTGCAATGATAAAGGAATTAAAAGATAGATATCTGCACCTAGAACACCTCCACAAAATGGTATAGCAAAAAGAAGAAATAGATCTATCTTGGATTGTGGAAGGACATTGTTGATTGAAAAGAATGTGGCACAAAAATACTGGAAAGAAGCTATAAGCACTCCTGTCTACACTCTTAATCGGGTACAGATCAAGAAAGGTACAAATCTGACACCCTATGAATTATGGTATGGGCATGCACCGAGTGTTAAATACTTTAGAATTTTTGGAAGTAAGTGCTATATATTAAAAGACACTAGGAATGGAAAGTTTGATGCTAAGAGTGATGAAGACATATTCCTAGGATATTCCACAAAAAGTAAAGCTTATAAGTGTTTGAACTCTAACACTAACAAAATTGTGGAAAGTGTGAATGTGAAAATTGATGAGTATGCAGAAAGAAATGAAGTTGATAGCAAAAGAGAACCAAAAGATTATAGATCTTTTGTGTACATTGAGGAAGAAGAAGAGGCAAGTAACAGACTTGCACCTGATGCCGAGTCTCAGGTAAGAAATTTTGAGCAATAGACAGATGTTGCCGAGCATCACGAAAATAGTACCAAAAGAGAACAAGAACATGCTGAGCTACAAGAAAATGCTGCCAAGTATCAGGAAGAGGTTTCCAAGCATTTAGAAGCTGAATCTGAAAATCTTGTTGGGGAACCTAATGAAATAGAGGAGAGAAGAGCTGAACCTATTTTGGAAAAATATGTAAGAAGACATCACAAGCCTGAACAGATAATTGGAGACAAAAATACTGGAATTTAGACCAGAAGTAAGACTAAGGATCCAACATGCCTACTATGTGAATTTGAACCCAAGTCAACTAGAGAGGCATTGGAGAATGAAGACTGGATACAAGCAACGAATGAAGAGATTGACTAGATTGAGAAGAATGATACTTGGACTCTAGTGTTGAGACCTAAAAACAAAAATGTTATAGGAACAAAGTGGGTGTTTCAGAATAAGATGAATGAAAATGGTGAAATAACTAGGAACAAAGCTAAGCTGGTATGCAAAGGCTATGCACAAGAAGAAGGAATAGATTATGGGGAGACATTTTCCCCTGTAGCTAGATTGGAAGGAGTAAGAACTCTACTTGCATATGCTGCTTATAAAGATTTCAAGGTCTATCAAATGGATGTCAAGTCTACATTTTTAAATGGTATACTAGAAGAATAAGTTTACATAGAATAGCCATAAGGTTTTATTAATCCAAACAGAAGACACATGGTGTGCAAACTGAATAAAGCACTATATGGATTGAAACAAGCTCCCAGAGCATGGTATGAGAGGTTGCACAACTACTTGATATAGATTGGATTTTTAAGAACAAATGACACAAGCAATCTGTACATGAAAGATGAAGAAGGTAAAGATATCCTATTGGCAAAATTTGTGTGGATGACATTATTTTTGGTGGACAAGATGCATTGTGTAAAATATTTTCAAATGCAATGCAAATTGAATTTGAAATGAGTATGTTTGGTGAGATAAAATTCTTTGTTGGTTTACAAGTATATCAAATGAAGAAAGGAATTTTCATTACATGGTCTAAGTATGTTAATGAAATACTGACAACTTTTAGGATGGAAGATGCTAGACCAGTGAGTACTCCTATGGTTACTAGACAAAAGTTATCTAAGAATGATGATGCTGCAGAAGTGAATCAGACTTTATACAGATCCATGATTGGAAAATTGCAGTATGATTTACATAGTAGACCAGATATTGCACTAGCTGTTGAGATTGTGGCAAGATTCTCTGCCAATCCTAAGGAAACACGCATGATGGCTATGAAAATAATTATGAGATACTTGAAAGGAACTGCTGACTATGGTCTATATCATAAGAAGGATGACAAATTTGAACTCAGAGTTTATACAGATGTTGATTGGGTAGGAAATGTAGATGATAGAAAGAGTACTAGTGGTGGAGCTTTCTTTCTTAGATAGAGATTAGTCTCCTAGATGAGCAAGAAACAAAATTGCATTTCCCAATCTACTGTTGAGGCCAAGTATGTTGCTGTTGCAGTAAACTATTCAAATTTGGTATGGATAAAACAATTGTTGATAGGCATGAAAGAAGAAATTACTGAACCTATTGTTATTTTCTGTGACAACACAAGTGCTATCAATATTTCTAAGAATCTAGTGATGCACACTAAGACCAAGCACATAGCAATCAAGTATCACTACTTAAGAGAATTAGTACAAGATAAAGAAGTCCAAATGGAATATGTGAATACAAAAGAACAATTAGTAGACATATTCACTAAAGCTTTACCCAGAGAAGCTCATGAGTATTTGAGAAGTCAATTAGGGGTCCTCCCCTAACTGAGGCTACCTAGTCAAGCTAGGAGCATTGCATCAAATATGCTACAACAAAATATTTGAAAAATTGATGCAGAAGATTGTCACACTTTAGGGCTGGCCTAGAGTTGTGAAAAGGAGAAAAGAAAAGGAATTAGTCATAAGCAAGATGATAGAGGGAGAAACACTGAGCTGCACATATATTATCTACATCTGATGGATGTATGTTTTAGTTTCTTCTTTGGCATTTTTGTCAAAGAGGGAGATGAACTGATATGATAACACATGACACTGAAAAGTAAGGGTGATGAACTAAAATGAAGGATCAAGATAGAGGGAGATTTGAATACTTCTGATGGTCACATGAGTGAGGCTTATATGATTCTAAATCAGAATGAAGCTAAGGATATTATAAATAATTATCTGATGAACAAATAAGTTTTTGGATTGGTTGGTAATCCATGTGTTATTCAGGTGATATCATATGGTGTTGCCATCAATGCCAAAGATGGAGATTGTTGGAAACTGCAATTGAAACAATTGTTGTATTGTCATTGATGTCAAACCTTAATTGGTAAGACTATTGCTACTTAGGAAAGTACTATATCTATTGTTTTTTTGTGAAGGATTGGGTCAAGGTTGGTAATAATAGCACCTAGGGAAAGGTTGAGTTATCTTGATATTACAAAGTGTACTTGACTATGTTGTACAATGATGAGACAATGTATTGTTTATCCTAGTAAGATTGAAGACTAAACTAGTAGGCTTGACTGAGAAAAAATGGAGAAATCATGTTTAAGCCGAGTAATGTTAGTGTCGACCGAGTCAGTGTATATCGAGCAAAATTCTAGTGTCGACCGAACAACAGTATAAGCTGAGGAAACATTTTTAGTAATGACCGAGCTTTCTACATGAAGACTGAGTAGTTGATCACAGTATTGACCGAGCATCAAAATTTTTATATTTGAAGAGAATTTAGTTTTGGAGCCGACATTGTTGAATTCTTGGATTATGTAAAATGTGTTGACTTTATTTATTGATTGTTTAAAAGCATTAAATGCATTGTAAAACATTTTATTGTAAATCTTTAAGAGATTTGAGATGATTCTAGAAATGAAGCCAAAGAACTTGAAGCGGGTAGATTCAATGAATTTGACCTAACCCTAAGATCTATGAATGAGATTGAGCGGCATAAGATGAGTTAACCTAATTGAGGAAAGTATTAAGGGAACTTGAGCATTAGATATGCGTGTGCATGGGTGAAAAAGAGAATGCTGGAAGATCAGTAAAGTTTTATTGATTGTATAAGCAAAAAATGCTGAAGGAGAATTGTGGTGGTTTCTTGAAGAAAAGTTTCGAGTAGATTAGAGATGGAGATGGCAAAGTTTCAAAGTCAGTAAACTAGCATTAGTGTATGGAATTAGATCTGATATTTGCAAAGTGAGTTGTATGTTTTTAGATCAATATTGCTACTAATTTCTAACCATTGTAATAGTCAAAATCCTTTTAACAGAGGTTGACCTAACAGTCATATGATAAATCCTTTGGACAAGGCTACATTCTAATGGAGTGTATGTAAGTCCTATAACAAGGCTCACTTTTTAATAGGGTGATTGATATCCTTTAACCGGATCACACCTAACAGTGTGTATTGTAACCTTTGATAGGGTTGGCTTTTAACCGAGCTCACTTTAGAAGAGTGAAACTAATAGTAGCATGTTATAAAGTGGTTTTTCCCACATTGGGTTTCCACTATAAATCCTGGTGTTAATACTTGTGTGAATGTTTTGGTTTGAACATTTTTGTGTTTTAAAAGTTAAGTGACAGTTGGGTAGTGGACTGCAATGTTATATGTTTCTATTATTAAATTAGTGATGATCGAGTTTGTTTTGGTTATTGATTTTGATTTAAGGAAAAAATTTTAAGTTTGTCTTATACATCAGGACCTGAGAACAACTGATTCACCCCCCCTCTCATCTAAGATATGAATAGAATCATCATAATCATGCATGTGAACATCATTATGAGTAACAATCTATTCTACTACATTATGCATAGATTTATCCATAGAAGGTAGAGATCTTTGAGCTTTAGCATGAGCACGATGCTTTTTACGATGTTCATTAGCAGATCGATTACGTTTTGATTTATTTGAAATAAGTTGAGAACTAGGAGAAATAATCATAGGATCCTTCACAGGTTCTTTAGGAAGATCAATAGGATTATTAACCATAGGAGAAACAATCATAGGATCTTTGATAGGTACAGTAGAAGGAACTTGATTAACAGAGCTAGAAGTCATAGTTAAAGGAGGTATCGAGGGTGTAGGTAAAAGATCATGATTAAGATCCCTAGGAGGTGAACTTAATTCAAGAATTTTATGATGTTTATAAGCTTGATATGATCAAAAAATATTATCAGGTAGAGGAGGACATGAATTAGGTAATGAAGGCCAAAAGAAATCCAGAGCAGCACAATCTCTAGGCCTAGAAGATTGATATAGACTATGATTAATCATCTTCAATTCTTCCTCATGAATGAACTTAAGACACTTATGGATAGGTGAAGAAACAACATGCATGGTAGTTAACCAAGGCAAACCTATCTTAACTTGAAATTGATCAGAAGTAGGAACAACAACAAAGGTAGTGTTCAAAAATTTTCCACAAAATTCAACCGGTAAAGTAATAGAACCAAATGATGGATAAAGAAAACCATTGCAAGTTTGAATCCACACATCTGATGTATCATAAAAGTCATGTTGTAAGATTTTCATAAAAATATTTTCTTCAGTGATGACATTGACTAAGGATGTAGGATCAACAAGACAACCATGAGTAGGTTTTCGAGCAATCCTAGCATCAATGTAAAGGGGACCATCAAGAGCTTTAATAGTCTCAGAGTCATCAAAGGTAATCAAAAGTTCCTGAGGTCTTTTATTCTTAAATTTTTGTCGAGGTTTAGGTTGAGTTTTTAGTTTAGGTTTAGGTTTTGGTCGAGGTTGAGGTGGAGATACAGATTGACCAACATGCTCCACTTGATTAACAACATGATTGAGATCATCCATCTTTGAATCATACCCAATGTCCATAGCAGATGGTTGAGCAATAGTATTAGTATCATGCATAGGTAAAGGGTTCATATAGATTTGAAGGTTTTGATTAGGAGGAGAGACATATTTGTTCCCACTACTATCTAGATTATCAACAAATAAAGCCTTAGAATCAATTAGATCTTGAACCTTATGTTTTAAAGAATAACATTTCTTAGTATCATGACCATTCTGATGATGATATTGACAAAAAGAATTTTGATCAAAATATTTAGATGCAATCATAGTAGGTAATAGAGGTTGAATAGGAGGTAAAGTAATCATATTAGCAGCTAACAACCTATACATAATAGCATGTAAAGATTCAGAAAGAGAAGTAAACACATGCTTTAATAGAAAAGAAGTGGACGCAGAAGTGGCATTGCGAGATGCAACAACTTGATCAGAAATGGCATTCGCTTGTTTGTTTATCTTGACATACTTGTTGAATTTTTGAAATTTGTTTGAATTAGGAGCAACATCACTCTTATCAATTGGAATAGGAGCCATTGGAATGTTTCTCTCAAATTAACTCACTTGTAATTGATAATGATGAAGTGCTACACAAAGTTGTTGAAAAGAGGTAAATTCAGTAAACAAAATATTATCTCTAATGTACTTTTGCAGATTTGAAATAAACATACGTTGAATATCAATATCAGGAATAGAATAGGAAATCTGAGCATACAAATGCTTAAATCTACCAATAAATTCAGTCAATTTTTCCTTAGCACTTTGTTTACAATGCATCAAATCAGTCAAAGACACTTGTAGGCCAATATTATTTTGAAATTGTTGAATAAAGGCATTAGCAAGCCGAGGAAAGGAATCAATAGAATAAGGAGGCAAGGAACAATACCATTGTAAGGCCTTGTCATAGAAGGTCCTAGCAAACAATTTGGCTAAAATCCTATGGTCATGAGCATAATCACTACAAAGGATTTGGAATGTTTTAACATGATGAACAGGATCTCCTTTTCTATTATAATTCTCAAGAAGAGGCATCTCACCTTGCTGAGGAATAGGAGTACGAATGATGTCTCAGGATAAGGGACTTCCCATATCACATGTAGGAATACTAAACTTGTTTTGAGTTAAGGAAGCAAGTTGTTGTTGTAAGGATGATACAGTTTGAGCCAAACTAATGATTGTTGAATCATTAGAGGAAATAGGAGTAGCAACGTTAGACACACTAGGTAAAGTGTAAGAAGCTGCAAGAATAGAAGACACAATTGGAGAAACACAAGGAACTAAAGTTGGAAGCAAATTGGAATAAGTGAAAGGAACATTATGATATGAAGGTTGTGATGTAGGAAGGGACACATGAGGAACACTCATAAGAATAGAGGGAACCGTCACAGTCACCAAAGGAGGAGTATAGGTAGGAATACTAGGTAAAGGATTAGAAGGAGGTTCAACACTAGTGATAGGAGGAATCAACCCTAAATCTTGAGCTTCTTGAACTAAAGGTTTAACATTTGAATGCACAAGGTGAGTAATACCACGTAAGAGGTTAACACCTTGATCACTATCATGGAGAACTTTCTTAAGATCTTCTATAGCTTGAATGAAATCTTGATTATGGTTCTCTTGAAGCAGCCAATTACCCATTTTATCAAGTTCAATGGAAGGTTTTTGGACTTGCTCAAGAGGAACTCTTAAAGTGTCATCCTCATCATGAGATGAGTGAGAAGAGTTTTGCTCCATAGTAGGATTGGAATCATGAAGAATCAAGTTATCATCCGGGATCCTAAGGAAAGGAGAGGAAGATTCAAGATCAAAGGCACCCATGAGTCTATGACTTCTTCTAACTGGAATATTATAAGTAGGACTAGTGGTAGTAAAGCTCATAAACCAATGTAATGCAAATGAACTAAACTAAGGACACATAACGCATGAATATGAAATCTAATTAGCATGCAAGATCTAACACAAAGGAAAAATCTAATACTAACAGGATAAAAGGAAAGCACAATAAGGCATCCAATTCCACAAAAATAAAGAGAGTAAGTATGTCGGGTTCACCAAAATGAATAGTGGAAAAAATGGATTCACCCCTATTTAGATTTAAAGGGAGAAATATGAGATCTATTCTCAAACCCAAATTCCCAAGGAAGAGATCCAATTTGATCAACCAAGAGGTTAATACACAATCGAATCAATTTATGAGGAATATGGAAGAGAGAGAGAGAGAGTAAATCCAATATTTCCCTATGAATGTAATTATGCTTGAAATATGGAATAATTGAAATACAAATACTAACCTCAAATTAGGGCAGATCTGGAAAATGTCAAATTCTGATGTCTGTGTATACTTTCGAGCAATTTTGAAACCTGTTCTGGAATGGAAATGCCGAGATAGAGAAAACCCAAAAATCTTTCTCCAAGATGAGCTCAGGTCGGGTTTGACCCTCATAAAAGGTCAAATACTACATTCTTTATTTGAAGTCTGATTTGAATTCTGTTCGCAGATCTCAAAAGTTTGCCAAAAAGGGTATCCAAATTCACTCTTGGATCCAAAATTTTGCACTTGTACCTGCAATAAAATGGGGGGTTTTTGTTGTATGGGGGGTTTGCCTTGGTTAAACCCCAATTTAGGAATTAACCTTGAAATTGAATTGAAATATATTATGCATAAACAAAGTAATTGAAACAAATCACCTCGCTTATGTTGAAGTCCTTGTAGAGGATTTGAATCCTCAAATCCACAAGTAGGAATGCTTCAATGGATGTAGGATGAATCCAATCAATGGAATTTGATTTTCAACACCAATCTTGACTTGATCTTTGCATATGAGAAGGCTTGAATGAATGTAGAAGGATGGATCATCAAAGGGGGCTCCAAAGAGATTGAATCCTTCAATAGATAACAATGGATCTCCTTGATGGATGAATGCTTGAACACTTGAATGCTTGAAGAATTTCTTGAATGCTTGAGGGCTCAAGAACTTGAGATGTAATTGCTTGATTATGGATGATAAAATGAGAGAGGAAGGCCTCCTTTTATAGTGAACTAGGGCACAATCCTCTAGAGGGGCCACCTTGGAGAATTAAATCCCAATTAGGTCCTAACCTTTAGAAAATATACCTAGATTAAATGTAATTAAAGGATTTACCATCTTGAAACCTGAAATGGCCAACCCGAAGGTGGGAAAATAAATATCCTGAAGGCTCGATGCCCGAAAATCTAGGATTCTAGAAATTTGAATGAGGGGGGAAAAATTGAGGTTGGACCTGACCTAGTCAGGTTCAACCTTGATCTTGACCTAGTTAGGTTCGAGCTCAATCTTGACCTAGTCAGGATCCACCTCAAATTTGACCTTGTGCTCAAATCCAATTAGAATCAAGACAAGAGGTCCCGGGGATGCCCAGAAACCTAGAAATGATATCAGAACAGGAAAAAATGTTAGGGATAGACATAAAATCCTATGAGTACTATGATGAAGGCTAGGAGGACCTATTTCTAAATCCTACCTAGAAAATAGAGCCATGGAAGAGGGAAATTAAGGAGAATCCTTGGGATCCTAACCCTAATTTCATATAGAATGAAGAAATCAAGTGCCAGGAAGAAGTGGAAAGTGGGGAGAAAGCCAAATACATGCAAAGACCTGATCAAGGTGCTTAACATGACCCCAAACCACTTACTCGGAGGGCTAAACACTCTTATCATGGAAGTGCTTCCATTTTAAGACAATATAGGACCATACTACAACATTTGCATGAGATTATACTGACATAAAAGGCTTGGACCCAAAGTTGTGTACCCATCAGATATACCTAAAAGATGAAAAACCCCTGTTAGGTAGTTTCAAAGGTGAGTTAATCCTGCATTAAGAGAAATACTAAAGACTGAACTGCAAAACATTCTCAATGTTGGATTTATATATCCAATATCAAATAGCTAGTGGTTTTATCCATTAGTAATAGTTCCCAAAAAAGGAGGTAAATGGAGAGTGTGTGTTGACTATAGGGAACTTAACAATGCAACCAAGAAGGATCACTTCCCCTTCCATTCATTAATGAGGTCTTAGAATCCTTATAAAGAAAGAAGTATTTCTCCTTCTTAGATGGGTACAGTGGATACAATCAAATCAATAAATTTCTCAAGGATCAGGAAAAGACTACATTCACCTGCCCATGGGGTTTCCTTTTCCTATTTAGTTTTGCCTTTTGGCCTCTATAATGCACCAACAACATTCCAAAGAGTAGTTATCAACATATTTGCTGATATCTCTCATGACTATATGGAGATCTATATGGATGACTTCACAACACAGAGAAAATTATGAGGAGGCTCTAACAAACCTAGACAAATTTCTTAAACAGTGCGAAGAATAGAACCTCTCTCTGAACAGTGAAAAGTACTTCATGATGATGCAAGAAGGGATAGTGTTGGGTCACTATATATCTGCTATTGGAATCCAAGTCGACTCTACCAAAATTGAAGTTATTCAAAATTTGTCCACACCAACCAAGCAAAAAGATGTCTGAAGTTTTCTTCAACTTGCTAGATACTATAGAAGATTCATTAAAGACTTCAACAAAATGGCTAGTCCCATGCATTCTCTGCTCACTGAGGATTCAAAATTTTTATGGACACCAAGTTGTGATAAAGCCTTCTTGTAGATGAAGTCAGTTCTTACTCAAGACCTTCTTCTAGGAGGTCCTAATTAGGCACTTTCATTCCACATTCATACTGATGCCTGAGATCATGTAGTAGGAGTTGTACTCAAACAAAAAGAAGGTATGGTAGAACATGCAATAAACTTTATTAGCAAAAATATGCAAGGAGCGGAATTGAATCACATTGTCATAGAGAAGGAGCTTTTGGCTGTTATTTATGCTCTAAACAAATTCCACCACTACATCACAAGGTACAAAATATTTGTGCATAATGATCATGCAATCATAAAGTATCTCGCTAATAAACCTTCTATCATAGGAATATTGGCCAGATGGCTTCTATTGTTGCAAGAATTTGACATCACAATAGTGGATAAGCCAGGCAAGTCAAACATGGTTTCTTATTTCCTTTCAAGATTGCAGAATATAGATGACCAAAAAAAATTGATGACAACTTCCTTGATGATCACCTATTCTCCATTTCATTTAAAACACCTTGGTATGCTGACATTGTTAACTACTTAGTTTCTCAAAAGGTACCTCCATACTTCTCCTCAAAAGAAAAGAGACTCCTAATAGAAAATACTTTCAAATTTTTATGGATTGCTAATTGTCTATTCTACAATGGTCTTGATCAAATATTGAGGAGGTGTGTTAGGGAGGATGAGACTTATGACATCCTCCATGCCTATCATGATGAGCCTTGTGGAGGATATTTTTTAGCCAAAAGAACAACAATGAAGATACTGAACACTGGATATTACTGGCCAACTCTCCATAAAGATGAGGTCAACTACACAAGAAAATGTGATCAATGCCAATAGATGGAGTGACCAACAAAGTCTGATGAAATGCCTCTCTTTCCTCAAGTGGCATTCACTCCATTTGATAAATGGGGGCTAGATTTTGTTGGACCCATCAGTCCTTCATCCAATGACAATTCATATATTCTTGTGTGCACAGACTATGTAACAAAGTGGGTGGAGGTGTGAGCCATGAAGCATGCTAGGGATAACAAGGTAATTGATTTCTTATATGAGGAAATCTTTACACGATATGGTGTACCCCAAGAATTGGTTACTAATCAAGGTGCTCAATTTACATCAACACTGATCATTGCTCTAATGAATGAATATAATATTCACCACAAGAAATCAATTCCATATCATCCATAGGCAAATAGTCGCAATCCTGACAAAAATAGTGTAGCTACATAAAAAGGACTGGAGCACAAGATTACAAGAAGTAGTCTGGGCATATAGGACAACATGGAAGACAACAACTAGTTTTAATCCTTTTGAACTGGTTTATGGAAAGAATGTTGTAATGCCTATAGAGTTTGAGTACAAAACCCTGTGAACCACATTATAGTTGAACATTGATCTTCCAATAGTGCAATGCAACAAGATCCTATAGCTCAACCATCTAGATGAAATGAGAAAGGAAGCCCTGCAGCAAAATGAGATGATCCAGATTTAGTGCAAAAAGTGGCATGACTCCCACATCCTCAACATATGGTTTATTCCTGGTGATTGGGTCCTTTTGTACAACTCTCAATATCAAGAAACATAAGGTAAGCTCACTACAAGATGGCTTGGCCCTTATGAAATTGAACACATGTATTCTAATGGTGCGATTCTATTATCTACAATCAAACCTATACATTTCAAGTTGTTGGTAAATGGCCACAGACTACGTTTGTACCATAAGCCAAAAATGAAGGTCGACTTCCTACAACAATTCAAGATTTCTCCTACCATAGCTGAACCCCTGCAACTAAAAAAGATCCTGCAATCGATGAACCTCCTACAGCCGATGGACCTCCTCCAGCTGAATATTTTCCTACAGCCGATGGACCTCCTCCAGTTGAAGACTCTCTTGCAGCCAATAACTTCCTCTGGTCATTGCTTTGACTTTTCACACATGCAATCATAATACATTTTTTGTTTCCCACAAAAATATCTATTTCCATAATAAAGAAACCATCATATCACATCTCATCAACTTTACATGCCATATTCATTCATCTGTCACATCATCATTACACCATGTATTACTTTTTGTTTGGCACATGTCACTAAATCTTTCCAGATTTTGGCATTTATGGTTATTATATTCCAGGTATGCATTCATTTATTATCTCAAATGTTCTTTAATTAATTTGACATTATTATCACTCACATTTAATTTAGTAATTTATCCAAGTACCATTGTACTTCTAAACCATGCATGTGAGGACACCTGCATCATTTTTCGTAGGGGGCAGTCAGTTTAGTTGTGTATTACAATAAATATCCTTGCCATTATTCACCATTATTTTTCCATGCCTGTACTATACATTCATTGATTTAACATCCTCTATATACAAAATTCCCTATAGCCTTATGTTTTAAAATTTGAAATTCCAACTTTAGTTTCTCAAAAAAATTTAGAATCCCTCTACCATTCGATTAAACTACCCATTAAACGAGATAGGATAGTCTTTGCTAGTTGATTATCAAACCTTGTTTTAGTGGAATATTGGGTAGAATGGAGGGTGGGTGGAATTATTAGGGAGACTATTGGAATTAAAGGAATTAAGGTTGTAGAAGCTAGTAGAATGGGTGGACAACCTATATGACATGAGCCAGCTAATCATGCGTCCTTATTGCAAGATCAAGCTAACATTCAAGTTTTTAACTGGGTAGGATGGCTCACATATTTTGTAAGGATAAGTGGTCATGATGAGGCTATAGCATTGGATTTATTATAGATATATAGCAATGGGGTTGCTTATGTGAAAGGATTGAGAGTAGAAGCTACATAGGCACAAATTACAGAAGTTTTTGGACTTCCTGCCATAGGCAAAGCCTTTCCACATAGCCATGATGTGTGAACAGCCTAAGAAGAATTTTCTTTGCCAAAAAACACTAGATTGGAATGCAATTAGCAAGGTGCCAGAAGAGCATCTCTTCCTAATGAGTACCCTCAGCTAGAACTTCATATCATAAGGTACATTACCTGTGAGAGGCAGTTTTCTTTCCTGCATACCATTCATTTCAAGATTTTGAGTCATTTGTGGCATGGCCACTTGGTAAATGTCCCCAATGTTCTATATTCATTGTTGAATTCTAGTTCTGACAAAGGGCTCTACATGATACCTCTCCCATAACCTGGGATGAGTTTATCACAACACCTCATGTGCAGTTACATGGTGAAGGGCCACAACCTTAAAATTAATAAGAGAAAGAAAATATTCCTTATGAGGTCATTCCTGAGAATGTGGAGCCCTCTATTCCAAAAAAAGGCTTAGGAAAACCCTTCTACTTTAGGAATTGACAAAGAAAATGTGGCAACAGATGATCCAAACCCTAACTTGGAGGGCGGTAAAATTGAAGTTCCTACAGACTCCCATAATCCACAGGTAGAACATAATGCCCCGAATAAGGAAAATGGAAAATAAAAAATGGCTAACTATGTTGTTGGTGATGCCCTTATTCCTCCCATAGCCACTCTTGCTACACAGAAAAAGACCCCACAATAATATCCTGCAACATTAGTCGACACTCCACTTTGACGCAGTGTTCATTTGAACACCAAGAAAACATACAAGGACTCCCCTGCAATGACTGGCTCTACTCCTAATGTTCCTATTGAGGAACCCATGGAAGAAAAACCATAAGTAGGTAATTCATTCATAGGATGACATGATATGATGGAGGAAGATCCTGCAGCCACTATTTCGAGTAAGGAAACAAGACAAAAAGAAGCAGAGCAAAAATAAATCTCTGATGTATCTTCTTCTCATCCAAGAAACATTCAAGAGAATGATATTTTGGAAGCATCGAAACTAGTTCCACTACAAAACCAAGAAGAAATAGTATGAGAGTAGGTTCAACAGAAAAATCAAGAGGAAATACCAGTGAACCCAGTTCCACCAAGAAACTAGGGAAAGGTAATAGTCCACTCCCTGTCTATTGATTACTTTACAAAAATGCAATATGAAAAATCCATGTGGGAATTGGAGAGAGATAAATTGAAAAAGGAAATAGGAATGAAAAAGAAAGAAATTCAACTTTTACAAGGAAAGTTGGATCCAGTCACAGAGTTAATTCCTAAGTTAATTGAATGTAGGCCACCTCCTAGGGTTTATGCCCTATGTCTAAAGGAGTAGTTTTTAATGTTCAAATTGATGAGGGTTCTTAGAGTTATGAACACAGATATAAGCACACCTCAAGAATTTGTGGCTACATATGAAGCATCACCAGATTGTATTAGGAATCTTCTGTGTGAACTTTACTTGCATAATCTTGTCGTTCCCTCTAATACTGATTGGAACCCTTTACTATTTATTGGAGATATTCCATTATCTTCTCTACTCTCTTGGGAAAAAAATGAGATTAACTATGGTGAATAGTTGAATAAATACAGGGAAATTGAATGCTCGATTACACTTCCCCTATGTCTGGAAAGTGGTTCACCTAGAAGATTATATTGTAATTGGCTGGAAATAGTTTATGGGTTAAATGATTCAAAACACAAAAGGATAATTTTGGATAATGGGAAACAAGTCTTTGTAGAATTTGAGAGGCTATCATTAGCAGAAGGGCACTGAGTGATAGAAGGATTACAACAAAGATGGTCTAGGTTAACTATGGCCTTAAAGAAGGTAGAGCCCCACAGTCTCATTAACTTTCAAGCTGCAATGCAACGGGTTCAATGGTATATATAGTTAGGATGACAACCACAACCAGAGAGGTGGTTACCCCTCACCTTCCAGCCTCCTCTGCTTTTATGGCCACTATACAACTATGTGGATAACAAGATTGATGAGCAGTTGGAGATGAGTTACCGCATAAAGATAGAATAGACAAATAGATTCTACTAGCGAGTGGGCATCTCCTTGAAGGGTGAGACTCAGGAAGGAGATCTCAATGTTCTTGTGAAGATTAGAAATGTTTCAATGCCTAAGGACTGACACTAGTCTCCGTAGGGGGTAATGATGAGGAATATTAATGCCATACTTTAGACACCCTAGGATAGTCTTTGCTAGGTCTTTTTTCTTGTTATGTTATATTTGCTCAAATAATTTTATACTCAGTTCTGTTATTATATGGCATGCTGCCACTACACTTCTACCATGGTTTAAACATACATAATATGCTACACTTGGATGAATATACTATATTACTTGCTTTGAAAGTTATGATTATGTTTTCATAAGTAAAATAGTTGTTTGAACATAAATGATGCATGCATGTTTTGGTGTTATTACCATGAATCTCTTTATCCTAACCTCTAAAGTGTAACACATCAATATAGCAACCGTTGTCTTGACCAGGTGAAGTGCACTCATATATTGGTTGCTCAACCTGGTCTTTCAGTAAGCTCCAATGGGGAAACATTAACACAACACCAACAAAAAGTTTCTAGATGATCAAGGTGGCAGTCACCAAGCAAAGACCAAAGCAACCTAATGAATTCTCTAAGGAAATCTAGGAGAGAGTGGGAAGTTAGATTTGTTGTCGCAACAACTCTTTCCTCTTTTCTAGATCTAATTTGTTCCAGTTTTATAGCTTTCCTCCTTTTCTGTTAGTAGTGTTGCAATAAAAGTTTCACCTATTTCTATGGCATGATTAGTTAGCTGTTAAAAGTTTTCCTTTTAAATAAAGCCCTACTCCTGCATAAGAAGGAAGGGCATTATCAGTTTATTGGCAATATAGTTTTCTATTTCATATATTTGTACTCAGTTATTCAATCAATGAGAAAATGAAGTGTTGAGATTTAACTTTGCATAATTGTGTTTGGAATACTCATCCAAGGGGGCCCATTTGGTGAGAAATTAATAGTTAGTTAGATTCATTTTAGTTAAACTCACTTTCCTTCATTTCTTCTATTTCATTGTTAAGTGTTAAACTGTTCCTATAGCTAAAGCCACAGGCTAGCTAATGCTTCCTGCAACCAAAGAAGTGGAACAATTGAAGCATTATAGCATGGTCTGCAAGAGTCTTCATGTTTTTTTAGCATCTTCACTTCTATAATTTCCATTCCAGTACTTACTTTTCTACAACATTAGTTTAAAGTTTCATTCTAGTATTTATTTCATGCAATCAGAAGATAGTTTCCTTTCAGCATTTCTTTCCTACAACAACTGTAGAATGTGCAGCTGAGTAGTACTTGGTGCATATATATTGCTGGCCTATTTCAAGTAACACATCCCTGGGTTGACATATTAAATGATTTTTTATAAGGAGGATAAACTGCTCGGTCAGATGTCCAATCCCCGAGTTTGGAATTATACCTAGTTTTTGAGCCTTTATAAAAAGCGATCACTAGTTTCATTTAGAAGACCCACCTGAGCAAGGTTGAGTACTGCAAGAGAGTTTTGGATGATGTATCAGATATTTTCTAGTGTCCTTATTTGTATTATGACAAGTGGCATACTGATGCACACAAGATGCCATATTTGTTCCAGAGCAAATATCTCATTAGTTGTACCCTCTATATTGTAGAGATATTCTTTGTTATATAAGTATTGGGACTATTTGGCCACTTTCAAGACATATTGTAGGATCTCAATGTATATGCATGTGTCTAGGATGACAAGAGTTAGTGGGGAGCTTGGTTACCTTATGAGATAGTTGTCCATGAGATCTCTTAGATAATACTTGTAGGGTAGGATTTATTACCAAATGTGGTTGATGGTGGTGTCACAAATGCCTATCACAGACATTTATTACAACACTCATTTCCTAGATTTACTACTCCTGATGAGACTGCACCATAGATCAAGGATGCTCTAAATTATTATCCTACTAATGATGGTCTTGGCAAAGCTTATGTTGGTAGAGGTAGGGATAGAGCCAAAGGTAGGGACAGGGGCAGAGGCCAAGGAGGAGATGATGATGGTGTCTGGGGAGATGGAGGGGGTGGTGGAGATGGAGGAGGGGGGTGATGGTGGGGATGGAGGAGGTGATGGAGATGGAGGAGGAGGTGGTGATGGAGAATGGGGAAGATAGAGAGGATCTAGAGTTGTGGTGATCAATAGGGTCGCTAAAGTAGACTGAGAGTTGTTCCTCCATGTAGGGATCCTGATCCAATTTTACATAGAAAATAGTAGAAAAGAGCTCCTAGAGAGAGTAGTGGTGCTGGTGGAGGTGGAGGTCAACCACCTTGAGGTCCTACCAAAAATAGAGATCCTTTATTCAAGTTTGAATAGGAGAGAGAAGTATTGAGGACACAGGTTTCTACCTTAGAGGATCATCTTATTGATAGGGACACACAACTGGATGATTTGAGAGAAGATAGAGATCAACTGTTAGCTATTCTAAGAGTAAAAAGAGATATATTTTCTCATACAACAACTCACCAGGGTCATAGGGAAACATATTACTTTTCCTTATATTGTTAAACTGTTCCAACACCTTAGAGGGTACTTTTATACTCATTTGTTGTACAATAGTATGAGGATGCTATGCCTCCTCCAGTTTTGACTAGAATTGATGCTCCACCTCTTGTCCCTCCTTGTGTTGATGAGGGAAGGAGCCAAACTTGATCTATACTATTGATGTATTTTGATATATGTAGCATGTACTTCTTTTGATCTTATATACTGATACTATTTGGACTTTTATATATGCTTGATTATTCTTTGTTGACACTGATACTGATACTGTACTTTTCAACATCTCTTGATCTTGGATATACTGATATACATCTATTTCTGATATTGATCTCATCTTTCAATACTTGGTCATGTTATTAGATGGATGATTGATTTATTGACTTCATTATATTATGACATTGATATATGCAAATGTTTTTGTGCTTTCCTTTTTATTCCTATATGGATGTATGGATGCAGGTGTTATGTGAATGCATTTATTTTAATGTGATTTCAAATTATGCATGTATATGAGATACTTTCTTGAGATGTAATGCGATGCAATGTATGACTATATATTTTTATTTATGTATGTTGATGGATGCATTGATGCAAACATTTTATGAAACTGACTTGATTATGCAAGTGCATGGATATCAACATTTAGATACTCAGTCATTGATTTATTTTCAATCCGGATGATTTTATTTACATGGTCAAACTTGTATATGTTGATATTATTGCTTTGTTAGATTTTTACTCACATTGATGTCAATTAATCACACTGAGACTTTCATACTAATACAACCTTAAAATGGATGCAACTACATTTAAAAAATGAATGCAACTATATTAATCAGTGCAATGCAACTAGGTTAACCCATGAAATGCATCTAAATTAACCAATGAAATGAATCTAGATTAAGACCTCTAGGACTGTCACTGATTATTCAATATAGATCTTTTATCATCATAGATCCTTTTAGTTCAGACCTGATAGGTTAGTACAATTTTCACTGATAGATTTGGAAATCATGAAAATATGAATACTTCCCATGTTATATGTCATGTCGAAAGTGAACCTAAACATCAAGGCATGTAAACTGGAATATTTTATTAGTTACTTCCTATTGATATAAACTTGTTCTATTCATGTGCAACATTTTAATATATAACTTGTAATGACCTTTTATTATTCATATGCTTGGGTATAGTATGTTTTATGCACTTTACTAGGAAGTTGTCTCCTTTAGATTAAAATAAACAAGGAAATGAATCCAACCTCACCAAAGATTTCATAGGAAATAGGTCAAGGTATATGCGACGTTCCAATCATGATGGAGGATCTTAGCATAGAAACCCATTCCATATGATCACATTAGATCACTGGATTTATTACCACAAGAAGAAGAAAAATAAAATGGTATGCCCCCAATCCTTGTTCCTCTAGTCCATAGACATCATCGAGTTACTCAGATAACACAAAAATCATAAATTGATAATAAGTCACATAAAACTAAGAAAAAATCATGATTTCCTCATTTTGTTTCTCTAGTCCATGGACATCTTTGAGACAATACATAAATACATGATCAACATAAATTTAAAAGTATTCAATTGTTTTTATGTAGTGTTAAGGAACACTTTTTATTAATTTGTGATCACTTTTAGAAAACATTATCAATCATAGATTATTTTTCAATTATAGTTCGTGTCTAGTGCGATAAGTGGCTTGTTTGATTTTATTAGTGTTTAGGAACACTGATAAGTCTAGATTAAGAAATAAAATTCATGTTTTGGGTTGGTAGTATTAATAAATACCTTTAGTTGTGTACTTAATGTCAAATTATGGACTAGGGATAACCAACAACCCTAGTAGAGATCCCTAATAATGACCAGGTGACCTTACTGCTAGCATGACCATGACCACTGCCCCCTAGAGAATATGAATTTCCTAGGACTTTGGTAAAGATAGATTTCATTATAGGATATTTATGATAGCATGGCTCAAGATTTGGTTGTCATGAAAATGAATGAAAGATATGTACAAGCTAAAACTTTAGGTTGGCAAAGCATTCAAGTGTTATATTGATAGATGGAGCATTGATTACAAGTAGCACATGTTTACTAGGTTTTCACCACTTGGATAATTTGTCTATTTTTTCTACCAAGGCACCTATTTGCCAGGTTTTCACTGAGATGCTTTTTCTATTTTCCAAAATTTTTAATACTTTTGATTTTTTTTCTTTGATTCATCAAGGAACTTGTTTGCCAGGTTTTCACAGAGATGGTAATTTTTTAGGACTTTTCCACAATTTTTGAATTTTATGCTTTTCACTATTTTTGCTTTTCTTTAGGAACTCTTTTTACTATTTTTGAACTTTTTTTGCTTTTTGATGGTTTTTATTTTCTCTTGGGATCAATATTTGTTGTTTTTAAATTTCTTTAGGATTAATATTTGTTGTACAGGTGCTACCTCAAGAATATCAGGCATAAAACCATTTCAGGTGGAGAGTATTGATTGGATCTAGTAGGACATCTCTCTCAGGTGTACATAGTTAATAGGATCCTGATCCAAATGAAGTTGTGATGACAAAAGGACCCACCCAGTTGGGTTCAAATTTTCCCTTTTGATCTTGATGTTGTTGATTCTTTGGATTTTCTCTTAAAACTAGATCTCCCACCTGAAACATTCTTGGCTTCACTTTCTTATTGTACCCTCTAGACATTCTTTTCTAGTAGATTTTGAGATGATCAAACCTTGTTGTCTATGCTCATCTAACAATTCTAGCTCTTGTAGACATGAGATTCGGTAGTTCTCATTAGTGACTAGATTTTTCAATGAAACCCTCAGTGATGAAATATCTACTTCAATTGGTAGCACTACATGAGACCCATAGACCAGTGCAAAAAGAGTTTCTCTTGTTGGTGTTCTAATGCTGGTGCGGTATGCCCATAATGTTGGATTAGTTTGCAAGTGCCATTCTCTTCCTAATTTATTGACTGTTCTATGTAGGATCTTTAGGATTGCCTTAGTTGATGCCTCAACATGTCTGTTACCTTATGGATAGTAGATCGAGGAACATTGCTGATTGATTTTGAATTGCATGCATAATTCATCTATACCTTTATTTTTGAATTGCCCTTCATTATCAGTTACAATTGATGAGGGTACCCAATACCTATAGATGATGTAGTTTAGGATAAACATTGAGACTTTTTTTCTTGTAGCATTGGCCACTAGGACTTTCAACCCATTTTGTGAGGTATTCAGTTATTGTGATGATTTACTTATGTCCATTAGATAAATTTGGGTAAATCTGTCCTACTAGATCAAAGGCCCATTGTTGAAATGGTCAATGTGTAATAAATGGAATTAACTCCCTATCTAGTGCATGTATCAAGTTTCCATGAACTTGGCATTTCTTTCATGTCTTGGCATAATTAATATCATCTTTTTCCATTGTAGGCCAGTAGTATCCCACTCTTAAGAGTTTCTTAGATAATGAAAAGCCATTCAAGTGAGACCCACACACACCTTTGTGTACTTCCTTTAATGCACATTTTGACTCTTCATATTCTAAACATATAAGTAGTGTATAGTCAAGAGAATGTCTATACAAGTCATTTTCAATGATTAAATAATACAATGCTACTCTTATGATGCATCTTTTTTTTTACTTGAATAATTTTTAGGTTAGGTCTAATCTTTTAGATAGGAATAAATAGGGGCATATTGAGCCAGGACTTGGGTTTTAATAGCGCATATGATCTGGGAATCAGGGGATTCATAGGCTGGAAAGGGTAATTCTTCCACCAGGAATTCATAGAGAAACTGATGTTCTTCTAGTTATAACATGGATGCTAAGGTAGACATCGCATCAACAACTCTATTCTTCAACCTTGGTATTTATTCAAATGTAATGTAGAAAAAATATTTCTTGAGATCGTCCACCATCCTTTTTTAAGGCATTATCTTATCATCTTTTTTTTATAATCATCATTGACCTGATTAATTATAAGTTGAGAGTCTCCATAGATATGTAACTCAATGATTTTCCACTCTATTGCTAGCTTCAATTAGTTGACTAGGGATTCATACTCTGATATATTGTTTGTGCATGAAAATATCATCTTGTAAGCCTTTAGTATTTTGTATCCTTGAGGAGTAATGAATAAACATCCATCTCCTGACTGTTGTTGTGTAAAAGAGCCATCGAAATACATCTTCCATGGGTGTTTTGTAAGGTGCATGATTGCTTCATCAAGAAACTCTATGTGAAATGGTTTGTCATCTGTTAATGGTGCCTCAAAAAGTTGATCAACTATCACTTGTCCTTTGATGGATTTTCTATCAATATATTCAATATCAAATTCACTCAATATCAAGATCTATTTTGCTAGTCTTCCCGTTAATGTTGTATTATTCAACACATATTTGAGTGGATCTATCTTTGTGAATAGCTTCACCTTATGTGATAGCATATAATGTCTAAGCTTTTGAGATGAAAATACCACTTCTAGGCATTCCTTTTCAATCATAGAGTAATTTAGCTCATAAGAGACTAGGGTTTCATTGATGTAATATATTGCCCTTTCTTTCTTAGTCTCATCTTCTTGTGCTAGTAACACTCCTAATGGTGTGTCAGTTGCTAATATGTATAATAGGAGTGGTTTTCCATGAATCAGAGCCATCAAAATTGGAGGATTCACCAAATACTATAACTTGAACAAAATTATTTTCACATTGTTCATCCCATGTAAACATGACTCCTTTATGCATAATTTTAGTGAATGGTTGATCTTTATTTTCTAATTGAGATATGAATCTCCTTAAAGATTGCAATTTTTCCTGAATTGTCCTCATTTGACTGATATTTCTTGGAGGTTTCATTTCAATGATTTATTTTACTAGAGTTGGACTGACTTCAATTCCTTTTGTTGAAACTATGAAGCCTAGCAACTTGCCTGATGATACTCCAAATGCACACTTTTTAGGATTTAACCTAAGTCTAAACTGCTCCATTATGTCGAAGATTCTCCTTAGGTCCTTTATGCAAGTTGTTCTAATTTTTTATTTTGCTAATGTGTAATCGACAAATATTCCATATTTATGTACATCATGTCATGGAATATTGTTGTCATTTCTCTTTGGTAAGTTGCATCTACATTCTTGAGACCAAATGACATGACATTCCAATAGTATATACCCCATGTGCATGTGAATGCTATTTTTTCTTGATCTTCAGGGGCAATTTTGATTTGATTGTAGCCAAAGAATCTATCCATTAATGAGTACATCTCATATCCCACAGTGAGATCCACAATCATGTCTATGTTTGGAAGTAGAAAATCATCCTTCAAACAAGCTTTTTTTAGGTCTCTAAAATCCATATAAACCCTTATAGATTTATTTTCTTTGGAAACAAGGACTACATTGGATATCCATTCTGCATAATCAATAGCTCTTATAAATCCATCTTTCAATAGTTTTTCTAGCTCTTCTTTCACTAATAATACAACATGTGGATTCATTTATCTTAATTTCTATTTTATTGGCCTTACTCCTGGAGCAATATATAGATGATGATTTATTAAGTCGGTATATAATCCCGACATGTCTGAGTAAGACCAAGTAAATTTGATCTTATTTTCCTTGAAAAACTTAGTGAATTTGCCTTCTCCTCTTCTGATAAAGATTGAGCAATGTAGACCATTTGTGGAGCTTATGTTGTCCCGAGATTGACTGGTTGTGTTGGCTCTATTAATATTGAAGTTCTTTCTTGAAAATGATCGGGAAGAATATCAAGAGTCTCATCCTTTGGCACCTCTGAGAGGTTTTCCCCATTGGATATGCCATTTTCTTTTACTATTTTGGATTTTGATATTGCCACAATGTGGTTTTCACAATCAAATCTCTTTTTCTTTTTCTTTTTCTTTTTGAGACTAAGAAAGTGGATATCCCCCTTTGTCATATTTATGCTCCTTGCACTGGTGAAAGAGGTGAAGGTTTCGCAAGCATTGAGATAGAAGGCTAAAGAATAATTGTTATTAAAGGATAATAGGCTTGTGGATTCAAATTCATTCTAGTCTATAAGTTCAGGATTCAACAAGGATAGGGATTCATAGGGTTCAAGAAACAACACTGCATTATTATCAATGTTATTGACTTGCAAGTGTAGACACTTAAAAATGGCCTATTGCTCTAACACAATGACATTGGTAACATTCCTCCTAAATTATTAAATAATCTTTATTATTTAAATAATTATGTCATTCTACCATATTCTAAGATCAAAATCATCATTTCTCCATAAATTTCATAATTAATTGATTTTAATTAATTACTTTACTTATTGAACTTCTAAACAATTAATTCATCATCTGTTTATCTATAATATAATTAAATAAATAACCTTGTTTGATTATACCCTATCTTATAATTATTAATTAAATAACTAAATTTAATTAATATTCCCCCTCCTAATTATTGTATTTTTGTAATAATTAAATCAAATTCCATCTCATGATTAAATAAATGATATTTATTTAATTAAACTAATTATTCCCCTCTCATGATTAAATAATTTATATTTATTTAATTACAACTAACAATCCCTCACATAAATAAATAAGTAATTATTTATTTATAAATATCTCCACATGTGAGAATAAATAATATTTTATTTATTTAAATCATAATTATCTTCCTAAATCCTTACTCACACTCGCTTTGAGTTAGCTTTTCAATCAGAGCTCCTAACTATTCAATCCACATTGTTAATTCCTCCCTCAACAATCAGTTAAGTCTTCCATCAATTCAGTCTTCTAATCTATGCAATCAGTTGACTCATTCATGTAATCAGTTAACTCGCTAGTCCATTCAAGTAATCTCTCCAATCTATTTGCTAACATATCAATCAATCATGTTAAGCCAAGCAATCAACTCAGTTTAACTCTCACTCACTCTGAGTTCAACTCCTCAATCGCAGTCAATTAGCCCTTCAATCACGGAGTCTTGGTTGAAACACCTAAAATCTTATAAATAGAGAGCCAACCTTTGATTTTGGTAACCACAATTGCTTTGAATTCTTATGCTGGCATGATCTTGAGCTCAATTTTGAGAGTCCACATTGCATGAGAAGGAGAACACCAAGGAAGGATTTTATGGTTTGCATATTCACGTTTTGGATTGATTTCATAATATTTTATTGATTATGCTTATTATTTGTCTTGCATCCTTTCTTAAATATCAGGAATACTAATTGCTTTAAAAATCTCTTTGTGGTTGAGATTTTATATGTTATTACAAGTTTCTATTGATCCTATTATTACCTGATTACAACAAGATGATTTCCGTCAAGTTAGGTTCCAAAGGATTGGTAAGATTATTGAAGTCATGATCGTTATCATCAGAGTTCATGTTAGTGTTATGTAAGTCTAACCCTAGTGACCTAGCATTAGAACTTTCTCCTTCTTCAAATAGAACTCTAGGAGCGTATTTATGTACTACATCTATCTCTATGTCCATCATAGCATTAGAGAGTATGTCCCATTCATATTCATGTGAATATATTTGACTATCATCTGATATACTTAAGAAATGGGCTATAGTCACTGGTATACCTTCTTCTTCTTCAAAAATTATTTTCTTCTTGTTGATTATCACCTTCTTGTAGAAGCATTTGTTGAGATAGGGGTATATCCTATTGATCCTCAAAATGAGGCATATCAAGAACATGAACAACAGTAACCAAATTCCCCCAATTAGGATATCTTTCTTGTTATTCTAACTCTGGTTCCTCTTCTAACTCTTGTTTAAGTCTAGTACTAGTAAGAATGATATTTAGCTCCAATAGAGGATCTCCTTGTAATAGTAATAACCTCTCATATTATATTGGTTGGCCTTCTATCCCTTCTTCATCATTTGAATCATATGATCTATCAAATACAAGACAATCTACATACATAGGATGAGATGTTTCTTCTTTAAAACCCACACCAATTTTGTCACTAGGGTTACAAAATTCTGTATGTATTGGTTCTATGATTCTTTTTTTTTTCACCAAGTGGTCCTTTTCCTTTATAACCCATTTGTTTTATGATGTCATACCCTTTTCTATATTTGTTTGGGGATATCTCCACATTTTTAACATTTCCATCATCTTCATTTTCTCTGAATAGCCATTGTAAGACAAATTTTTATTCATTTTCTTCTTGTAAAGACACCTTAACTTTAACCATCCCCGCTCCTTCATGAATTGTTAATGCATCACCTTTGAGTGGTGTGAAGGTTGATGAAGGTCTTCCCTAAGATCTAGGAGATAAGGTTAAATTTGTCATGGACAACAATGAGTCTATTTTATACTCTGCCATCCCTGCATCTTAAATATTCATCTTTTTTTCAAAACTTCTTAGGAGCATCTCTTTGAAAGTTTCAGCTTTGTGAGAAATTTCTTTGTTATGAGGAATCATAATATCCACTTTCTTGAGATTATTGCAAGGATAAGTTGTATCAGCTATAATTTTTACTTCTACTCCATTATGAGGGAATTTTATGCATTGATGATATGTATAAGGTATCGCTTCAATTGTATGAATCCATGACCTTCCAAGAATAATGTTATAGGAAAGTGGTATATCTAGAACTTGGCATATGACATATTTCTCCATTGGTTCCACTTTTATAGGTAAGAAAACCAATCCTTCAGAGGATATTTCTTCTTCATCATAATCTTTAATGGTTATCTTCCTTCTTAGGTCAATTGCATGTTCAAAGAATTCAAATTGCTTCACAATATTAAATGTTCATATATTCAAACCAACACCCCCATCTATGAATACATGCTTGACTTGATGTTTGTGAATCAATACCTCTAGATGAAATGGCTAATTATGTGGATGATTCATGGATTTATCATCTTCCTTAGAGAAAGAAAAATAATTTGGGGAATTTAAATGACCAACCATAGTTTGGAATTTGTCTATATCTAAGTCAAATTGGGTACATTAGTTGTAAGCAAGGCTTGATGAAGAATATCTCAATGGACTGGAGAGATATTTAATAGTTCCAAAATGGAAATTTGGGCAAGAGTACATTGTAATTGATCCACTAGGTTGAAATTTGAAGATAGTGTCAATTATTTAGAAGCTATTTTCGTAGTAGGTTGAATTGACATGGAAGCTCCTTTAAGTGTGAGATTAGCTTGATCCCTTGTCAAAGCATTGGAATATTTTTATTTATCTTTTACTTCCTTGAGAGTAATAGTGTTGATGAGTTGTTTGCATGATTCCACCATATGAATCACACTATCATTGTCAGTGTATGTGTAATTGATCTTATTGCCTTTAGATGATTCACCTTTCTCATAGTTAGGAAATGGAGTTCAGAATACTTTATAATCATTGTTTGAATGATATCCATCAAATTTTACCTTACCATCTTCAATTAAGTCTTGAATGGCATGCCTTAACTTTGTGCAACTATTGGTCTTGTGTCCTTTATTGCAATGAAAATCACAATATTCATTATCGTTCCATCACTTTGGTTTCACTTCTGGTTCCCATGGTTTTAATTTAGAGATTGTAATGATTTTTCTGTCCATAAGTAATTTCAAGACCACCTCAAGTGTATCTCCCAAATGTGTAAATGTGTACTTAGTTTTTTCTAATCAAGGCTTGTTCCAATTGTTAGGTTTACTAAAAGCCTTAGGAACTGTTGGTGTCATTTTTGTTGTATTGGATCTCTTATTAGCTTGTAGACTTGTTGAAAGGTTGAATACCTTGGGTTTCAACCTTATGTTAGGTGTGTCTGCAACTCCATCATTGACCACATTCTTATTCTTGTTCCTATATTTGTACTTATCCTTGTTGTTGTTATAATAGTACTTGTTTTTATTTTCTTTGTAGATAGTGATTTATCCTTTCTTAATCAATACTTCTTCAATCTTGATATCACTATCTATTATCTTATCAAAGCTTGATGGATCTTGAAGCTATATGCGGTAGTTCATTTCAGGCACCAAATTATTAATGAAGATGTCCATTTTCTCACTTTCAGGTATCTATCTTGAATATCTTATGAAGATTCTTCGCCATCATTGTAAAAATGATAGAAATGATTCACCACTTTTCTCTTTCATATTACACAAATCAAGCATAGTCACTGTATGTTGTATATTGTATGAATATTGTGAGGTAAACTTCTAGACCAGCTCTTGGAATGTCCTAAATCTTGTGGGTATCTTATAAAACCACTCCATTGCTTGTCCACCTAAGATTCTCTGAAATAGCCTCATCAGATAGGTTTGTTCATACATAAATTCCATACTTAAAGTACAAAATTCTCTTACGTGATCATAAGGATCTGAGTTCCCCATGCATTTATCATATTTTTGAATTTCCACATATTGTGCCAATGAGATCATTTGTACATCCTTATCAAATGGGAAAGGACAAATGTGTTCCAATGAGTATTGTTTTGACAGTTTTTCCTTATCCTAATTCAAATCTTAAATCTCATCTTGCATAGTAAGTAGCTGTTGAGTCAATATGGATATGGGAGTATCAAATTCTCTTTGTTTTAGATTATTTACATCATAATCCTTAGGTAGATTTACTCCTAGGGACACCAAGTTCAAAAAGTATTTCTCTTTATTTTATTCCAAAGTTCTTTTGAGTAGGTTTTGGAATCTCTTACAATTTTTGCATCTCTGATAATCTTGTTCTATCGGATCTTCATCACTATCAGAATCATAATAACATCTTTTATTTCCTTCATCACCTTGGTTAGTTTGATCTTCTTGATCATTCTGATTGTCATTTATTTTATTCTAGTTATAATCGTTAAGATTCGACATGTTGGTAGTATCAGGAGTCATTGTGTGAGTATTACTTGTAGAGGTGTCTTTGTGCCAAATAAATGGTTTACCCTTAAAGTTTCTCCTTGTCTGAAGGTTAGCAGTCTTGGTATTTTTTCTAAAAATGTATTTTACTTCAGGTTATATGCTTTATGTCTTGTGTTAACGTGAAAATGTGATAAGGTAATTGTCCAAGTGTTTGGATATGTCAAAAAGGTTTGAAATTGTCCAAGTATGATTATCCTAGGTTGCAAGTGTGGGTTTGAAAATGTGATAAGTTCTAGCGTTAGAGGGTTAGATTGCCTTGATATTTGAGATGGGAACAAAGTGAAAGGTGTTTGTGTTTGATAAGTTCCAGTGTTAGAGGGTTATAATACCCTTTTGTTGAGTTAGGAACCAAGTGAATTTGATTTGGATAGGACCACATGATTTGACAAAGGTGGGTTAAAGACCAAATAGGTATGTAAGGTACACTTACCATTTCAAATTTCTAGGTTTATCAATTCTGATGACTAAAACTAATAGAGGACTCGAAAGGGTATCTAAAAATGCAAAAATATAGGTTCTAGCATGGGAAGAAATTCTCATTATCTTAGATGTGACCTTCTAAATGAGAGCTGATAGGTTTATTACCAAATGTGATCCAAGATAAACCAAATACCATCTTTCTCCCAAATGTGACTTGGGATAAATGAGATGCGAGCCTATTTTACCAAATGTGATCATGATACCATAAATAAATCTAAATTCTAGATTCAATCTTCTGATGACTGGTCTGAGAAAGAATTTTGTCAAATTTGTAAAATGCTAGGGATTGTTTTTCAGATTCTAGTGGGTTTGAATGTCTAAAAATGTACATTTTTGTGAATTAAGGGTGTTTATCTTTTGTTTTGAATTCATACACATCAATAAAAGTTGTTTATACTCTCAAAAAAACCTAATTGTTCTATGAGCTTGGCTGAGATTATAAATACTTGTTCACTAGCTTAGGAACACACTCAAAGACTCCTCAGAATATGAAAGTCCAAAAAAATGCAATGGATGGTGGAGGCCATATTATCTGAGTAGTAACATTTATGAGGGCATGATATGGTGAATCTCTTGGGGCAATTACTATTTTTCTTGCACAAGCATTACCAAACTTTTGGGGGTAATCTAGGTGGCTTCTAACATAGAGGAATTAATTAGGGCATTCATTCATAATCATCTCCCATAGTCTCGTAAGCGATATTGAGGCCTATAGTGCTACGAGTACTCAAACATGTGTAGTCTTGCAAGTGAGATTTAAGCAACTCCACTCTACACAAATCCAAGCATGTCTAAGGAATGATCAAGTCAAGAACCCAAGGACAAAATTGACTAAGTCTTCCAATATTTTCATCTCAAGGAAGGGTCTTGATTATAGTGAGGTGGAAGGGTTGGCTTCTACCTGTCCTCACTTGGATCATTCCTGAGAGCTTTTTACCTCAACCAAAAGACCCTCTAGAGATTAAAATAATGAAGCAAAGAGGATTGGTGACTTAGGAGTCTAGATTTATGACTCTCCACTAGGGAGAAGAGCATACTCTCCTATCCATGTCATTTTATCCTATAAAAAACATCATGAAATTTGTAAATTTCCCAAAATTTGACCTCAAATTTAAATCTAACATTTGAGTTTCTGATTTTTGCAATGGGAAAAGAGCATAATCCTCTAATTAGGTTTAAAATTAACCTCAAATTATATTAAATTAAGAAGAAAATCATGATGTTTGGTTGAAATTGAGAAGGCAACCTAAAAACCACTCATTAGTAATTTAAATTGATTTTCTACGTCAAAATGACCCACAGACAACGGTTAAGCTAGTAAATCAACCAAAAGCACAAGAATCATCCATTAGTTGTTAGCAAATTGAATTTTGAAAATAAAAACCCTGAAAGGGGCCCTGTTTTAAACCAAATATGAGTTTAAACCAAATGTGATTCAATATTCCCTAATTACAATCAAGGAATCTAAATGTGATTCAATTTTAACTAAATGAGACCTTTACCATATACGACCTAGGAAATCCCTTATGCGACTATATTTTGATTGAATGCAATTGTATTTCTTGAATGCAATCTTGGTTCCTAAATACAACCCTACATCTGCAAAATAGCATTAGAAAATGTTCAAAAACTTTAGAAATCTAGGGCTTGGCCCCATGGTGGGTGCCATAAATGTGTGTTTATTTTGTGGTACCTATTATCTTGCAACACAACACTTCAATAAGACATTATATTGTTAGTTTAAAATCAAATGAGAAGAAAATAAACTACACAAAATCACCTATTGTTCTCTAGCTGGAAATAGTGCAATTAAGATCAATTCTACTCTTAGATTTAGACCTTAACTAGTGACATTACACTACTATAATGAGAGATTCTAAATGCAATTTAGCTAAACATGAGAAAATGAAGCTACAATAAGAGATGTCATTAATTCATTACCAATTTAATATGATTTAGGCTATGAATTGACAATTATCTTAAGCTATGAATTGAAATTGATAGCATGTAAGTATGCATGCAATTAACTATCCCATTTGTGAGCTTTGAAAATTATCTTTTATAGAAAGATTAAGGAATTCAATGATTGGGATTCAATTTGAGAGGAGTGGTTGAGATTAATTCTCCCTTGATCCACATGAGTGATCCATGTGATATGCCTCAGATTGGCTGCATTTGTCCTTGTTGTTCCTTGAGAGGTGACATGTATTTTAGGACTTTTTATTAATTTATTTTAATTAATTATCTTAGCCATGCATTTAAGTGGGATTGATTTAATTAATTAGGATAGAGGTAATTAATAGTATTTTTTTGATCAATTGATGATGATTTAATGCTTGATTTAGGAATTCCCTTGATTTTGATTAATTATGCCAGGAATCAGGTGATTAGATTAGCATAATTAGCACATTGTTCTGAATTAGGACAAATAGGGCCTTTGGTTAGACTAGCCCGATTTAGGGTGATTACATGAGTAATCTCTTTAAAGGATTTTAAACCCTAGTTAAAGAGCCACCCTGTTAGAGGATTTACAAATTAGACCTATTAATGTCTACCCGGTTAAGGAATTTTCTTGCAAAAATGTTAGGAATCAATAAGTACAATGATATGGTTATAAAAATTCTCCTTTGCTTCTTCAAAAGCAATTAAGCTAAAAAATTATTCCTCTTGTAGATGATCTTTTCTCTTTACTCGACCACACCTTCACATCCACGATCTACAACTTCATAATTCATCACTTGATATATAAATATATCTTCACTAACTAAGTAGGCCTCTACCTAAAACATGGCCTAATACATTTTAATTTCATCATTACAATTCATTCATGCTCGGTCCTTGAATCCTAAGATGTGTTACCAATAATTGATTACAATTTCAAGTCCGTGTCAGCCTTCAAATCCATGACACATTCAATTTAAATCAAGAACAATCAAATCTTTTGGCTTATTCAACACACTTCCAATACTTGATTAAATTTGATCACCTTGAATAATGTAATACTAAATCATCATTACAAATCTATTACACTACATCACCTTGACACCTGGATCATGAAAATATCCAATTCAACCAATCTCATTATCACCACTCACTGATATAATGTCAAATGGTCAACCTATTAAAACATTTTGCAAACTTCCACAAAACAATCTTTTCTCCCCTAAAACTATGCCTTGTGGTACTCCAAACAACTTGTGATCATATTATTGACAACATATCCTAATCAAGATAAATATATCATGACTACAACACTTGGATCCACACTGATTTGATAGAACAATCAAATCATTCATCCTTTATCATTGTCTATTATTCTTGTTCCTCTGTCACCATTCAATTGATCATTACTCTCTCCATACTTATTTCTAGCCATTTTGATCATACATATAGTATCTAGAGAGATCTCTAAGTCTCCCATAAGAACCACACACTCCAATTCCGTCACAAACTCATTGCACATTGGATTCACTAGCACAAACACTTATCATCTCACTATCAATAAACACAACACTTAGTTGACATTAATGAAAACATCAATAATTGATCTCCCTATCATCAAACCTATACCAAAAAACTCTCAACAATCTCTATAACATCTTTGCATTACCAATAGTCACTTCCTGAACAACCAAAAAATAGTCTCTGATAGATCATTTGAAACTCATTCAAAACATAATGCCAGAAAATAGTCTTTGATAAATCATCTGAAACTCATTCAAAACATAATGCAAACCTGTAAAAATTGAACAAGATAAAGTATAGACATCCCTCAACTTATCTGCAACTATGCAACATATGATACTTATTAAAATATCCAAATTAATCCAAACACTTTACTGAACAAACCAAGAACACTGTCCATAATAAGAAAATATGTTGACATCAATGACAACACATCAATGTCAGCACACATATGCAATATATCTCATAAATCTCCAACATAGGGTGTGGCTTCAATGGGTGTACATAAGCAAGTACAATATGCCCATAAGGTAGAATTAAGCTGGAGGTGCCAATCTTGACCAACATCATTGACAATCTTCTTAAGGATTTTCAATATGGTTCTATTAGATGCCTCAACTTGACTATTACTTTGCAGGTAGTATTGTAAGGAAAAATAGTGTGTTGGATTTGAAACTTGTCATGAAGTTCATGAATATTTTGATTTTTAAATGGGGTACCATTATCCATGATGATGGTTTGGGGTATTCCATACTAGCATATAATATAATTTAGGGTGAACTTGGATATCTTCTTGTTGGTTATGTAGGTCATGGGCATGGCTTCAGTCCACTTTGTAAAATACTATATGGCTATGATAATGTATTTGTGACATTGGATTAGGGGATTGGATTTTACCAATGAGATTGAGTCCCCATTGAAAAAAGGGAAAAGGTAACATGAGAGGTTTAAACTCTTGTGCTAGCACATGAATATTCTCCGCATGTACCTAGCACTTATGATATTTCCATACAAGATCATATGCATATTTTTCCACATTAGGCCAATAGTACCTAACTCTGAGTTTCTTAGCCAAGGAAGGATCACTAGAATGGGTGCTAAAAATACCTTCATGGACCTCTCTTAAAGCCATTTGTGCCTCATTAAATCAATAAATATGAGGAGTGTACCATCTAGGCCTTTACTATATATTACAATGATAATGTATTGGGAGGCTTGTCTAATAAAGGTTTTCTTTTGATTTTGGGACAAATCAGAGGATATATAAATTTGTCTCTAAGTATGTATATATGTCTTGGTATCATAGGGAATTGATCCCAATAATTTCACATACACTTAGATAATGGGACTTAAAAAATGGGAACCATAAGTTGTTCCACAAAGAAATCATAGCGTGTAACATTATTAGGTATGTCTAGTAGAGATCTCACAATGTTCATTGCATATGCTACTATATTTTATGCTCTATGGACCTACTCAAATATGATTTAATCAAATTATTTCTTGAAGTATTATACCATTTCTTTATATGATAATAGTTTCTCATCTTTTGTCTCATAACTATCAATGACTTGATTTATGATAAGTTGTGAATCACCATATATATGTAAATATTTGACCTTCCATAGAATAGTTGTCTTTAGTCATGTGAAAAGAGATTAATAATCTTCAACATTATTGGTGTAGTCAAAGTTAAACCTATTTGATTTGGGAATGACATCTCCTTGGGGTGTAATGGATACTACTTCTTTTGACAAGTTGGATGTGTTTTCATTGATGCTAACATATTTGTTGGCCAGTTTGGCTAGTAATGCAGTATGTTTAGAGGTTTGGTGAGGTTTGATTATTGAAGATAAGTTGTCACAAACATTAAAAGATGTTGTAGATAGTCTATACTTAGTTTATGTCAAATTATAGAGGTGTGCATGATGATTGGTATATGTTATGAGGTCAGGTTCGATGACTAGTTCCTACATTGTCTTCCAGTATTGACAATATGATTGAAATATGTTCAGTGTGAAATTCCAAGTTGATATTTTTCTTTTCACATATGGGTGTATGTTTGTGACATTATGATGTGTTCTAAATTCAAAAGGTTCATCATCCAAAGATCCACAAGGCATTTTTCAAGTTTATCATTGAATGCTACCAGTGTTCTTGAGGTTCAATATGAGAGATATTAGTGAATATGATGATTAGGGTGGCTTCACATGTTTTTGTATTTTTCATGAATCCAATGGATGTTCTTGGGTTGTGTGCCTATTGAGTTTTTGGTCCACATTGATTATGGTGGTCAGGATTGGAGAATTTTTTAGTTAGTGGTGGTTTTTCTTATGTTCTTAGTTGACTTGATCCATAAATCATTTTGCAGATGTTAGAGGTGAGATTTGCGGTGGTCCTACATGCTTGAGATTAGTGATATGGGTCCTTTCTATGTTTGTGAGGTCAAACATAAATTTGAATTGATATTTTTAGCGTGTGGATTTTCACTTTGAAATTGAGGTTTTTTCGACCTTGTTTATCCTCCAAGGTTGATTAAATATATAAGGATTAAGGGAAAAATATTGTGTAGCAGATTCAAGTGATTTCTTGGAGTGAAATAGTGTAGATCTATTGAGGGTTGAAGCACTTTTGTGAAGGTGGAAAAGAGGATTTGAATGGATATTTGATTGTTCTTCATTGGAACTAACCTAGGCATAGGGTAGATTCTATTATACAATTCATAAATCTCATATTCTTGTTTGATTGACCATCATAGTAGTCTTTTAAGGTAGTGTGCCTTCCTTTGCATTGCAACCCTTTATTTATGAGTAGTAAGCTCTCGTTAGTGCACCTAAATGCATGTACATTCCCCATTTTTAGTATCTTATACTTCTAACAAGGTATAGTCTTATTGTGGGTTCCATCCCCATCGTGGTTTTTCCCCTTTCAATATTTCCATGATAAAAATCCTTGTGTTATGTGTTGTGGTTGTGTTTCTGATTCATGCATGCAAGTTTAATTCATTAAGATCATAAATAAGGGTTTTTGAAGTTATTGATTTTTTGGAACAACTAATTCACCCCCCCTCCCCACCCCCCTCATAGTTGTTCACTACTATATTTCCTACAATTGGTATTAGAGCCAAGTCCCTTAGAGGAAGCTTAATCACTTGAGGGTGATCTAGGATAGTAGTCTATAAGAAAGACAAACCAAGTTTTGATGGATCTAACTACACCTTATAGAAGAGTTTCATGATAGTTCATTTCATATGCATTCATGAAGATTTCTGGAAGATTACAAATTTAGCCTATTATGCTCCCACAAACCCTACTACACTAGATGAGATCAAGGATGCTAAAGAAAACATTAGGGAAAATAAAGATTTTTTGAGTTCCTTGACTGATGTTGAAATGACCAATGTCATGGAATTGGGGATGGTCAATGAGATTTGGGAGAAGTTGTAGACCATATATGGAGGAGATAAGGGAGTGAAATTTTCCAAGTTTCAGATCTTGAAGGGAAAGTATGAAGCCTTGAAGATGAGTGAGGATGAAAATATTGCATCTTTCATGCTTAGAGTTAATGAGGTGGTGTGTTTTATCAAATGTAATAGAGGTACTTTGGAATAAGAGGATATTGTTGCAAAGGTACTAAGATCTTTGCCTCCTTCCGAAAGACATAAATTTGTATCCATTAAGGAGATTTAGACAGTGACAAATGTGACAAGAGACAAGTTGGCCAGTAAGCTTATTTCCTTTGAGTTAAGTGAATTTGGTGGTTCATTACCTAAGGTTGAAAAAACATTCAAAACTATTTTATTTGGAAAGGGTATGAAAAGATCTAATCCAGAAGAAGGATCCACAATGAGATTGTCAATATATGAGAAATAGATGAAAGAGATTGAAGAAGAAGAGTGAGAACTTCAAGATTTGGAAGCATAGATTGCAAGAAGACTACCAAAAGGTTCTCATAAGTACAAATGAAATAGGCCTCTCAAATATTTTTCATGCAGTAAGATAAGACACTTTGCATCTAGATGTCCTGAAAGTGTACCTAATTTTAAGCCTAATGCACATAGAAATGAAAAGAAGTGCTAATATGTTGTTGATGAAGGGGTATCAGATGATGAATTTGATGATTCTAAAAAGGGTGATGATGATTATTTATTTCCATTTATTTCTATCAAGGAATAAGATCCTACTCCTAAAGATCATATTTCTACTATTTCTACTAATTGTATTGCTGAAGAGAAAGCCATAGATGCTAAGTTGATAAAAAGGATGAATGGGTAATAGATAGTGAAGAATCTCATCATATGACTAGTGATAAGATAAAAATTTTGATATATGGAAAGTATGATGGTGGTAATGTAAGATGGGGTGACAATACTAGTGGTGTGATATGAGGAAGAGCTTCTATTTCTATAGATGGAAAGAATAATATAGTTTATGTATTGTAATTGGAAGGTTTGAAACATAATCTTCTTAGTGTTGGACAATTAGTGGAAAAAGGTTATGGACCAAACTTCAAGGATAATAGATGAAATATCATGAATTACTCTATGATAGATATTTCAATGGGATAAAAAACAAAAGATAACATATTTCATTTCAATAGTGGTCATAAAAGTTGTTTGATTGCTCAAATAGATGAAAGATGGTTATGGCATAAAAGGTTGTTTCATGTGAACTTTAACAAAATTGTGGTAGTAAGTTCTACTCATGCTATTATAGATCTTTATAGGGTGAAGAAGCCTGATAAAACTATTTGCAAAGAATGTCAGTTGGGTAAGTAAACAAAAATTCAAATGGATTATTAGATCTTGTTCATATTGATATGTATGGTCTTGCTAGGATAAATTTTTTTCAAGGGGATAGGTATTTCATGTTTCTCATTGATGACTATTCTAAAATGCTATGGGTGATGTTATTGAAGGAGAAGTATAAATCTTTTGACATGTTTAATATCTTTAAGAACATAGTAGAGACTGAGACATGATTGAAGCTAAATTTTCTAAGATTAGACAAAGGTGGTGAATTCATATCCAATGAGTTCTACTATTTTTGTGAGAAGCATGGGAGAAAGAGAAAATTATCTTCTCCAAGAGCTCCATAGGAGAATAGAGTGGTGGAGAGGAAGAACAAGTATATTCTTGACACTTTTAGAAATATGATTCTTTAAGGAAATGTTTCACAGATGTTTTGGAGAGAAGTAGTTAGTACTATAGTATACACTCTCGACCGGGTGCAAATCAAGGAGATATGAGAAAGACACCTTATGAGATATGGTATGGAAATGTTCCTATGGTCATGTATTTCAATTTTTTTTGTAGTAACTGCTATATCAAAAGAAATGAGGATATAGGGAAATTTGTTGCAAGAAGTGATGAGGGTATTTCTCTTGGGTATTCTATCAAAATTAAGGCCTATAGGTGCTACAATAAGAGGATGAAGAAGATAGTGGATATTACTAATGTCAAAGTGGATGAAAGCCTTGAGAGTCTATCTAGATCTTATGGATATGATTCTGATGATCAGAATCCTAGTAGTAATTAGGGATAACAACATCAAGTTTAGAACTGAGTTCCAAGTGTTTCGGTGAGTGTAGATGATGAAGCTTATACACGTGAAGAAGAAGAAATAAAAAATCCAAAGGTAACACCAAAGAGTCTGAGGTATGTAAGATTAAATAATTATGAGGATCAAATTATTGGTGATAGGAATAAAGGTGTTCATACCTGGATAAGTATTGCTCAAGGTTAGATTTTCATAGTCTCTAATAGTGAATTTAAAGATGTCAGTGAAGCTTGCAAAGATGATCATTGGGTTTATGCCATGGAAGAAGAGTTGTCATAGATTGAGAAGAAAAATACATGGATTCTTATTCCTATGCCTAAGGACAAGAATGTTATTGGTACCAAATGGGTTTTTAGAACCAAATTGAATGAGGAAGGAGAATTTGTTAGAATAAAAGCAAGATTTGTGTGCAAAGGATATTCTTAAATGGAAGGAATGGACTATGATGAAATCTTTTCTCCACTGACAAGATTGGAAGCAATGAGATTATTTCTAGCTTATGCTTCTCATAATAACTTCAAAGTATACCAAATGGATGTTAAGTTTACATTTATGAATGGTGAGTTGGAAGAATAAGTATACATAGAGAAACCTGATGGTTTTCAGTTGACTAATCAAACTGAACATGGTTTTCCAATTGAAGAAAACATTATTATTGTTAGGATTAGGTAATACTGAGAAGGGGGGGGGGGGGGGGTGAATCAGTATTACAGAACTTTAATTTCAACTTCAAACAATTATAAACAATCCAAAGTAATCCAAAAATGAAAAGAACACATAAGCATAACACATTACTCATGACACCATAATTTGTTCTCAAGGAAACCCTGGCCAAAGGGAAAACCCTGGTGGGGATGATACCCACAAATATGCACTAAAATATAATGTCCCTGTTAGGAGATCTAGCCTTGTTAGGAGCTGATTTTTACATAGTACATTTCCTTTTTAAAGGATTACAAAAACCCTATTAGGGGTATATAAAACACCTGGTTAAAGGTGGTGAGCTCACTGCTCTTACAATCAATACTGTTCCAAAATGTTTCTCAAAAGGGGAACAATACAAGAACTTATCTTGCTTAGATAGTTCCAATTGTAGCTCAGCCTCTTACTAATCTTGCATATGATCTTTTCTCCTATATTCACAAACTTACTCCATAATTATAAAAACATCCATACATCACTTTCACAAAACTAATCTATACTTATACAGAATTAGTCTTCCAGTTGGCCTCATAATTGTCACACAAAACATAATAGAAAATCATGAAAATGATATACATGGAGTCAACCCTCTTATATTACCAAAGAGTTTGCAATATACTTTGTTTACTTGTCTTAGCACGTTACCATATCTATTATGTACTCCTTAATCTTCGCAACTGTTCATGTACCCTGATATACTATTTTACTGTCTTCAAATACCTTATGAACACTACATCTCACACATTAGGTATCCAAAACTCATGTGATCTTAAATAAAGCATTTGCATATCCAAAAATACCTCCAGTTAACTTTTCAAGCCATAATACCTTGTATGTCTTCATCGCTATCCAAAACTATGGCACTGTACCCTGTTTTCCTGATTTTGGACTTAGTCATTTTCATGATTGTGACTCCAATGGTAATCTCCACAACATGATATCACTCCATCATAAGTGTTTCCATGAATGAAAACCCTTTAGTGATTCTCAATACTCAAAAACATCACATGCCAACAATCTCTCCCTTTGGCATTGATGACAACACTTAGAAAAATGACTAAGTGTCACAAAGCAACTCTCTTCTTTACCTTCTCTCTTTTTTAATTTTTCTTTTTTCTTTATATATCATTCTACATATTTCATTCTCTTCCTCATTTTCCTTTTTCTTCCTCTCCCTTTGACATTAATAGCAAAGGTACTCTCAAAATTTCAAAATTGAAGTACAGGTGGTCTAGTGCTTACTTACCAGATTTAAGACATCTTGGAAGGATGCTTCCAAGGTCTTAACTTCCTCAATCCATGAGCTTATTAGTAGTTCAATGACATGGATTAATCCATTCACTGTATATGATGTTGTCTCTACTACCTTAAGCTCAGTGAGAGTAGGTACTGTCATTGAAATTTCAACCGTTATCATCTCAGAGAGATGAGTCTCCAATATTGAGAGCTTGGGAGTCAATATGTTTCTTAATGAGTCAAACCTATCTGCAACTCTCCCTTTCTCCATTTCCAGTACTCTTATTTTCTCCATTAGCCTGGATGTTTCCTTGTCTATCTCTCCCATAGTTTGTGAAGATGATTCACAAATGTCCATTATACTGTCAAGATTTTCCCTATCTTTGGCTATGGCCTCCTCAACATTCTTTAGGTGTTTGCAAGAATTTATGTAGTAGATGTATAATTTCTTGCCTTGTGCTACACAACTCTTGGCTTTAAGAGTGGTAGCCTCTAGAATGCCTAAGTCCCATGAAATGGACTTGTGAAATTCGCTCAACTTCTTCTCCAAGAAGTTTCTTTCAGCCTTCTCCTCTGCTCTTTTTAGCAATGAGTCAAAGTGACTATCAAAGCCATCGAATACTATACTAAGATTCTCAGTCTCATCTTTGTCTTTTAGGATAACTGATGAGGATAGTAGCTTGTTTACTGTCTCTATAGCCCTGCCCATTATCTTAGCTCTTTTATCTCCTTTTTGGGCTGATCTTTCCTTAGCTTTAGCAAAGGCCATGAATGAGAGTCTCATCAGTTCATCTTCATCCATACTATCCACATCAAAACTTACTAGTTTGGCCACACTTGCCAAAAATAGAGATGAATCCAGTTTGATTTCAGTGGCTTCCTCTGACTTAGGTTGTTTTTCTTGATGTTCTTCTTGTTGTAACTCCTTCTCCTGTACTCTTTCTTCTAGTTTCTCTTTTGATTTTATTTCTTCTATCTGTTCCTAATCTTCAACCTCCATTGCACTATGCATCTTGTCCATGAATGGATCATTTATATCTTGCGAAGTGTCAAGGCTAATAGGCACACCAGTGACAAAGAAGTTTGGTTGCAAGTCAACTTGAGCACTCTTATCAACTGCTTGTGATCTATCTCCTAAACCCAAGGACATAGGTTTAGCAGTCTTAGGAGGTGACACCTTTTTAGGCATGTTATTCATTAGAACTTGGTCTAATGCCTTTTAGGTATCATCAATTACTTCATCATATCTTCTAGCCATGATCTTGACTAGTTTGGTCTTTGTTCTTAAAAGAGGTTTTAGTGCCTTTATGATTCTTTCTCTTTCCTAAATAGACACAATTGGCAGCATATCATCAATTATTTTGTTCCTTATGTTCTCATCTTTTGAATGTGCTAACTATTTCCTGATTTCCAGCTTGCTGTATAGATCTTTGGGAACACTAGCTTCTGTTTAAAACAAATTCTTTTTGAAGACTAATAAATGCTCAATGATAGTGTCCTCAATGATTTCTTGATCCTCAGGGCTATATCTCTCATAGTATATGTTTATTGATGTCAGATTTCCATTTTTAATAACCCTTTTATGTAGTGCTTTCATATCTGGTTTCCACAAAGATTGTGGACTCTTTTGAACCACTTTCTCTTCCTATTTTTATGTTGTCTTCTCTTCCTTTTTCTTCATCTTTTCTTCTGTCTCTTTTTCATTTGGACTAATCTACTTACCTATCCTAGAAGATCTTCTAGGGGTGACTGCATGCATAACTTCTTGAATTTCTTCTTCTTGATCATCAGTAATGCTAATAGTAGGAACTACTAATTTATCTTCCACAGAAGGATTAGGTGCATCAATAGCTATGCTAAAAGATGCCTCCATTTTATCTCTTATGTTCTTTAACTACTCCTTAGTGATTCCCACCTTCACAGTAATGTCTTCAACAATTTTGCTGACCTTTCTTTTCCTTGTTACCTTTTCCTATTCTTCTCTCAATTTCTCATACTTCTCTCTGTAAATACCCCATCTTTCTTGTGTAGTGTCCTTTTCTACTGCAAGTACATGCTCTACTTGCATGGTTAGTACTTCAACACTTACTTCATATCCCATGGGATAGCACCACTTGGTTCTAGGCTCAACTTCCTCAAAGAAAACACAATCTATTTCAACCATGAAACATATGGTGTCTTCATATTTTTCCACTAACTCTTTTGGTATCCTATACCTTTCTTTCATCTGCCTTTGTAGTATCTTTGTCATAGCAAACAACTCTCCATCTACCCAGTCCTTCTTCTACCTTCTATAGCTTTCTGAGATTTGAATTCCAATGGGTACATCATTCTTCCATGCTTTGGGATGCATGCCAAGAAAGTTATGAATGACATGAATATACATGTGAACTAGTAGTGATCCAAACCTAAATGCTTTGGATTTGTCTTTCTTAATAAACTTAATATTATCACGAAACTATTGTGCCAACACTTCACAAAGGTTATATTGTTTGTTTTCCTTAACCATTCTATAGGCCATCATGATAACTCCAACATAAATAGAGTTTGATCTACTGCTATGAAACAATTTGTACCCTAGCAACATTGCTATCAATCTGATATCTTGTAACTATATATCATTAAATATCATCCCTCTCTTATCCCATTTAGAATGAGTTAGGGTTTCTGCCTGTTTCTTTAGTTTTTTCTCAGCCACAGCTAGGGCTCCTTCATTATCAAGGCCTATGATCTCATGAATCATCTACGCATAGATCTTTATTTGTTTCTCACCAATCCATAAGAGCTGGCCATGAATTTTGTTAAGAATGATCTTAAACCATTTGACCTCTGAGAATTTTGTGAGATGGGTTAACTTAAGGATTGATTGATCTTTTAGGTGTTTGAATTCTTCTACCAAGGATCTTTCAGCTTCTATCATACTATCTAATTCACTATAGATGTTAACATCCCCAATGGTTTCATACTTGCAGTGAATGTATGCCCTAATATCTTCTATGTGTAATACACCTACGAGAGTTTGAGAAAATGCTCCCTCTGAATCATCCTCACAAGATTTGTATGGATGCCACTTGAATTTATACCTAGGTCTATCTACAACATCATATATCACTGGTGCATCCATGAGTAATGTGAAAGATTAGGTCTAAATATCTTACACACTTGAATTTGATGTTTGATTTCACGTGAACGCAAGATCACTCAGCTCAATTACTACTCTACTTTCACACTTCTTCTCTCCTTAATCACTGATCAACAAATGGTGTGTAAATGAAATCTCTCAAGTCTTTTATCCTTTGCAAGCTGAGTGTGTGCATTAAATACAAGTAGTTCAACTTTGCATACCATTTAGTCAGTGCAAAACTCCCGAACATAGAAGATGAATCTTCAAGTGCTGTGATCTCATCCACATATTCAAAAACATCTGAAAACCTCATATCTAAGCTTTCATGAGCTTACTCCACTTATAAAGGGGCTAGATAATTTCTATTGTTTGTATCCAATGCACCCCATGAGGCCATGAGGCCTTCTAGGCTGATGCCTCAAAGAATTCATCATGTAAAGACACAACATCATAAGCTGTCTCTCCCTGAATCATTGCCTTATTTAGAATTTTTACTTTCCATATCTTCTCATCCTCTGACTTTTTGTTTTCATTTGTGTAATCATTTAGGATTTTACCACTATCATTGATATTCTTCCTTATGACTATAGGTGGTGGTGCTTCTAGTTCATTAGATCTCCTTGGTCCTCTTCTATTGTCATCTTCATTATATCTACAAAACTTTGCAATGTGACCTGGATTATTACATTTGTAATAGATGGGTGGTCTTCTTCTATCTTGACTAGTCTGCAGCTTACAGTATGTTGTTGTGTGCCCAAAGTTATTACATTTTTGACATGTAATCTTGGCTGTAGTTTCTTCTCTGATATAGTCTTTCTTATACCTGGATTGATCGGGTTTTCTACAATCTGCTTTCTTGTGTCCATACTCATAGCAATTAAAATAGTAGCTAGTAAAGGGTTTAGAGTTACCTTTACTTCTATAGTCTCTTTTCATGTGTCCAACTTTGTTTCATCTGAAACATCTACCTCTGAAGGGTCTGAACTATTCTCTAGGATCTTCATTTGTAGGCCTTTCATTAGGAATAGGTCTTTCCTCATTCTTGGCTTCTTTCGGTTCTTCTTGAGTTTTTTAACTTCTAGCTTCATTGGGTCCATTCATGTCTCCTTTAGATTTTTGTTTTGTTCTTGGTTCATCATTCTTTCCATTGCTTATGTTCACCTTTGATGATTTGATTGTAATTATTTAATTCTTGATATTTATCTTTGTAGTGGTCAATTTTAGTCTTCATATTTTCTATCTGTAGGTTATCTTCTTTCAGTGACTCTTCAACTTTGTTCCTTTCATCCTTTTCGTGCTGAATCTCCTTGATCATCAAGAGATTGATTTTTTCTTTTTCTTGCTCCAACTTCTTTACTTTGTCTGATGTATCATTGTTAGAACCTTCTTTGATTTTCTCCATAAGGTCTTGTCTCTGATCTTTTACACTCACAAGATGTTCTTTAAGTTTCCTCATGAAACCTTCTGCTCTTCTTAATTTGAATTTTAATTCATCATTTTTAGCTTTCATCTTATCTAGATCTTCAAGTGCAGCTTCAAAGTTCACTTGCAAATCTTCTGAATCCATTATGATCTCCCTTAATTTGTTAAGCTTTCTCTCAAAGGGCCAAATGCTCTGATACCAATTGTTAGGATTAGGTAATACTGATAGGGGGGATGAATCAGTATTACAAAACTTTAATTTCAACTTCAAACAATTATAAATAATCTAAAGTAATGCAGAAATGAAAAGAACATATAAGCATAACACATTACTCATGACACCATGATTTGTTCTTGAGGAAACCCTGGCCAAAGGGAAAACCCCAGTGGGGATGGTACCCACAAATATGCACTAAAATATAATGTCCCTATTAGGAGATCTAGCCCTGTTAGGAGCTAATTGTTACATAGTACATTTCCTTGTTAAAGGATTACAAAAACCCTATTAGGGGTATACAAAACACTTGATTAAAGGTGGTGAGCTCACTGCTCTTACAATCAATACTATTCCAAAATGGTTCTCAAAAGGGGAACAATACAAGCACTTATCTTTCTTAGATAGTTCCAATTGTAGCTTGGCCTCTTACTGATCTCGCATCTGATCTTTTCTCCTATATTCACAAACTTACTCCATCATTATAAAAACATCCATACATCACTTTCATAAAACCAATCTATACTTATACAGAATTAGTCTTCTAGTTAGCCTCATAATTGTCACACAAAACATAATAGAAAATCATGCAAATGATATACACGGAGTCGACACTCTTATATTACCAAAGAGTTTGCAATATACTTTGTTTACTTGTCTTATCACATTACCATATCTATTATGCACTCCTTAATCTTCGCAATTGTTCATGTACCTTGATATACTATTTTACTGTCTTTGCATACCTTCTAAACACTATATCTCACACATCATGTATCCAAAACTCATGTGATCTTAACTAAAGCATGTGCATATCCCAAAATACCTCTAGTTAACTTCACAAGGCATAATACCTTGTATGTATTCATCACTATCCAACACTGTGGCACTGTACCCTATTTTCCTGATTATGGACTTAGTAATTTTCATGATTGTGACTCCAGTGGTAATCTCCACAAAATGTGATCACTCCATCATAAGTGTTTCCATGAATGACAACCCTTAAGTGATTCTCAATACTCAAAAACATCACATGCCAACAATTATATGGGTTGAAACAAGCTCTTAGAGCTTGTTATTCTAGATTGGACAAATATTTTATTAAGCTTGGTTTCAATAAAGGTACCGCAGGTATTAATTTGTATTTAAAAGTTGACCATGAAGACATTTTAATTATAGAAGTATTTTTTGATGACATTATCTTTGGTGGTAATGATATTTGAGAAAATATTTTGCAATGGAGATGCAAAGTGAGTTTGAGATGTCCAGGATAGATGAAATGAATTTATTTTTGGGACTACAAATTACTCAATCTTTGGATGGGATTTTTATATCTCAAGATAAGTATGTGAAGGAACTATTGAAGAAGTTAGGGTTGGATGACTCAAAACCAATGGTTTCACCTATAGTGACATGATGCAAGTTGTCAAGAAATGATGAGTCCCCTAAAGTTAATCAGTCAAAATAAAGGTCTATGGTTGACGTACTTGATTTGACTCATACAAGACCAAATATTATGAATGTTGTGTGTCTTGTGGAAATATTTCAAGTAGATATGAGGCAAAATCATGAGGCATTTGTAAAGGGGATATCTAGATATCTAAAATTGATAGTGGACTTTGGGATTTGGTATCCTAAAGTTAATGACTTCACCTTGTGTGTATATACTAATGATAATTGGTAGCTGACGTTGATGATTGAAAAAGAACAAGTGGTGGTACTTTCTTTTTGGGAAGCAGATTGGTCTCTTGTAAGAGCAAGAAGTAGAACACCATCTCCTTATCTATTGTAGACATAGAGTACATTGCTGCTACTAGAAATTGTACACAAATAATTTAGATGAAACTCATATTATCATACTGTAGAGTTTTCTTTGATAAGCCTATTGTAATGTATTGTGATAATTCAAGTGCTATCAATATTTCCAAGAATCCTGTGCAATACTCAAAGATTAAGCACATATCAATTAATTATCATTTTCTCAAAGAGAAGGTGAATGAGAAATATGTGAGATTGGAGTATGTTCCCACCAAGGAATAGATAGCTGATATATTCATAAAGCCTTTTCCTAAGGATACCTTTATGTATCTTAGAGGCAAGTTGGGGGTGATTTCCCCTCCTAATCAGAACTAATATGCAGAGGATTGCACCAATCTAGTGTACTTCATGGAAATATATTTTATTTGGATTGGTATGTGGAGGGTACTACTTAGGAAGAGTAGTCATCTTGGTGAGTTGGTTGTTCAGAGTTGACGAGTGATATATTTTATTAGATTTGTGGCTTCTATGGTTCAGAGCATATGTGTTACTTTTCTATTGATGTCGAAGGGGGAGAGATACACATGTAAAAAATAAAGGGTCAGAAAGCTCCAATATGTGAGGAATTTTAGAGAGACTCTGAAAGATAATGCTGGATATTGCAGATATTATTGGTAGTACTATTGATTACTTATATTAGGGGGAGATTGTTAGTTTCCTTGTGCATTGATTATTTTTTTACACCATATGTTGCCATTAATGTAAAATGGGGATATTGTTGGCAAGTTGGATGTGTTGTCATTGATGTGAACATATCTATTGGATAGTTTGGCCAGTAGTGCGGTATGATTAGAGGTACAATGTGAACTTCCAGGTTTTCTCTACACATCTAGGTGTATGTTTGGGACATTACAATGTGTCTTCTTCAATTCAAAAGGTTTGTGGTTCAAAGATCTGCAAGGTATTTTTTAGGTGTATCAGTGGATGTTGACAATGGTCTTAAGGTTCAGTATGAGAGATGCTGGTGAATTTGAAGATTATGGTGGCTTAAAATGTTTGTGTATTTTTCATGATGCATATAGATTTTCTTGGGTTTTGTGCCTACTAAGTTGGTAGTCCACATAGATCATGGTGATTGGGATTGGAGGATTTTTTAGTTGGTGGTGGTTTTCCTTATGTTGTTGCCCAACTTGATCTATAAATTATTTTGCAAATGTTCAAGGGGAGATTTGTGGTAGTGCTACATGCTCAAGATTGGTGATATGGGTCCTTTCTATGTTTTGGAAGTCAAACATGAGTTTGAATTGAAATTTTTGGCACGTGGATTTGTAGTTTGAAATTGGTGTTTTCTCGACCTTGTTTATCCTCCAAGGTTGATGAAATATATAAGGATTTAGGGAAAAATATTGTGCAGTGAATACATGTAATTTCTTAGAGAGAAAAAGTGTAGATCTGTTGAGGGTTGAATCACCCATCTAAAGGTGACAAAGAGGATTTGAATGGAAATCTTATTATGCTTCATTAGAACTAACCTACACATAGGGTAAATGTCATTGTATAGTTTATAAATCTCATATTATTGTCAGATTAACAATTTTAGTGGTCTTTTAAGGTAGTGAGCCTTCCTTTGGGTTGTAGGCCTTTTTATTTGAGCAATGAGATCTAGGAAGTGTGCTTGAATGCATGTGAAATCCCCATTTGTAATAAGTTATATTATAACAAGGTATAGTCTTACTGTGGGTTCCAGCCCCACCATGGTTTTCCCCTTTCAGGGTGTGCACAATAAAATTCCTTTTGTTATGTGTTGTGGTTGTGTTTTTGATTCATGCATGCACATTTAATTTATTAAGATAATAAATAAGGTGTTTAAGGTTTAAGGTTTTTTTAAGTTATTGAAGTTTTAGAACAACTAATTCACCCCCCTCTTAGTTGTTCATTGCCATATTTACTATAACTTTGACACCTGATCCATTTTAAGTATAAGAACCATCTAAGTAAAGTTTCCATTATCTTTTATTTTATGGAAAATATGTTTTCATCTGGAAATGTAGTCAATATAGGATGTTCAACTAGTTTGGTGCATCTACCAATTGATCTTTTATTTCTTGACCCTCGATTATTTTTATATCAACATATTCAATGCCAATATAGCTAAGAATCATTACCCACTTGGATAATCTCCCACTACATGTAGCTTTAATCAAGAGACATTTTAATGGATTAATCTTTGTAACAAGCAATGTCTTATGACTCAGCATATAATGTCTAAGCTTTTGGGAAGAAAAGACAATTGCTAAGCATGCTATCTCTATTGTAGTATAATTAATTTCATGTACCACTATTATTTGACTAATATAATAAATGGTGCCATATTTTCCACGTGCATCATGTTTTTCCAAAAGGGATCCTAATGAATACGGTGTTGTTGATATGTGTAGTAGGAGCGGTTTATCTAGAATCAAAACTAGAGCTGACATGAGGTAATTCTTGATTACTTGAAATGTTTCCTAGCATTTGTTAGTCCATAAAAATGGAACTACCTTATGAATTAGATGTTCCAGAAGGGATGGAACTTATTGGCTAGTTGTGTCATGAATCTTTTGATGGATTGTAGTTTTCCTTGTAGACTCGTAAGTTGTAGCATATTTATGGGTGGTGGCATATTAATTATTTCTTTGACCTTTGCAGGGTCAACTTATATTTCATAGTGTGACATTATGAAGCCAAGGAGTTTTCCTAATGTTAACACAAAAACACATTTATTAGGGTTTAAGAAGACTTTACATTCCTCAAATCTATTAAATACAACTGCTAGGACTAGAAAGTGTTTATCTCTCTCTTCTGATTTAGCTAGGATGTCATCTTTATAATATTCCATAAGATCATACATTATATCATGAAAGATTGTAATCATTACCCTTTGATACATAGGTCATGCATTATTCAATCTAAAAGATGTTATATTCCAACAATAAGTTCCTCGAGCACATGTGAAGTTATTTTGTGCTAATCCTTTGGTGTAATTCTTATCTGATTATATCTAGAGAAACCATCCATGAATGGAAACATTTAATACCTAGTTGTTAAGTCCATTATAATATTTATGTTCATAAGAGGAAATTCATCCTTTAGAATGCCTTATTAAGATCTCTAAAGTTGGTGTAAATTGTTATGTTTCCATCTAGTTTTGATATTGGCAATAGAATAGAAATCCACTTTGCATATTTTATGGACATAATGAAACCCATATCGAGTAGTGTCTTCAATTCTTTTTTGGCTAATAGTGAAGTCTTAGGGTGCATCTTGTGAAGTTTATATTTAACTAGGTTTTCCCCTAGTTGGAGTGGTAAATGATGTAGTACCAGTTCTAGATCTAGGCTAGGAATGTTTGAATATGCCCAAGAAAAAATAATTTGTCTATATCTAAATAACTAGATAAAGTTTTCTCTTTCCTCTGGTGTTAGTGATGTCACCAAGAGGATAATTCACTTAGTTTCTTTAGTACCAAGGTTGACCTCTTATGTATTCTCTACAAATAATGGTGATCTTTCTTTTATTTATAGGGAGCATGTATAGTATTCCATATTTAGGCACCTCAAAGAGCTTTTCACCTCCAGATACGTCCTTTATTTTTACTTTCTTATGATCTAGAGGTTCCTTTTGGTTTTCACCTAGAGATCTTACATTTTCATTTTTATCACTTTTGTGACTTGAAGATGAACATGACTCACAAAAGTATGTTGCATGATCAAGATCAATAAAAAATCTAGCTTTATGTTCTCGAATAGTTATACTACTTTGAAGTCCCAAGAATTGTCCAATAGCCTCATCATTCTAAAAAATGTCTATGCTCACTAGACCTTTGTGTTTCCTGTCTATTAGTTTAGGGTATATGAGAGAAATGGTATCATTGCTTTGGGCGTAAAACATAGAAACAAATGTGATGGTATTGATAAAGGATTCAAATAAGGACTCATGGGATTCATAAAATGAGATTTTAGAGGGCTTAGATTGATTCGAAAAAATTTCTATCAAAGCACATTAATTTGTGGGTCTATTTTGTAAGGACAGGCTATCAAACTATTCAAATATATTATGTAGATAGTAGGTACTTGAGGTTTTTGGGGCATCCAATTCATAGTCATTGGAATTAGGCTTGTAGTAGTACTCTTCATATGTCTCAACTTCATCAAAGACACATGTGTCATATTACTGAGGCAATTGAGTATTTGGAGTACTTTCCTCCAGTGGTTGGTACCCTAGACCTTGAAACTTAGTATTAGCTTTGGGAAATATCAATTCTATTTCTACTTGATCTTGTTTCTCAAGGCCACTACATCCATTTTACCCTTATTTCTACATTATGGTATAATCTCTCCCATATTGATGAACATGAAGTGTGATAGGAAGCAGTTCTTTGTCTCTGTTTATCGAATTAGAAAAATCTTATTCTATAAAATCTTCATCTATCTCTACCCATTAGTTTAACACGGTAGGTGGTTCATACCGAATATAGACCTTTTACTTCCTTTCAAGGGGTTTATTGTGTTTTCCATAGGTTCTTGGTGAGATAGGTAATTTGCCTACACAAAATGAGTCTACATAGGTGTACTCTTGGTGAGATAGGTAACTTGCCTACATGAAATGAGTCTAAATAGGTGTACTCTTCACAACCCTTGTATTTAACCATAATCTTGAGCTCATAACTTGATGGGGAGATGGATTTGGGCAAATTGGATGTATGAAGATACTTAGAGGATGGGAGGGTTTCTTAGTTAATGGGGACTTGATCTGCAATAGATCCCTTAAGATTAGTATAATACAAGAATCAATCTCTATCACCTGGAATGGTAATTTATGCTCCATTGTAAGGGAAATTTAGGCATTGGTGATATGTGGAGGGTTTTTCCTACATGGCATGAGCCAGGGTCTTGCAAGAAACATGTTATATTTGAGATCAAGATCCAAGACTTGGAAAGTAGTCTCACAAATGGTTGGTCCTATCCTAATAGGTAATGTAGTGATGCCCTTGGAAGGACATTTTGAATTGTCATATGCTCTTATAATAATTTTTTTGGGGAGGTCCATATAACTCCCAAAGTGTCCATGAGTTTGAATTAACTTCAAGGTGAAAGTATTAAGATCAACTCCACCATCTACTAGCACTCTTCCAATTTTATGTAAGTGGACATATACTTCAAGGTGAAGAGGAATATTATGGTAAGGATTATACATGGGTAAATCTTGTTCGGTGAATGCAACACAATGGTGTTATCCAAGTGTCCAACCATGACTTACACTTAATCAACCTCAATGTATAGAAAAATGGATGACTCCTGTAAGGCCTTGTCCAAGACTCCTTTATGCTTGGGTGAGATACGTAACAACTCAAATATAGAAATCTATGCGGAGATCTTCTTAAGATGTTCTAATAAATTGTACTAACTTGTCATGGGAATGGAGGAATTGGATGGTAGAGATAGTTTAGAGGGAGAACCTTGGACCATGATTTTTGTTCTGCAAGTAGCTACAACAAATTCAACCTCTTTGCCTTTAACTATAATAGTATTTATGGTGTAATCTGAATAAGATTATATATGGTTAACAACATGTTGATAGGCATCACAAGTGTAGTTATCCTTGTTATGTTGTCCTGAAGAGGAGGTTTTGACTTTATCACAACCTTGTAATGAATTCTTAAAAATGGTGTGATCCTTATTAGATGTTTCAAAATTATTAAGGTCTTTGATTTCATTGTATTTAGTTAGGTCTTGGACTATATTCTTAAGTTGATAGAAATTTTCCATTTTATGTCCCTTGTTATGATGGTAGTAAAAAAATTTATTAATATTTAACCACATGGGCTTGAATGGACATGGTTCATAATATCTATTTTTTAGTAGTGTTATGGTGCTTGATTGGACCCATTTCCTTAGGATAACCTCAAGAAGTTTTGTGAGAGGCGTATAGTTTTATCTTGGGTTCTGTCATCTTGGAGAACAATGTTGATCATTAGTGACATTAGATGATTGAATCTTGGTTTGAGGAATGTTATTTCTGGTGTTGGGAGTATTGGTATTGGGCGTCCCTTGAAAATGCAATAATTATTGTGCTTCGTTGATAAATTTGGCATCAACTACACTATAATTAATGACATTCTTGTTTTTGGACCAATATTTTGATTTATCATAAGATGAATTAGTATCAGTCTCTTTTTTATTCTTGATTATTCCTTTTAGCAAGAGGGATATCTCTACTTTTAAAACCTATTTAACAAGCTCTTCAAAGGTGTCAATGCATTGGGAGTGTAGAGAACACATCATATGAAGTCGACAATTATTAATGTGATATAGAAAATGATGATCAATGATAGACCTCCACTTTTTATATACATTGGAATACATAACCCTCCTTTAGGACAAATATGATTTTCACAACCCAAAAGGATAAAGGGGTGTAAATACAAGATCTAGATAAAGGGGGATTTAGGTATTCACTATATAGATAGGAAGTCTGATTGTGATATGTAAATGCAAAAAAGATGTTTATGATATGAATAAGAAAATGATAAATAACAAGATGTAATATCAAACTTGATACATAAAAGTAAATGCTAAAGGAAAATAAGAATGATGTACTCACCTTGAGGACTAGAAGAGAACAAGTGAACTTTAGATCTACAATTAACTATCAAAAACCTATCAAAATTGAAAACCGTCAAGGATCTATAACTTTGAGACCTACAACTTCTTATTATGGAATTTGTAGATTCTCATAAACATGCTAAATCAAGTTGACCTAGTTTCAAAAAGTTGGCCTAGTCCTATAGGTTCAAAAACTAGTGGAATCTATAGAGGATCAATCCCTGGTTTTGAAACCCTAAAAATTTGGATATGCAATTGCACCACTTGTTCATGTACACAAGAAATAAGGGGAAATTATTGTGGGGAGGTGCTTTCCTTGGTCAAGCCCTTGTATAGGAATTAACCTTGAAATATAATTGAAATTGCAAATGAAAGATGAAATGTAATCTAGACACAAATCACCTTATACATTAATGATGCAATGCCTCTTTGAAGATGATCACAAGTGTTGATGCAATAGCTTGGGATCTACAAAAACCCAATAGGAAATCATGAAACCAAACCCTTGGATGATGAAGGTTGTAGTGTGCCAAAATTTTGAATTGGGGAAGAAAGAGAAGAAGAAGTTTTGAATGGATGAGTTTAGATCTCCTCCCATGGTTGAAAAATCCTTTTGTTGACCTCCAATGGGGAAATAATCTAGGTCTATTGGAGGAAATGCCTTGAATTCAGGATGCAAATGATGAATTGAAGACTTGAAATGCTTGAATGGATTCCTTTCACTTAAATTCTTGATGATGAATGTCTTTAATGGATGGATTCTTGATTGTTCTTAAACTCCTTGAATGCACAATAGATTTATTATGGATATGAATGCAATTTATGGATGTAAAAATGAGGGGAAGAGGTATCCTTTTATACACATTTTAGGACTTATATTTACAAGGCCGACCCTGATTAAGAACCTAGGAGAAATAAACCTACATCATGCTTGAATCCAACAAAAAATCAAACCCCTAGGAATAGGCTGACTTGAGCCATCCTAGTCCAGGCATAACTTTTTTGAAGACTAGCCTGGGACCTAGGGTTATGTCCTAAAAGGGGGTATTGGAAGCCTCAACCCACTAGGAGATTAGGGTGAATCCTGAAATGTAAAATTCATGCAAAAGGATCTATATGTAAGATGAATTATGTAATTGGATGAACAATAATAAATAATGCATAGAAGTTAGAGTCATTCTCAAGTTTTGAACAAATAATGTTGATTTGAAGGATGCAAAAGTACTAGATAGACATGAAATCAATGTGGGAACCCATAGATGCTATAATGGGGCTAAAAATGAGCACCTAAAAAGGGTGATTAATTTTTATGATGGTACATTTATCCCCCACTTTAGCAAGAGTATGAGTCCACCTCATGATCAAGGTAAAGTAGAAGAAAGAGAGAGAAAGATGAAGATCATGAGAAAACTACAAGGATATAATACATCTCTAAGTTTAAGATTGTAAGCTCCCAAACCAAGGATCTTAACTTGTACATCTATATACAAGGATACAAAAAGTAACAACAAATTCCCAAAGCTTACTAAGATTCTAAGTCAACTAGTTCAAAAGATCTCACTAGAGAAAATATCTCAACCACTAATATCATACTCAAAAATCTATTGCAAGAGCACAAGTGGTCACCCAAAAAGGGAAAGAGCATACATTAAGGATAAGATAAGACTCCATGATCTAGTTCAATAGAAAAGTGTTTTATGACATGGAACCATGGAGCAAAGATCAATAAAATCATGGATGACATAGGCTAGGCAATTATGTTATGCTAGGCGATCCATGAGAAAGAGAAAAGAGATGAAGGAGAATTGATGGTGTATAAAATTGTGTTATGCTAGTAAACTCTACCTTGAGAATTTCATGCCCACTAGCTGCTTTGTATGTGCCTTGGCTTTGGAAATGATGATTTCAAAGTTTATTTGCATCGACTTATGAATTTGTCTATATGTGCATGTTGGACCCTCATGAATGGATGTTAGTATCCGTTATATTCATGAAAATTGTTTGTATGTGCACCCCATGGATGGAAGTTAGTATCCATAATATACTTGAAGTTTGGTTTTATATATGCACCTCATGGATGGATATTATTATATGTCATATCCATAAAGATGGGTTGTATACTATGTAAAAATGTGCAAGGGATGTTGTATGTATGTCCCCCATTAAGATGGAAACATAAATAATATTTTTCAATCGTAAGGAAAATAAAAACAAGGATAAATCACTTTCAACACCAAGATAGTATCCACTATTGGAGTTGATGAGTAAACAACCCACAACTCCCAAGAAAACCTGCATGCAAACACCTATCATAGAAAGAGAGAGAATAAACAAGAAGCTATGGAGACCTAAACGTATTGATCCACGAGAGAGGAGAAATCATTCTTGAGGTGCAAAAACAAAATTTTCAATTCAATAATGAATAATCTGTTATACAATCTATTATGAAAACAAAGGAGATCAATCTATTATCTCTATTGAGCATTAAAGGTTGTCATTAGTATCAAAGGAAGTCAAAGACATCAGTCAGTTACTTATATGAACCCAGTTGGTAATTGTAAGCAATACAAGCTAGTTGGTTAAGTCTACTTACTGAGCACTAGACAGTTTTACAAAGCATCAAACACTGACATCGAGAGACAGTAAACACCGAGCATCAGAGTAATTACCGAGTAGTTTATACAGTGTTTACCGAGGATCATAGAAAATGGCATAGTAATTAGGAATGACACATTCTTCTATGCAAATGGTTACAACAGAATCAAAAAACATTTTACTAAGATTGAGGATCATTTGTAAATGTTAGATCTAGGTTATTTTTGTACACTGTAGATCTTAGGGTTTTTCTCTAAGTTGTTGAAACCTAATTTTGTATAAGCAGCATAAAGTAGTATGCTATATATTTATATGTTACATCATTTTTTATGTGAACTGATGTATGAGTGAAGAAGCACTTGAAGCACTAGCAACCTTCAAGATTATCAGTTGACAGAGCAAAATAGTATTTAGAGGAAATCAGATTGAGCAGAATCAGAGTAGGCTAACTGAGCAGTTCATAGCAGAGATTCACACAGTATAAGTTGATATATATTTAGTACTTTATTGATCTGTATTAGACAAGTTGAGTTTTCATTAGAAGATAGTTACCTATTGCTTTCTAATCATTGTGATAGAGTTTTGGTAAAATCTCCTAGCAGAGTAGACTTGACAGTCTTTTTGTAAATCTCTGAACTGAGTGCACACTCAAGTAGTGTTGCTAAAATCCTATAACTAGGTAGATCTAGCTGATCTAATATGGTACTCCTAATAGGGTAAGATCACCAGAAGAGATCAAAACTTGTAGCCCTAACAGGCAAACCTTTTCTATCTGCAATAGTGAAGAATTTGTGGGTATCATCCCCACTACAGTTTTTAGCTTCTAACAAGGGTTTCTGCATTACCAAAATACTTGTGTTATGGGACTGTTATATTGTTGATTTCATGTTATTTACTTTCACAAGTTGAATGGATGAATGATACATGCATTAGATACAAGTTATTTTGCAAGGTTACTACTGTTTATTGTTTTAGATCTAAAAGGTTTATAAGTAAAAGTTTTTGTGGGCACTGATTCACCCCTCCCCTCTCAGTACCCTATCTCTCCTAATTCCAACAATTGGTATCAGAGCTCAATTATCTTATTGGATAGTTTAACCACTAAAGAGTAAAGATTTAAGTCATGGAGAGGTATAAGTTAGATAAGACTATTGAGAATCAAAAGATTCAAATTTAGATGTTTTTTGAACAGTATAAGCAAGCCAAGGAAGGACTGAAGAAATTACTAGTTGAAAGGAAGAATCTAGCTATTCTACAAAATGAGATTGGCTACCATGAAGAAGAAATTGATGATATATTTGACCACATTGGATCTAGTTCAGGGAGCATTTCTGAAGGATCTGAAAGTATAATCTCTGACTTGTCTGAGAAGAATTAGCATTTAACCGAACAAGTGAAAGCACTGCAAATCAATCAAGAATCTTAGATGGTGATAATGGTAGAAATAATGAACAATGCTAGATAGGCTAAGAAAGAAAGGAATTTGGCTATTGAAGACCGAAGACAAACAACTGAACAACTACAAGCTAAAGAGAGTGAGATACAAAGACTCACCGATCCTCACTTTCAAGTATCTAATCAAATGATGACTATGAATCAAGAAGTCAACTGAGTGAATGGACAATTGTCTAGAAGACTTGAAGATGTTTCAATACTTAGAGAAGAGAATGAAAATTTGAGAAATGAAATAAAGACACAAAAAAAACATAATGAGATGATGAGGCTAGCTGAGAACAATTCCAAAAAGATTGATGATTTTCTGATTAATCAAAGAAGATTTGTAAGCAAAGCTGGATTAGGTTATACTGATGAAGGAGAATCATCATGAAAAGGTAAAAAATAATCAAAATTAGAGACCTAAAGTGTTGACATGTTATCACTGTGGCAAACCGGGACATACATCTAATGTGTGTAGAAGCAAAGCACAAGGTAAACCTCCTGTCACTCCTAATTTCAATGGATATTGCTACTATTGTGGAAAGTATGATCATCAAGCTTATGAATGTAGAGCTAAATAGAATGCTAACAATACTACTATGGAGAAGTTAAATTATACTTGTAATAAGCATGGACACACTGCATGAGAGTGTAAAGCAAAAATGAAGCAAGTATGGACTGCTAAGCAGAAGACACAATGCAAGCCTTACCAACCAAAGAGATAAGGTAATTCTTATTTTTGGGATTATAACACATGGGATAACTATGTTGCATGTGGTAGATATGGGCACATTGCAATGAAAATTAATAGGAAAAGATGGGCTGGACAATCAAGAAGCTGGACAAGCACTAGAATGGCCTGTTTGCATTGTCATAAGGTCGGTCATTTAAGCAAAGATTGCAGAGACCGAGCACCAGAAGAAGGTCATGTATTTGAGAGTGGAAACACTATTGTAGATATCATGAGAATAAGGAATAGCAAGTGGAAGAAGGCATCTAATAAGGATGTTGAGTCAAGTAATGTTGTCGGTGAAACCTCGCCCACTGGATTGGGTGACATCGGTACTTCCACCTAAGGAGATATAGGTATGTATGGGACTGACATTTCAAAATGATCACATTTTACATACAGTTCCTTATATATGTTGTGCACATACCAAATCTTCATGAATAAAGATGCATTATGGTTTATATGTTATGAGCTGATAAAGTCACACTGTGGGTAAACATTAGACTAAGCATTGGTTACCCGTCGGTAATCACTATTCAAGGTTAACCGAATAATAGTATCAACTAAGAAAATAAGTCTTGTGTTAACCAAGCTGATGAAAGATTGTAGCTATCACCAAGCTGACTATTTTCATGGTCTGGAAAGTAGGTCAAGCATTTATTGCATAAGGTTTTGAGCAAGAATATAAAAAATTCTATAAATACGTGGAAGACAGAGTTTATTTTTCACATTGCGATTTTGGAGAGCTAAATTTCACAGAGTGAGTTTGAGCAAGAATCTTTTGAGAAAATTCAAGCAGCTGTAGATCAAACTAAGCACACTCTTCGATACATTTCAAGTAAGTTGAAACCCTACCAACATATTTCTCATACTTATCAGAAAACCTAGTTTGTTGAAATGTCATCTATTGTGAGTTCTTCTAAAGTTTTGGAAGAAGAAGTTAATTTAATAGTGTCAGCAAGCTACAAGGAACCACCTTATAAGTTACACCTTGAAGTTGCTGCAAAAATGGATTCAATAGGTGCTTTTTTAAGCATCCCACCTAGGGTTTTGTTAACTGAAGACATACGATCATACATCACTATAAAATTGGGGAAATATGTGATTTCTATATGTATGTTGCGTATCAAGCACTTTGTGATGAGAAAATGGAATTGAAACCAGAGCACAATTTTTTTGAATCACTTGGTCTTACCAATGCCCTAAATTTCTTGAAGAATTTTAAGAATGAATGGATTAGGGTTGTGTTGATCCGCTATCATGAGGGCACATTTTGCCTAGACAGACCAATCAAGGTTACAAAAAGAATGATTAGCAGGGTTACTAGTTACCCTACTACAGATAAAGCCAAAGCATTTCGTAGCTCATCCCGAGCTGATGTTGAAAAGAATACTAGCACAACATGGGATGGTAGAGCACTAAAAATGTTATCTATTGTAGATCTCAAAGTTAAGTTCGTAGTGCATGTGATTGGGTACAAAATATTTTAGTCAAGAAGGTTAAACAGTGTACTCAGTAGTGCAGTCGACATGGCTCACAAATTGATAAAGAAGGGTCATCAGATAGACCTTGCCGAGCTGCTACTAAGACAGGTTGAAGAAAACATGAAAACAATTAGGACATAGAAGTCCAATACCTATAAGTTTGGATCATTACTCGTATGTTTATTTTTGTATCTCTAGAAATTCTTTCCCTATATCGGCCACACTAATTGGATAGATGATACACCGATCACTTCACATATTTTAAGATTATGAAAGGTCTGGGAGATAATGTTGAGAATATTATAGATAGTTATTTTGAATATTTTAAAGTAAAGATGAGTTTAAGAAGTAGAATTTTGAGTTCATTGGTTGAAAAATATGTGATGGATATTTGTTTCTTAGTGAACATTGACCACACTATAATTAAAGTAGTTGAGTCGAGAATAAAATGGCTAGCACCTATGGGCTATGAAATGGATCATGATTTCAGTTTGAAATATATTAAGGCACTACTAACATTATCGAAGGACTTAAAGGCTGAAAGGTTTGGAACCTTTGAATAAGCTAAGACTAGAATTAAAATAGGTTTGGTCATCGGTAACATGACAAGGAAAGCAAAGAAAATGAAGAAGTTTTTATCTGAGAAGTTTGGGAATGAATCTGACTCATCTAAGGAGTCACCAGTTGAGATTTCAACCAAAGGTCAGTTAATGTTGGCTAACAAACCATATGATAGTGAAGAAACTGATTCTAAAGAAGAACAAGAACCTATACCGGTTTCTCCCACTCAAGCTCCAAAGAAGAGGCAATTGCCAATGCAAATAGGTGCACACACAAGGTCGTCAACTACAGCTTCACCACCACAGAAGAAGGTAGCTATGAAGGTAGAAAAATGAAAGATTTCTACACTGACAAAGACTTATGTAAAGAAAGGATCCAAGGTTGTAGCAGAGGCACCAAAGAAAAGGAGAAAATTGATAAGGAACAAAGAAGACCTTGAGGATGACAAAGATGACAATAATCAATTCAAGGTTGTCAGTAATAAGAATAGGTCAATTGATGAGCTTATTGAAGATATAATCGAGAATGGAAATCTTGCAGATCCAGAACTTAGTAAGTTTGACAATATGTCAAATGAAGACCAAAAAAAATTTGAGGAAGCCATCATCCGGATGATGATACGCTTCAAACGAGTTCCACTAGAATTTGAATTATCACTGCCTAAGACATTAGAGGACCGAATAAATCAAAAGTGGTCATATGCCTTGGACACCGAGAAGAGGATGAGGGAACAAGCCCTTGTATCGATTGCACCAGAATTATCTCTTGATGAGATTAAAGAGCTTATGGATACTTATGTGCAGAGATTCAAAGTCAAGAATCGAGCTATGCAAATAATAGATGAGAATTTGGCAGATCTTGATGAGTCTAGTCAACTTATCTAGAGTTCACTTTTAGCTGTTAGAGAGCATAATGAGAAAGTTGCATTTCAAAATTTGTCTAAAAGGAGACAAAATTCAAAAGGTAAAGGAATATTCATTGAGGATAATGTAGCCAAGAAGATTAAAGAATCAAAGGTATCACTTACCGAGGTAATTGATACAACAATTGGTCAAGAAATTAAGAACAGTTCATAGGATGCACCGAATCTTGAAGTGATTCAGATTGAGGATACAAATGACAAGGATGTACTCATTGAGGACATCAGAAATGGTGATCCTGATGACAAGGATGAAGATGATGATGTGAATAATGCACAATACAACACATAGGATGAAGCACAAGTTACCAAGTGTGCATTTCCATCACTATCGGGTGAGCTTCCTATACTTGTTGAAGTCATAGAAATTCTATCTCAGGAACAACCTGATAGCTTAGACCCTGAGCAACCTAAATATACAATAGGGGAATAAAGCACTGAGATACTTGCAGAGATAAATGAGCTTGAAGGAAAAGAGGCCACTGAAATAGAAATGAAGGCACAAGAAGATCCTAAGGCAACTGAGGATACCCCACCTGACACCACATCCAAGGCTCCACCTCATTCAATTGACACATAGGTTACCAAGGAGCAAAAGAAGGAAGACAGTGTGTCAACCGAGTAGAACACTTTGAGGGCAGAAGATAAAGCTATTGTCACCATTGCCAAGAAGTCACCACTTGCACCATAGAAGAAGAAGAAGAAGAAAGGAAAAGGGCCAATCACTCTAGATGAAGTCATTGTAATACCTAACTATGACCTAAGGACCCTTAGCCCTGAGGAATTGAGAAAATATGGGGAATTATGTACAAGAAAAGCAGCACAAGAAAAGTTGAAGCAAGAGAATAAGAACAAGGAATTATTAGAAAATGTTTGGGGTATCTTACAATAGGTAGTACTTGAGGTGAAAATAGATGAAGATACTTTGATTATGGATCAACTTGCAACACTTACCGAGAAGATAAATGAACTAGATATTGAAGCTGATAAAAGAATAGAGGAAAGGGTAGAGTCAAAGATACAAGATAAACTTGCTGAGAGAATCAACCAAGAAGTGGCTATTAACAAGGTTAAACTTTCAGAGGTAATAACTGAGATTCAATGTATTACTAATTATATTTTCCAAATCTTGTTTAAGCTATGCACTGTCAGAACATTCACTACAAAGATCAGTGAAAAGATTAAACAATTTGATAATGAAATCATAGTCAGTGCAAATGTAGCTACAACTAAGCCACAAGATTTTTCAAAGCATATACTCAGAGTGAAAGAACTCAGGCGGTTGATAGCAGATCTCAAGAAGCAAGAAGAGTGGATAACTGATCAGGTTACTGAGTTGCAGACAGAACTCCTTCCATACCTAATTTTTTTTGAGAAACATATTGTTAGGGCACAAACACTTGTTGCAACACTAGAGATTTCTATGTTGGACAACATATTTGACATGCATGCACAAGTCAGTCTTGAGCACATTGCTCTCACCAACTTGAAAGAGGAATGGGAAAACCTCTTGGAGTCATTGAAGAAAACCCATCAACACATTTTTTACAAGTTGTAAGTATACATTTTTCTATTTGGCATTAATATAAAAAAGGGGGATAATAATGTACATGCCAAATATGTAACTTTTTGCTAAGTATACTACACATTACCGGAGCAAGCACTGAGGGGGAGTATTTAGATTTTTTTTTTGATATGTATATGTATATGGTGGAGATATAATTTTTGAGACATAAGATCTATATACATCCAAGTTTTGATACTAATGCCAAAGGGGGAGATTGTTATCTCTATTGAGCATTAAAGGTTGTCATTCGTATCAAAGGATGTCAAAGACATCGGTCAGTTACTTATATGAATCCAGTTGGTAACTGTAAGCAATACAAGCCAGTCGGTTAAGTCTACTTACCGAGCACTAGAAAATTTTACCAAGCATCAGACACCGACACTGAGAGATAGTAAACACCGAGCATTAGAGTAATTACTGAGCAGTTTATACAGTGTTTACTGAGGATCATAGAAAATGACATAGTAATCAAGAATGGCACATTATCCTATGCAAATGGTTACAATGGAATCAGAAAACATTTACCAAGATCGAGCATCATTTGTAAATGTTATATCTAGGTTATTTTTGTACACCGTAGATCTTAGGGTTTTTCTCTAAGTTGTTGAAACCTAATTTTGTATAAGTGGCATAAAGTAGTATGCTATATATTTGTATGTTACATCATTTTTTATGTGAACTGATGTATGAGTGAAGAAGCACTTGAAGCACTAGCCAACCTTCAATATTATCAGTTACACAACTTGAATAAGGAGGCAAACAAAGGCAAACACCTGAACTCAAAAATATAGATGGCATAAAAACACCAAAAGTATGAAGAGTTGATCAATCAAAGTTGGAAGAGTGCATCCAAAAATATTAAAGAAAGAGTGTCCATATGGATATTGATCCATCTCACCGGAATGCATAGGTACCCAGTCACTACATCCGCCTAGTACATAGAATCAAATACTAAATACATAGCTCACACTATCAAACCAAGGAAGTAGTAGAACCAATAGTAGAAACCCTCCCATAATGTTGACATGGGAGTAATGACAGGTATATTGAAAAGATCATCCAATATGAACTACATGATGCATATGCTTCTGAAACATCGAAGGTGTAGAGAGAGTACAAACACAAATAGAGATACCTGAGGCTAATGTCATTGGAGGAATACTCACATGAAAAAGTAGATGTCAAACAAAGGCAAACATCAAACCCCCATGGTACTTTATAATGGAGTGTGAGTACAAAGAGCACGAACATGTGCAAGATCCCATACATGAAATAAAATGACACTTTATCTCAATGCGTGTGCATAAAAGAATGCTACAAAAGTGAATTATACACTGATCAAAGAAGAACAAAGGCTATTGAAACAAAAGAATAGCCTAAGATGAGCCATCCCTCAAAGGGAAGTTATCTCAAGACCTGAAACATCCAAGATAGTCACCAAATTGCAAAAATGCAAAAATTTGAATAAAATGTACCTGGAGAAGAATATGGAAAAAAGACTCACAACACAAAATCTCTCAGAACAAGATTTCCAATGATATATCATTTGCCCAAAATGGAGTTTAGATGTACAAGATAGAGCTCCCAAAGTGCAAAAATGAACATTTGGCTTTGACAGTAAAAAACACCATAAAAAAAGAAAAATCAAAAACTCAAACCTCCAGATCTGGATAGAACTCAGAACCATATTTTCAATTATATCTTGTTTTCTCGATTTTGACACTGTATGCTCAAGTTATGAGGAAAAAACCAATAGCTATGCCAGAGGGCCCAAAAATGGTGTCTAGAGTGCTGATGCAGTGTTGATGTCAGCAAACTGTGAGACTAAAATTGACAGGCAAATGGCCGTCGCAACATAACAAGCCCCTGGGGCTAAAAGACTGGGCCCTTGGTCGCCATATGACCAGGGGCTGAGAATGCATTTGCCTAGCTTAAATTTTATGACCAAATGGTTGTCACCTTCCCCCCCCAAAAAAAAATTAAATTAAATTAAATTAAATTGCAAAATCGCATGCGTGCCTTGGGATCCGTGCAAGGTTGTATGGATTTTTGCCTCAATTTGTATCTAGGACACCATTTTTTTTGCTTCAATTTGTGTGCTGGGCAGTAAAATTTTACCTCAATTTATGTGCAAGTTTGTACCAATTTCATCTCAGGAAGTGTGCTAGGCTGTCTAGTACCTAAAAAATGCCCCAAAATGCAAAGTTATCCAAATTGGACGTGCTTGATATGGAAATAGGGGTTTTTGGGTGCTGCAAACATAATCGTGAGGTTTTTTTGGGCCAGAAATGCTCCAAAAAATAGTGACCACATCGGGATCTATGCCAGGGCAGATTGCAATTTTTTTTTGCCACAGATTCCAACTTTGTCCAAACTGGACAAATTTTATATGGATCTAGGGGTTCTTGGATGCTGTGAATGTAACCGTGAGGTCTATTTGAAGCTGAGATGACTAGAAAAAGAGATCCCCCCATATCTGACAGAAAACCCTCTAAAAACATAGATCTGATGAACACGGTTGAATCTCTCAAAAAGAGGACAGGGGCAAACAAATCTAAAGCTCTGATACCATATTGGAGTTGATGAGTAAAAAAACCACAACTCCCAAGAACACCTACATGCAAACACCTATCAAAAAAAGAGAGAGAAGAAGCAAGAAGCTATGGAGGCCTGAACGCATTGATCCATGCGAGAGGAGAAATCATTCTTGAGGTGAAAAGAAAAAAGTTGCAATTCAATAATGAATAATCTATTATACAATCTGTTATGAAAAAAAAGGAGATCAATCCTTATAAAAGGAGATCTGAAAACCTAAAAAGGTAAAACCTAGGTTGCACAATAATAATTAATAAAGAAATTGATTATTATATGCCTAAAGTTTAGCTTAAGGAGAAAGAGATAATAAGTGACTTTGATGAGTAAACAAACCACAACTCCCAAGAACACCTGCATGCAAACACCTGTCACAAAAAGAGAGAGAAGAAGAAAGAAGCTATGGAGGCTTGGACACATTGATCCATGAGAGAGGAGAAATCATTCTTGATGTGCAAAAATAAAAGTTGCAATTCGATGATGAATAATTTGTTTATTTTATGAAAACAAAGGAGATCAATCCTTATAAAAGGAGATCTGAAAAGCTAAAAAGGTAAAACCTAGGTTGCATAATAATAATTAATAAATTAATTAATTATTATATGCCTAAATTTTAGCTTAAGTAGAAAGAGATAATAAGTGACTTAATAATTAAATTAAACATGATTTAATTAATCAGCAAATACTTTATTACTCTAACATCCACAAGAAACACCCTATCCAAACCAAAGAGGTCACAACTCCCATGAGGTCATGGAAGGGACAAATGCAAAGAGATACCATGCAAGAAATGTAAAAGGGGATCCTTGTGAAGGATAACACACTATTTAGTCTCCAAGGTAAAGGATTTATTTACCATGGAAACACAATAGAGAACAACGAAAAAGGTTATGATCAAGGATGTATGTCCTTCATGTAAACCAACATTTCTATATATGATTGTATTTTCCCATGATAGATAGATACCTCTTAACCGATGGAAAAGTGGATCCTTGAAGAGGATGAGAGAGATTTATAGAATACACTTGCCACCCAAGTATGGATAAAAGGCTAAAGGGAACCTATTATGCTACTTGTAGAGTGTGTTGCACCATATCTGACAATGAGTCCCAAAGGAATAGGTGAACAATGTTACATAGTGTGGAGCAACATAATAGGGGCTTAGATGTCATTTAGAGGAATTAGTATTGAAAAATAACTCATTGTGTCATGGTATTTAATAATAGCATCACCATTCAGTTGTTTAATTATGTAATGTAAAGCTTGACATTCATTAGCAGAGTTATCATGATATCATTGATACACACAAAAATGAAGGTTCATAAGACATTGATTATGTATCTTTTTTTGTTTAGGCCTAGTAATTACCTTGGCATTAAGAAGTTTAGGAAAAACATATTCTTGATTAAAGGTAGATGTAGAAGAAATGTTAGATGATGAAGGAGAGGATGTGGACAAAGAAGGAGACTCAAAACAAAATACTTCAATAGTTTTCTCACTATTCTCAATGCTTTGTTACACACATCCTAAACCATGTTTGGAATTAGGATTCACAATGGTGTTAACAATAACTATTTGTGGCTTTTCACAAGGATTAAATCCTAGTCCATAAGAATGTTCATGCCCCTCTTTTCCTATGACGTGAATTCCTTGTTTATGTTTTCCACATCCATTCGCATTGAATCTGGGTTTCGCTAATAAATAATAACTAGGGCCATAACAAGAAGCCATATTAGAAATTTTTAAGGGAGACTCATTAGTTACTATGTCATCACAAAAAGGTTCGATAGTTTCTAAAGATTCATTAGGAGTGGAAGAAGTGACAAAATTGTTACTAATCTCATCAGAAAGAGGAGTTGTGCTAGATTCTTTGTTAGTTTTAGATTGTTTAAAGTTCAATGTTGAGACTTTGTATTCACCAATATAAGTTGTGTTAAAATCTAAGGATCACAAATCGGCATTCGATAAGACACTAACAAAAGGAGGATCATCTTTAGATTCATGATATATTTTTCTTTAATAGATGCAGGTTTATTGCTTGATTCAACATTCAAACAATTATTTGGTCTATCATCTACCATAAGTGTGTACATAAAATTGTTATAGATAAACTTAAATTTTTGATAAAGAGTAGATGGAACAAAATGCATAGGGTGTAACCAAGGTCTACCCAAAAGAAGGTTGTAATTAAAAGGTCTAGGAATCACATGAAGGGGAGTGTCTAGAATAACATGACCTAGTCTAATAGGTAATGTGATAATTCCCAATTTCTTCTTAGAAATATTCTCAAAACCACAAATAGGAATGTAATCAGGTTTAATAGTTGAAACATTAGCTTTAATATCTGCAAATGTTAAGTACAAATCCATTATCAACTAAGGTTTGACGAATGAGATTACCATTGATAAGGATAAATAACATAAGGGCATTGTATTTATTTTGAATTTCTTTTGAAGGAAAATCATCTTGAGTAAAGACAATTTGAGCTAGAACAAGCTTTGTATGCATACATTCCAAGAAGTAATTAATGTTATCTTGATTAGGAGGTGGAATTGGAAGAGTGGTTAAAGATTTTTGCAAGGCTTTCTGACATGTAGGATAAGTTTGAAGAAGACCCCATCAAGAAATATTAGTAGGATTAGCACATATTTTTTCTACCAAATCATACTCCTTTCCAAGATTGGGAGGTAAGTGATGTGCTAGATGAAACATGTGTTGAGAAGGTGGTAAAGAAGTAGGAGCAATAAGATTGGTCAATTGAGTATTTTTCCTTGTATGATAGGTGTGAGCCACCACATAATAATCATTAAAAAAATCCAAAGGAATTGTAGGTGTTCCTTTTATGGTTATAATAGTCTTGTTCAGAGTTTGAAAAGAACATTGTTGATTATATCCTTTAACTATAATCAAAGATGTAGTGAAATTTTGAGGAGTAGAGTGTTGAGGATAACCTGTTGGAACCATTTTTAAAATTTCCACAAATATGTATGTGTTATGTTACCAAGCATGATGATACAAGCTGAGAGGTTTTCTTGTTGCTATTTTGCAAAAGGGCTAGGTTGAGGATTGAAAAGTAGCAATGTCGCTATATCGTAGACTGCATAAATGGTGACTTGCAAAATAATGACAAAATTTCTATTTTATAAAGCCTAGGTTAAAGCCTCAGTGACACTGTGTCGTACTTCCTACGTCACATCATGGAGATGGTTTGAAATGGTGAGTCATTGTCAGTAAAGATTTGAGGTGATGTGACTATAACGATGCCATTTAGATTATTGTAGGCATACTTTTGAGATCAAAAGGAGTTAATAACGATTTTTAATGGTCTATCAACACATAAATCTAAAGGTAAAATTTAGAAAATATATCAAAATGATTTAAATGTTATAGACTATGAATTGTGATGTGATATCATTTATTATTTTTCATTTCAAAGGCACAGTCACCTTGTGCAAAATATTATTTTGACATATTTTTTTTACAAAATCGGTAACTAAGAACTTCTTTATAAAGGAGAGCTTGGCAGCCATCACATACAATACAAAGCACTTTCTAATTTTGGATAACAAAATGGGTCTTCAAGTAGTTAAGGGGTCATCAAATGAGAATCCATGGCCTATTCTCCAACCAAATTTAAATTTTTATGAAGATGATCAACAAGGTGTTATGAATCATCTCATGTCTACAACATGGGATCATTCAACCAGCTATGTTGGATACCAAAGTGATATGTTTGTGTTGGAAAAGGAGTAGGACAAGGCTGAGTTGCGGGACGTGTTTGAAGAATTTAGTTTTGATCCTAAATGGTTCCACGATGATATCCAACAAATGTTTAACCATAGGCACATTGGCACTTTCCACCCTTTTTGAAAATCATTGAATAACAAATTCATTTTGGCTATTGTAATGGTTAGGATATGTAGCGTATCTTCTAAAAAATATTAATCTTTGTAATTACAATTATATTTTCCAAGACATGACCCTAAAGGTAAAATGTCCAACCCTAAGGGATGCAATACCTATGTTTTTGTTTTTTTTCCAGTATTTGAGGAATATTAAAGGTGACCCTAATGGTGTATGCAAAAAGGAAACAAGAAAACCTAAATGAGGTATGCAACAAGGAAACCCTAAGGATGAATACAAAGAGGAAACCTAAAATTATATGCAAATGAAAAATAGGAAAAAACTACAAACAATGACAACCTATGGATGCAAAATTATGACCTAAGGATAAGGAAAAAATCAAAGTGGAATCCTAAAGGATTATTTCAAACTAATAATAACAAACACTATGTTTTTGGTCTAAATAGGTCTTAGGAATCTATATGGCGACCCTAATTTTTCTTGATTGCAAGGTTCTGAGATAGGGTTTGTCAGGAAATTGTGCTACAAGAATATGACATATACATTAAAAAATCTAGCAGATGTGTTGCATGAATGTAGTAATTGCAATGTTTTATATGTGAATGCATTGTATAATAGAAAATTTGTGGAGAAAGCAATAGTAAACAAATCTAATAAATTTAGGCACTATATAAATAAACATGTACCAATTGCATTGCATGATTGTCAAATGTGGATAATAGATTCATAAAATAGAAAATGTCTATCAGAATACAATAATTGAGACAAAAGCACTGGTAAATGATCAAAATACTTATGTGTATTGGTACTCAAACTAGAAAGAAATTCCATAGTAGGAATGATAGATGTGTGTCATAATGTTTCAATTGCATATTGGGAAGTCGTAGTTGCATTTTTTTAATTTATGAATATCTATTTATCGATTTGATTTTACACACATGAAGAATACACATAAGAGAATATGGTTGTTAATAGATTTTGGATTATTGTGCTTTGTGTATATTCAAGGACTTTTTCAAGATTCAAGATTTCAACTAGTCTAATCACACATGAAAACACATGAAGACAAATCTTAGCCTAAGGATAAAGTTTAATTGCAATATATTAGCCCACAACTTGGAACCTCTATCATCTCAAATAGCCTTGCCACACCCTAGGGTGTGCCCATTTTTTTCCCCTTTTCTAGAGTTTTATCAAATAATTTTTTGTAAATTTCTAAGATATTATTCATATATGTGTTGGCATTGATGTTTTGTCATTGATGTCAACATATTTATTTATTTCTGACAATGTTCCTGGTTTGTTTAGCCAGGAGTTTGGATTGGTATTCCTTATGTGTTGTAGGTCAGATGTTGTGAAGTTACAAATGGTTGAAGGGATTTATGTAGTTGTCTTGTGTCAACTTACAAAGGTTTATGTTATGATTTGAGTGAGTTTTAGGTGTTTTATAAGAGACTAGTTTTTCTAGTTGTTTAGGATGTGACAGTATTGCAGTTTTTGGTTCGGTGTGGATTGGTTATGCAATATTTTTGGTTTCTAATGTTGTGGTGATTTTTAGAACAAGGATGCGTGTCCTCAACCTAAATGATTTATGATATGGATACTTGGAAGATATCCTTCTTAAGTGACATAGGTTGATGTTTGGTGTTCTTGATGAACAATGCAGAGAAAGTTATGAACTATGAGATAAAATTTATTATGTTGTTGATGTGGCATTTCAAATTTCTTTCTCATGTTTCTAGATTGTGTTCTATTTTTATTTTTGGATCACATTGGGCTATATGATCAAATTTAGTTGATTTTTCTATGACATGTTGATATTCCTATTTGTTCTTGGCTGACTTGGTGGTGTAGCATGTTGCAAGATCATGATGTAACTTGTGGATTTGAAGCATGTTCAAGGATGGAGATTTTGGTCCTAGCTGTGTATTTGGGAACATATCTTGTATCACATTGATGTTTGCATTATATTCAATGTAATATATTATATTTAGGTCCATAAATGACCTTGTGTGAATAAGTCGATGTTATATATTTAAAGTTGTAATCAATTGTATGTGTGGAGAGAGAGAGAGAGAGAGAGAGAGAGAGAGAGAGAGAGAGAGAGAGAGAGAGAGAGAGAGAGATGCATCTAAGTGGATGTGTGAAGAGGTATGAGTGGAATATATAATCAAGAGAAAGATTTTTTTTTACTTCATCAGATCTGTATTGGCATATCAGAGATGCTATCAGTCAGTTCATAAATCAATAGATTGTTGTTTCATATTGGATTATAATCTATTTGGGGTTATATCCCTTATTATAATCTCAAGGTTATTTCCCTTAGTGTTGTTTCCTTCTGCTGTGTTTGAGAAGTGAGCTATAGGTTGTAATTTTGAATGTACGTGCATTCCCATTTGTACCTTTAAGAGGATTATTGTGCTAGTACATCATCTTGTGGGTTTGGTCCCCATCGCATTTTTCCCCTTAACTAGGTTTCCATGATAAAACTTCTAGTGTTATGTGTTCTTGTGCTTTGTGGTTCAGTGCTTTAATGTTTATTATTTTGATCTAAGTTTTAAAGGTTTAGTATTGGGTGAAGTTTTACAATTATTGGACACAACTGATTCACCTCACTCAATTGTGTGATGCTTTGTTTCTAACAATTGGTATTAGAGATAGATCCTCTTTTTGAATATTGTCCACTTGAGATGATCCAGGATGGAAGCCTTTAAGAAGGAGAGTCCAAGATTTGAAGGAGAAAAACTATGATTTATGGAAGGCTCAGATGATTACACATTTGAGATGCATTGGAGAAGATTATTAGATAAACATAAAGAATAATTACATTCATCCTAAAAATATATCTACTATTATTGTTGATGAGAAGTAGGAATTTGAGTATAATATGAGAGAAAAAGAATCCTTGTTGAGTGCCTTATCAAATGTTGAATATACAAATGTTATGGAATTAGAGACAATACATGAGATATGGGTAAAATTAGAAGCATTACATGAAGGAGATGCCTTTGTGAAGAAAAAAAAGATCCATAGCTTGAAAGGAAAGTTAGAATCTTTGAGGATGAGTGAGGATGAAAATATTTAAGCCTATGTTTAGAAGGTGACTGAACTTGTTTGTGGAATCATAAGTGCTAGTAGAAAATTGGAGGAAGATGGATTTGTTTCTAAGATACTGAGATCATTGCCTCCTGCTTATGACAAAAAGGTTGTTGTAATTGAAGAAATAAAGACCGTGTCTATTGTGATAAGGGATATATTGGTTGGTAAGTTATCTTCTTTTGAAATGAATAGATTTGGTGATAGTCTTCCTAATGTTGAAACTACATTTAAAGCTACTATTTCTAAGGATAAGCAAACGTATGATTTTGGTGAAAGTTCTTCTAAGTATAGATATATATATATGCAAAGGAAAGGGAAGAAATTGAAGACAAGGAAATAAATATGGAAGATATAGAAGCTCTAATTTTAAGGAGAGTTCCTAAGGGAAACTACCTTTGAATTATTTTTTATGTAATAAGATTGGTCATTTTGCTTCTAGAGATATTAAGAGAGTACCTAAACATAAGCCTAGAAAGTTTTAGCTTAAATATCATGAGAAATGTTATTTAGCTACTGCTGAAGGTGTTGCTGATAATGAAATTGAAAAGAGTGAAGATGAAATTTTGTTTATTGATGTTAGAGATGAGAATCCTAATTTCTTGAAGAAGAAAATACCCTAGATGCACATGTTTAAATAAAAGATGAATGGGTTATAGATAGAGGTTATTCACATCACATAACTGGATATAAGAAAAATTGGTCAAATTAGAAAGGTATGATGATGGTGTTGTCATATTTGGTGATAACGCTCCTTGTATGATCAAAGGGAGAGGTTAAATTACACTTTATGGAAAGAATAACACTGATGATGTCTTATATGTTGAAGGTTTGAAACATAACCTTTCAAGTGTTGGAAAACTTGTTGATAAAGGTTACATTTTACCATTCAAGGATGGAAAGTGTATGATCATGGGAAGTTCTAGAAATGATATTAAATTAGGTACCAAGACTATAGGTAATGTGTTTCATTTGAATAATATAGATAATAGATGCTTGATTGCTAAAATTGCTAACAGGTTTTTGTGGTACAAAAGGTTTTGTCATGTAAACTTTGGTAATATTATGAAGATTAGCACTACAAATAATATAAGATATTGGCCTATTATTTTGAAGCCTACTAATGCGATGTGTAAGGAATGTAAATTGGGAAAGCTAACTAATTGTACTTTTAAAAGAAAGACTTATTCTTTGTTAGATTTGGTGAATATAGATTCATGTAGTCCCACTAGGACTGAGAGTTACTATGGAGATAAATATTTCATGTTTTTCATCAGTGATTACTCCAAAATGATGTGGGTTACATTTTTGAAGGATAAATTTGAAGCATTTGATAAATTCAATATCTTTTGAGTTATGGTTGATACTAAGATGGGAATGAAGTTGAAATGCCTAAGATTGAACAGAGGTGGAGAATTTACTTGAGGAGAGTTTATTGCATACTGTAAGGAGCATAGAATAAAGAGATAGATGTCAACTCCATAAATCTCCTAGCAGAACAAAATTGTAGAGAAATGGAAAAGATCTATTCTTTACACTGGAAGGACTATGATGATGGAAGGAAATGTACCTCTAATGTAATGGAGAGAAGCAGTGAGTATTAAAGTCTACACATTGAATTGAGTTTAGATAAACCAAGGTACTGGTAAGACACCCTATGAAATTTGGTATGGTCATGTCCCTACAATAAAGTATTTTAGAATTTCTGGAAGAAAATGTTATATCAAGAGAGATGAAGACTTAGGTAAATTTTATCCTAGATGTGATGAAGGTATATTTATTAGTTATTCTACAAAGAGAAAAGCTTAAAAGTGTTATAAAAATATATTGATAAATATGGTTGAAAGTGATAATGTGAAAGTGGATGAAAGTTATTATAAATAGGCTAGATCTCGTAATTATGAATTAGATGATGAAGAAGGAAATCGGATTGTGCAAGCACAAAATCAAAATCAGAATTGGAATGAATCAGTAGAACATAATGAGGAAGTTGAAAATGAATATGGAGTGGATTTAAACACAAGAGTCTTCTACAAAATAAAATATGAATATTCCAAGGTATGTAAGGATGAATCATTCTGAAAATTAGATTATTGGTGAAAGGAATCAAGTTGTTTTGACTAGAGTAAAACATACTAGAAATATAGATGAAATTGTTTTGATTTCTAAAGTTGAACCTAAGGATGTTGATGAAGCATGCAAAGATGAAGGTTGGGTTAAGGAAATGGAAGAAGAGTTATAACAAATTGAAAAGAACAAAACATGGAATTTAGTTCCTAGATCGAAAGATAAGACTGTGATCATAACTAAATGGGTATTCAAAAATAAACTAAATGAAGATGGTGAAGTGGTAAGGAATAAATCTAGACTTATTTGCAAAGGATATTCATAGATGGAAGGTATTAAATTTGAGGATAACTTTTCCCATGTTTCTATAATTGAATTTGTTAGGATTTTTCCTACATATGCTACTTACAAAGATTTCAAGATATATAATATGGATGTTAAGTTTGTAATCTTGAATGGAGAGTTGGAAGAGGAAGTCTATGTTGAGCAGCTTGATTGTTTTCCTTTGATTGATCAAGGTGACATGGTTTTCCAATTGAAGAAAGGATTGTATGGATTGAAACAAGCACGAAGAGCCTAGTGTGCAAGATTAGACAAATATTTGTTGAGACTTGGATTTAGTAAAGGTACTACTGTTAGTAATTTATATTTCAAATTTGATCATGACAATGTCTTTATTATTGAAGTATTTGTGGATGATATCATTTTTGGTGGTGAAGAAAATTTGACCAAGGAATTTGTCAATTATATGCAAAAATAATTTGAGATGTCTATGATAGGTGAGATTAAATTATGTCTTGGTCTACAAATTACTCAATCTAAAAAAGGATTTCCATATCATTTTTTAATTATGTTAGAGAGTTGTTGAAGAAATTTGGCATGGATGATTCAAAACTGGTTGGTACTCCTATGGTTAGTAGTTGTAAGTTGTTAGAGTGATGATTCTCCTAATTCAAATCAAACAAGGTACAAATTAATGATCGATGGATTGCTATACTTAACATAGACTAGACCTGACATAAAAAATGTAATTTGCATTGTTGCGAGATTTTGAGCAAAACCAAAGGAATCACATGTTTTTGATGTTAAAAGGATATTTAGATATTTGAAAGGAATAGTTGACTATGGTTTATGGTATAGAAAGGATGATGAATTTACACTGAGTGATTTCACTGATGTGGATTGGGAAGGTAATGTGAATGATAGAAAAAGTAAAAGTGGTGGAGCATTCTTCTTGGAAAAAAGGTTAGTATCATGGTCTAGTAAAAAGAAAAGTTGTATATCATAATCTAATATTGAGGTTGAGTATGTTGCTGCTAACTTTAAATAAGTTGTTTAGATGAAGAAAATGTTAAAATATATCAGAGTAAGTATTGATGGGCCTATTACTATTTATTGTGATAACTCAAGTGTTATCAATATTTCAAAGAATATTGTATTGTATTAAAAAATAAATCATATATCTATCAACTATAATTTCTTGAAAGACAAGGTGAGTGAAAAGGAAGTTAGATTGGAATATGTGTCTACTAAAGAGAAGATTGCATCTATCTTCATAAAGACCTTGCCAAAGGATACTTTTGAGTATATCTGAGGTAAGTTTGGGGTGAAAGCCCCTCCTAGTCAGAGATAGAGATGCATGGATTTGCATTGGTCTAGTGCTTTCATATAGATTATCATCAATCTAGACTTGATGTTTTGGTAGCTACTACTCAAGGGGAGTAGTTATTCTTGTAGAGAAGTTAGTTCTATGAGGTATGTTGTTCAATTTTTGAGATGTTCAGTTACTTTTGGACTCTACGAATTAGTGCATATATGTATATTTATCATTGATGTCAAAGGGGAAGAGATAGCTATGTGAAAAACAAGTGTCAGGCTTAGGGGGATAGATTGAATTTTTGGGAAAGATATATTATTGATATGGTTTCTTTGGGCATTGATTTCATTTTTCACATCATATATTGCCATAAATGCCAAATGGGGATATTATTGGATAGTTTTGAGATATATTGCATATATGTGCTAAAATTGATGTTTTGTCATTAACATCAACATATTTCTTTATTTCTGACAGTGTTCCTACTTTTTTCAATGAAGAGTTCAGATTGGTATTGCTTTTTTGTTCCAGGTCAGACATTGTGAAGTTACAAATGGTTGAAGGGATGTTTTTAGCTGGACTATGTCAACTTAGAGAGGTTTGTATTATAATTTGAGTGATTTTTAGGTGATATATAAGAGACTAGTTTTTTTGGTTGTTAAGGAAGTGACAATGTTGTAGTTTTTGGTTTGGTGTGGATTGATTATGCAATATTTTTGGTTGTTAACTTGGTGGTGAGTATAGGACATAGATTTGTGTCCTCATCCTGAATAGTTCATGATTTGGATGATGGAAATCTATTCTTCTTAAGTGAAAGAGGTTGATGTTTGGTGTTCTTGATGAACAGTGCATAGATAGTTATGAATTATGAGACAAAGTTGTTTATGTTGTTGATGTGGAATTTCACATTGCTTGAAGTTTTTTCTAGATCATGTATTATTCATGTTGCTAGATCATATTAGGTTATGTAATAAGCTTTAGTTGATTTTCCCATGACATATTGATACTCTTATTTTTTATTGGCTAACTTGGTGGTGTAGCGTGTTGTGAAGGATCGTGGTGTAACTTATAGATATGAAGCATGTTCAAGGATGGAGATTTGGGTCTTAGCTATGTCTTTTCTTCAATATCTCAAATCACATTGATGTTTGTAATATATTCAATGTAATATATTTTATTTAGGTCGCTAGCTGACCTTGGGTGAATAAGTTGACGTAATGTATTCAAATTTGTAATTGTATACACCTAAAAATGGTCACCTAGACTATTAGCCCCTTTTGGTAAATCATCAATTGCTTGCTCTTGATCAAATCCTAGCTCTATCATTTATTCGATTATTTTCTATGGGCTAACCATCTTATCCTAAGTCTTTATTTATTTAAAAGGAATATTTCCTCCCCTTTTAATAAATAAAAATCCCCCCCTTTTCCTCTTATCCTAAGTTGCACAAATAAAGCATTATTCTTATTTTATAAAAAAGGGAAAAAGCACTTTTTGTCTCATATGGACATAAAAGTCAACTCTTATTTTCCTATTGGAGGATACTTGTGCACATGGATTGCTCCTCTTTTAAGCTCCACCGTTGATTAAATCTTTTTCCTCTTAATCTCCATGGTCCATTCCTCCTCATTTCCTTTAAAAGAAGAGCTCTCTTCTTCATTCTAGATCCCCAACTTTTTATGCTAACTTTATGCTGCAGGTTTTCTAGGTCACTTTGGAGCTTTTGGAGATTTGGAGCATTCTTAGCATCTACATCTCATTCTTGCATTCTTAGATTAGCTTCATATTTATGCTTTCTTAGATTAGCTTCATTTCTATGCTCTAGATTAGCTCACATAGATTAATTAGCTTGGGTTGTAACACTTGCATATTTCCTTTCATAGCTTAGCTTGCATTTCCATTCTAGCATAGCATTGCATTTCATTTGCATTCTTGATTCTTGAGGATATTGGCATTCTTGTCCTTGTCTTCATTGAATCTCCCATTGCATAGTTTACTAGCAAGGTTATAGGCTAAATAGCTCTAGCTAAGAGCATTCTTAAAAACCCTTGCACTCCATGCCTAGGGAGCTATGGATTGATTTGTGAGGGCTCATTCTTGAGTTCCTTGCATGTAATGATCCATAGAAGTGTGAAACATTTATAGCACACATTTTTGGCACCCACCGTGGGGCAGAGTAGATAGACTTTGTCCTTTAAATTCTACATTTTCGTCAATTTCTGTCAATTTTTTGACAAGTTTTTAGCTTAATTTTTAGTCTTTGTTTTTTTGTCTCAGACTATCGCGCGATACTTTCCAGAAGTATCATGTGATATACCTCTGTATGCACATGCGATACTTCTCCTGTCAGAAGTATCACCTCGCTATAGTAGAGTATATCGCTTGGTCTCGGGCGAAGTATCACCTGGTGTCAGGCGAAATATCATGCAGACTGATAAGTATCACCCCAGTATAGTGTGAAGTATCACATGATACTGGTGTCTGTACTTGGCAGCGAGCTATTTTTGAGCTATTTTATCTATCTTGCAAGTTTCAGGTTTGGGAGAGATTCTTGAGATAGGGGAGTATGCTCTTCACCCTTGTGGTGAACCAAAAACCTTGAACCTCAAGAATTAATCCACTCTTTGTTTAGCTTAGGATCCTTTAGCAGGCCTGCTCTTGAGCAATCAAGAGGAATGACCCAAGTGGGGACAACCTTGTCATCATTTTCCTTGGTGGCGAGTGATTCCAACTCACTATAATCTCAAGGCTATCAAGGACACAAAACCTTGGTAGACATAACACTTGTCTTTGCTTCATGTGAGTAGCTCATGGGATTGCGACCATGGGGAAAGCATTGAGCAAGAATGCTTAAGGTACTCTTGAGGCCACGAGGTCCTAGTCCTTTATGAGGAGCAAGAGGGGTGTTATGAATGGAAATCCTTACTACGAACCATTAGATAGAGGCCACCTTATTTTAGCCGCTTAGCTTCTTGGTGCAAGGATTGATCCAAGTGGACTTACCTGGATCACCCCAAGACACTCACCATATGTGTTCCTTTGGTTGTGTTTTTGACACTTCCATGACAACACCAATATCTCTTGTGGGCAACCACTTGGTGTGAGGCAAGGGAGCATCAAGTTGTGGGCCACGTTGCTAAGTAATGAGCCTTGTCCTTCTAGGTAGTAATTGCTTGAATTGTCTTCGATTGTGCTATGCTCGTGTAAATTTTTTCAACATTCAAACACACGGTAGCATTCATAAGGTTTTCTATTTTGATATCACAAGTGCTTGTCTTGGCAAGGTTGCTTTTGCCCTTGTTTCAAGTGTTCTATGACATGTTTGATCACCTACTATTTGCAAACCTCTCTTTTATCTACTATTACTGCTTGTCAAACTAAGAAATTGCACTATCCAACCTTTGAACTTGATCAAAATGCTTTAAAACTGAGAATTTTATGTTCACTGGTCAAAAAGTCATATGAATCTGCAACAGTATCGCACGCCTTACTGGGAAATATTGCGCTATAGTTTGCGCCCTGCTATTTTATCACGCGCTTTGCTGAGGTATATTGCACGATAGTTCGTGCCTTCTAGACTATCACCCCGCTAGCCTGGAGTCTATCGCCCAACCATATTGCAGTCTATCACCTAGCTTAAAGCAAAGTATCACCCGAACTGAGAAGTATCACCCTGTTTGCCTGGAAAGTATCACCCAGAATCTTTTTGCTGTCCTGTCATTGCTGCAATTCGGAGTGGCTAAAATTGCACTTTAACCTATCGTAGAGTGTCTTTTTCTGTTCTTACCTGAAACTGGTTTGTTACCTACATGCTTAGATTTGTTCTAGATTGAAACAAATGAGCTAAAACTATTGGGTTTGAGTTTAACGAATGCTACTCTTGATCACTTGTCGCATCACGGTTACCTCTCTAGCTACTTGCCTATTGAGCTTCTTGCTCGTTGCTCGGCTTTAGTCAATTGATTGTTGTAAGTGCTTGAGCACTTTTGACGAGCCATCTCTCTATTGTTCTACTTTGACAAGTGATCTTTATTAGCTTTTCTTATCTCAAATCTAAGAAACTTTGTCTCATTCTATTAGTCAACCAACATCTCTTTTCATGCCGGTTACAACTCAGTCTCAATTTGAGCAGGAGAGTCATCCTCCATTCAATTATACACAGTTACCTTCTCCAAATAGATGTTCAAAAGCACCCATTAGCAACAATAGTTCTAGTTCTGACCAATCTGAGAATTCTAAGGCTACACCATGGTATAAAGGAGGTTTCCTCTTTTCCACATTCAAAACCCCCAAAAACACAGACAGTGTCTCACTCACTTTGACTGAACAAGAAAAGTTTCAACTCTTGCAAGAACACTTTGAGCGTAAGGATAATCAAGCGCGCTCAGACAAAGAACACAATCAACAAATGATGGATGCTACTAGGTGCATGGCTTATAGAGGGACATTTCATGAGCAACCTGAGACTAGTAATCATGAGCATAGACCTCTTTTTAACAATGGCAACAATGACAACAACACGCCACCAAGATCTCCTCCAAGGCCAACTTTTGCTATGCCTTCTTCACCACCTAGACCTCCTCCCTCTCAACATGAGGCAAAGGCTAATGATGAGATTTCTAGTGAGGATCTTATGAGATGTGAACAAGATGTGGATTTCCAACGAATGATGCATAAGCTTTTAGAGCGTAATGGCGATCAATATTTTTAATATATGACTTCTAGAGGATACAAGCTTCCTCCCGGCTATGATGTCAGACAAATTGTCCAACAAAGAGTACCAACTAAATTGGAAGTCCTTCAAGAAGAATTACGTCAGACAAATCAACACCTTACCCAAATGGCATTAGAAAGAGAGCCTCCAAAGGTCTCTTTTGTAGAATCAATTTGTGCTCTTCCTTTTGATAAAGATCTATACATGGTCTTGTTTCCTAAGGATATTGAGGTTCCTAAATATGACAAGTATGATGGAAATGGTGACCCTCATGACCATGTGCATCATTTTTATGCTCTTAGTATGGAATTTCTTCATGAAGACACATATCTCCTACGCTTATTCCCTCGAAGCTTAAGAGGCCAAGCTTTGGAATGGTTTGCAAAATTGACACCACCGCTTAAGACTTTTGATGAGTTGGCTATGTGCTTCACACAACATTATTCTTACAACATCCAACAACCTATCACCATGATAGATCTCGGTAATTTAAGACAACATCAAGGTGAGCCATTTTCAACTTACTTACAATGTTGGAGGTCATTGTATTCTAGATATCCTCGTCCGCTACCTGAAAGAGAAAAGATTGACATTTTCATCAACACACTTGTGCCTGAGCTATTTTATGATCTAAGGAAGCAACTGTTCTCCTCTTTCAATGACATGGTTGAAAGTGCATATCGAATTAAGGATGTAGCTATAAGAAAAGGGGATATTGTTATTAATAAAGATTCTAAAGGCAATGGTAAAGACAAGAACAAACCTTGGACTAAGAACAAGTATGTTGTTAATGATGGGGTTGTTGATGCTCCTAAAGTTAAAGAGCCCTCTTTCAATCTCTCCAATGCTATCTATGCAGCAAAACAACAAGAAGCTAGCAACACTCACAATGCTCCTAAACCTCAATATGTAGATAAGCCTAAGAAGTCATTTCGAAAGCGAGTCTATACCAAGTTGGCAGAACCTTACGATGTGATCCTTAAGACTTTGGTTGACAATGGATATCTTACGCTTCCTGATAAACCTGGTAACTGGGATCTGATAAATAAGCCTAATTGGTGGAGAGAGGATCATTACTACCATTATCACAGAAACAAGGGACATCCAACAAATAATTGTTTTAGGCTTAAGGATGATATTCAGGATCTTATTGAGAATGGCACAATCTCCACTGATGGCTTAACTAAAAATTCTGATCACACAGCTTTCAAAGATCCTCTACCTAAGCATGATAAGGGGGAAACCTCTCAAACACATAAGAAGAATCATGATGCAAAGATCAATTACACGTATCCTTCTAATATGCTTGTGATTAACATGGTAGATCCCGTTGAGAGTGTTCTAATGATGAGGTCTCAAGATGATAATAACACCAATCATGGTAAGCCAAAGTCAGTCTTGCAAACACATGGTAGTTCATCTTCCCAAAGTGAGACACTAAATGCTGTTACTAGGGGGCAAGCCAAGATTGTCCTTAAAACTGCGCAAGATCCCAAGCAAGCTTTGCCTTCCAAACAAGTGGCTCCTTCAGCCACCCCTAGCTATGATCTTGTCCAACATTTGCAAAAGACACCAGCACAGATATCTATCCTTGAGTTGCTTTGGTTATCCTCTTCGCATAGAGAGATTCTTGATGAGGCTCTATGTACAACACGTGTTCCCAATGACATTGATCCAGATCAATTTCAGGCTATGGTCAACCACATTTCATCTCCGCTATCTCTCTCCTTTTCTGCAAAAGATGACATATCTATTGCTCACCCACATAATCTAGCTTTACACATTGAAGTTCTAGTCTACAATACCCGAGTCCGTCGAGTCCTAATAGACAATGGTGCAGTGTTAAATATTGTTTCTTTCAATGTCATACAACAATTGGGTTTGTCAGAATTGGCAGTGGATTCCAAGAAGAAGATTACTATAAAAGCTTATGATGAAGTGGAAAGATCTTCCAAAGGTCTTGTCATGATGCATGTTCGAGTGGGCCCTATCATGAAAGATATTAGCTTCCAAGTATTGGACATCCCACTTGCATATAACATTCTTTTGGGTCATCCTTGGATCCATGACATGCAGGCTATTCCTTCCACTTATCATCAGTGCGTCAAATTTCCATACAATGGCAGTGAAGTTGTGATTCCTAGAGACCATACTATTGCTATTAATGCTCTTGCTGCTGCTAAAAAATTTGTTCCTCACAATGAACCTTCTGTTGATCCTAGTACATCTCTAGTTGCTGCTGAGAAAACACTTAAGATGATGAGCCTTGGTATGGGTGAATATATGTTGGATTCCTTTTCTTCTATACATGTTTCTCCTAGGTCATATGGGAGACCTTCTGATCACATGAAGCCTTCCACTTCTGCTATGGTGATCTTTGATACTTTTGTTCCTTCATTCGTTCCTTTAGAAGTAGACAAAGAAGAACAAGCTATTCAAGAGTGGACCTATAGAGAGGATTCTAGAAATACTCCCATACTCAGTAATTCAGACACAGATACAGATGAGTCACCACTACACACTATGGCTCACATGGGAGATGATCTTCCTTCTACTTCACTCCTTTGGGGAGAAGAATGTATATCTACTGATGATATGGCTGAGGCCTCTATGTCTAGAACCTATGTGCCTAAAGAATTATTGCACTATGATAGACAACATCGCAACATTGCACGACTGCTACAAAGAGGTGATCTCTCACATAATGACATGAGTATCTCTACTTCTCGGCATCTTAAGCCTCTTCCAGAAGATCCTCCCATGACAGATGTGGATGTTGATGTGGTTCATACCTCTCGTAACCCACTTGACATGGTTGATGGGTCTTGTGTGGGGTCTGATGAGTTTGTTCCTCATATTACCTTAGTGGACCATGCTGGTTCTTCTATGACAAGTCTAGATCTCGCTACTTTTGGAGCTTACTCTATAGGCTCAACCTCTTGTGTCACTAGAGATGACATCCTTCACATAAATACTATTGAACCAGTCACTTCATTTCATCTCACATCAACACCTATTACTTCTTCCACCAAAGAACTAGCAACAAAAAATATTGAATCAGCAATCAAACATCACAGTCATCAAGTCAAAAAAAGAACAATGGTCGGATGGTGAAAACCACATTGTGGCAGTATCCGAACCTAAGAAAAGTAAAAATAAAAATCTGCTCAAAAATAATGATTCTCAAATAAAAGATGACAAGATGATTCTCTACAAAAAAATGATGCACTACCTCAAGCATGATCTCATATCTGTTATACTTCAGCCCATTCCTAGAGCTAAGAACAAAGTTGGTAATGCCTTGGTTACTTCAACATCCATCTTACAAATGAAAAAGCATAAATTTCACTTCAAGTTCCTGGTGGATGAATTACGCTATCATGCTTACAAATCTTACAATCCTACCATCTTTTCATATCTTCCACCTCATATTCCTCTTGCAAATCCACCACACCATTCCTTCCACCATCCCTTACACTTTTCCTTTGTCTCTGGTGACTTGTATAGGAAGGGTCTAGATGAAACTCTCCTTAAGTGTCTAGAAATAGAGGAGTCAGAAAAAGTGCTAGCTGAAATCCACGATGGCATATGTGGATCACATTCTAATGATCCTCCGCTAGCTCAGACATTGCTTAGGGCTGGTTATTATTGGTCAAGCTGGTTGAGAGCTCCTATCATCATAGTTGCAGCATTTAGGCCTGGGGCCTATTATTTCTCTACATCAGAGGAAGCAGATTCTTGATGCTCATTTTTGTCTGGGGCATTCTTTGTACATATTTTATTGATCCTGAAATTTTTTTGAAAAAATTCATATATGATGCTGAAAAAAATCCTAAAAAGCATAAAACGTACTGAAAAAATGAGCATCCTAGTGAAAAACTAGCAATAGGCGCTTTGTTGTCTCACCAAAAAAATAAAAAAAATTCAATTTTTTTTTTTTTTGAAAAAATGCCTTGGTGAAAACCTGGAAACAGGTGCCTTGGTAGCAAAAATACAAAAAAATTATAAAAAGTCTTGAAAAAATCTATCAAGTGGTGAAAACTTGGAAACAGGCACTACTTGAGACCCTCTGCACCTATGTCTATCAGTCTTGCGTGGCGCTCCTTCGCTCCACTTCTCGCTTTGCATCTCCTAGCCTGGAATTGATTCTTGTCTTAGTCTAGGGGGCATACGTTGTTTTGAGCTTATCTTAGGTCTCTTTGTGTGTCTGGGTTTCTTAGACATCTCACAAATGGTGTTTTTCAACACCACCCCAATTGTGTTTTTCAACAGTACCCTAGCGTCGAGTGTTTCTCAACACTTATCAGATGTCTTACCCCATAGTCTAGATGATGCAATATTTCTCATTGGTAGATGTGATACTCAAAGTTTGACTCTATGACCTACACACACGCACTTGACTTGCTGAGATTTGTTTGACTTTATTTCTTTGTGTGCTATCTATGATGATTTCTTTGATGAGTGTTCTCCCCCTACGATCATTTTTGATGATGCATAGCTAGAAGACTGAGGGAATGAGAACATGTTTTATTGTTTTTTCTGCTTGTGGGTATATTTTGTTAGTCCTAACTGTCATGAGTATTTATGCTGGTCTTACTTGACACTTTGGACCTACAAGGTATTATCCTTGACTGTTTTGCAAGTGCATGCTTATAGTCATCTTGACTTTCTTATGTCTCGATGCGAGCATAATCTTGCTATATCAAACTTAGGTGATCTCACTGCACTAGTCATCTTGACCTACATGTCTTTGATGCCTAGGTGGGATTTCCACATTTCTATCTGATATAGATCATATTTAGATCCACATAGTTATGCTAGTGTGTATTGTATGAACTTGTGATGCTACCAATAACGCTCAATGATGAATATTAGATGTCTATTGGCTTTGTGACCTTGCAAGTAAACCACTTTTCATGTAGCTTGCATTCTTAAGTTCATGTTAGTTAGTTTTGCATCTTGCACATGGAGAGAGCTCTCCTTTATCTTTCATGGACTTGTTAATCAACTGCGTTCACCTTTCACTTCTTCCCAATCATGTCTTTCACTTCTTGTCTTTCATATCCCATCATTTTCCTTTCATTTCGGGATCGAAACCGAAATCTGAGTTCACCTTGATCACCCAACTCATTTTTTTCCTTCTTCCATGTAGTTGGTTAACCTTTTGAGGCCTGATCCTTCAATCTTCACTGGGGCATTCTTCACCTCTTCATCCCCATCTCTCTCAACTTCCAGTCTTTCATTCACTTTCAATCCCAAGTTCCAATTCTTCCCCTCCATGGTGTTTTCGGGTTGAGGGACCGCTTGGTTCATGCCCCGTGTCCCATGTGTGGGGCATATCTTCACTACTTGATGGTTATTTTGTTCTCTTTCTTCGATTATGATTTCTAGTGATTTGATCATGTCTCTCTTGCTTCTGCTTTCCCTCTACCTGGATTTCACTTTTGATCCCGAGGGGGTAGACACATCATATCTTATTGGCTATCTCTTTCCTAAGTGTTCAGTACTATTGCTATCAGGCTGACCATGCAGGATTTGCTATCTTTTTGCACTTCATTCTTTAGAGTCAGAATGCTATTGCTTGCTTTCTTGGCTATCTCTTACTTTCTTGGCTGATCTCAGTTGCTTTGTGATCCCAAATCGATCTCACATTTCAACTTCATTCTTTGACTACATGTGTTCCCAGATCGATCACACATTATTCAAAGAGGGGCAAATGTATACACCTAAAAATGGTCACCTAGACTATTAGCCCCTTTTGGTAAATCATCAATTGCTTGCTCTTGATCAAATCCTAGCTCTATCATTTATTTGATTATTTTCTATGGGCTAACCATCTTATCCTAAGTCTTTATTTATTTAAAAGGAATATTTCCTCCCCTTTTAATAAATAAAAAGCCCCCCCTTTTCCTCTTATCCTAAGTTGCACAAATAAAGCATTATTCTTATTTTATAAAAAAGGGAAAAAACACTTTTTGTCTCATATGGACATAAAAGTCAACTCTTATTTTCCTATTGGAGGATACTTGTGCACATGGATTGCTCCTCTTTTAAGCTCCACCGTTGATTAAATCTTTTGCCTCTTAATCTCCATGGTCCATTCCTCCTCATTTCCTTTAAAAGAAGAGCTCTCTTCTTCATTCTAGATCCCCAACTTTTTATGCTAACTTTATGCTGCAGGTTTTTTAGGTCACTTTGGAGCTTTTGGAGATTTGGAGCATTCTTAGCATCTACATCTCATTCTTTCATTCTACATCTCATTCTTGCATTCTTAGATTAGCTTCATATTTATGCTTTCTTAGATTAGCTTCATTTCTATGCTCTAGATTAGCTCACATAGATTAATTAGCTTGGGTTGTAACACTTGCATATTTCCTTTCATAGCTTAGCTTGCATTTCCATTCTAGCATAGCATTGCATTTCATTTGCATTCTTGATTCTTGAGGATATTGGCATTCTTGTCCTTCTCTTCATTGAATCTCCCATTGCATGGTTTACTAGCAAGGTTATAGGCTAAATAGCTCTAGCTGAGAGCATTCTTAAAAACCCTTGTACTCCATGCCTAGGGAGCTATGGATCGATTTGTGAGGGCTCATTCTTGAGTTCCTTGCATGTAATGATCCATAGAAGTGTGACACGTTTATAGCACATAGTAATCAATTGTATGTGAAAAGATATATATATATATATATATATATATATATATATATATATATATATATATATATATATATATATATATATATATATATATATATATATATATATATATATATATATATATATATATATATATATATATATATATATATATATATATATATATATATATATATATATATATATATAAGTGGATGTGAGAAGAGGTACGCGTGGAATCTATAATTAAGACAGAGATTTTTTTTACTTCATTAGACTTTTATTGGCATATCAGAGATGTTATCAGTCAACTCATAAATCAATGGATTATTGTCCATAATTGATTCTAGTCCATTTGGGGTTGTATCCCTTGTTGTAATCTCATGGTTGTTTCCCTCTATTGTGTTTGAGTAGTGAGCTCTAGGTTGTAAGCCTAAATGTAGGTGCATTACCCTTTGTACCTTTAATAGGGTTTGTTCCTCTTATGGGTTTGTTCCTCAATGTGGTTTTTCCCTTAACTAGGTTTCCATGCAAAAATTATGGTGTTTTGTGTTCTTGTACTTTGTGTTTAGAGCTTTAATGTTTATCATTTTGATCTAAGTTTCAAAGGTTGTGTATTGGGTGAAGTTTTGTAATTATTAGACACAAATACTTCACCCCCCCTCTCAGTTGCATGCTTCCTTGTTTCTAACATAATATTTACCCTCCATTTATTTAACCCCATGGAGCCTTATGGTGAGTATCTTGGGGATAGATTCTTCCCTCTCCTTGCATTTAAAATATTACAATGTTTAAACAAAAAAAGGTTGCCTCTAAAAATAAGGTGTATAGTAATGTTTGATGATGCTCAACCTTATGGGATACAAGAAATTTAAGTCTCTAATTAGCCATGCTAGGAGGCTCAAGTGTGTTCACCAAACTTGGGCTACCAATGACACACCAAGCCTGAGAAAACTTGAGTATATAAATAGGTTTTAATCATAGTCCTATTTATATAGCAGCCTAAGGGAGTTATTGCTTTGAGGTCATTCCTTGAGGTGATGAAATCCCCAAAAAGGCCTCTCTAATGAAAATTGAAAAAAGAGGTTCTAAACACAAATTGTGTGAGTGCACTAGTCACGCTAGATAGATTGATCAATTTTAAACCCAAATCAAAGTGTGATTTAACCTATTTGCAAACAAAAATTAAAAAAATAAGGGTTAATTTTAAGCACAAAACTAAGTGTGATCTTCCGTATTGTAAACAAAAATCTTGAATTTCATAATGCCACATGTTGAATACTAAAAATTAGTAACCAAAAACCCTACCCTAGGAAATAAAATACATAGAAAATTAGAAATTGAAATCAAATGACCTAAATCCAAGGAAACTGCAAAGGTTGTTTATACCTTCTCTTACCAAACAAAGGCATCATTTAGATAGTGAATGTGGGATTTAAAACTAATGATTGTTGCATTGAAACTAGAAAATATCTATCTAAACTCAGTGAATGCATCATTTTAGCAGAGCAGTTGCATCAAATAATTTATCAAACATAGAAAACAAAGAAAACTTGAAAAAGAATATTAAAAACCAGAATGATTGCGTATGTGAAACAAACAATTGTGAGCCAATAACATTCAATTGCATCATTTGATATTTAGTTGTGTCGAATCAATCTGGACCTATGAAAATTTAAAAACACACTAAAAAAATAAAAAATGAAAGTGTTTACATTGAGTTCACCAAAATGTATAGGGGTAAAATTTTAGATGAATAAGTTGCAAAAAGAAATCATTACTTGATCTAACTATGAAAGACACAATCCTATTAAAAATCCTACACCTATCCAAGAGGAATAAACAAATAATTAATCATGCACAATCCATATTAAATCAAATCAATAAAATCAATTACACACACTAATAAAAAACTTTCTCTTGTTTGTCTCCTTTTCTATGCAATTTGTGCTCTCAAATTTTCTCCTCAAAGTGAAAACATGAAAATTCAAGAATTACGGTTAATCAAATTATGAGAATTGAGACTCATTTTAAAGAATCCTAAATTTCAATGGATAGTTTAGATTGAGGGGTGTTGGTTGATGATGAATGGTTGGGATTAATTGAAACTAGGCTGATCGGATAGATTGATAGTTGATTGGCTACATGACATACCTGATTGAATAGATAACTTGGTTGATTGAGAGTGAACTAGTTGCATGAATGAAGGCTGAAAATGCAACTAACTGCATTGATGAGAAGACTAAATTGATTGAAAGAAGAATTGTTATTCAATGACAGTTAGAGGGGTGGAGCTGAAGGATATAATTAGAATTAAATAATCAAAAAAAATTATTTAATTGGGTACAAGGGGAATAAATAAATTAAATTATTTATTTATTTTTTAGAAGAATAAGTTAGCACTGAGGAAATATAACAATTATATAAATTAATCATTTATTTAAATCTAGAAGATATAGTTAATAAATTAAAAAACTAAAAATAATCATTTAATTATGATGATGAAAACAAGAAGAATTGATTTAATTAAATAATATGATTATTTAATCAAACTTTAGAAAAAGAGATTAATTAAATAATAAAAATTATTTAATTAATTTTTAGAGGAATAATTAGAGAACCTCAAAGAAAGTCTAAATGATTTTTGAATAATTAAATAATTAGTTAAAATTATTCAATTATTAGAATTAGAGGGAAATGATGATTTTCAAATTTGAATTTGAAGAAAGCCACTGATTAATTAAATAATAAATTTTATTTAATTAATTAAGATAAATATTGATCAAAATGTCGCTCGCATGCGGCGAGACAATTTTTAGTGGCTACAGTTGGCTTGTTAAGGGGCTTTGTTGGGTGAATCTCACTTATGTTTCCAAGAAGGTGGTTTGGGAAAAACCTTTACAGGGATGGGGTAAGATCAATTTTGTTGGGGCAACTAAAGGGAATCCAAGGCCTTTAGAAGTGGTATTTGTTTTTCAGGATTCGAATGGTAATATTTTGGCATTGGGAGAAAAAAAATTAGATGATGGGACAAATACTTTGGTGGAGGTCAAATTAGCTTTAATGGTTATCAAATTTGGAAGATCCTTGAAAATACCTAAAATACATTTGTAGGGTGATTCTTTAATAATTATACAAGTAATAATGAATGAGAAAGCCGAGGCATGGCTTTTACAAAATTTTATTACCCCCATAATAATCAAGTTGGCCACCGTTGAAGAATTTAAAATCAGCCATGTGAGAAGGAAATGAAATAAGGAGGTAGACAACCTTTCAAAATGGGCTTCAACTTTCCAAACATGCAATGAAGTCTTGATTGAATATTTTCATAATTTTCACATTGACGGGTGACATTAATTACAAAGGTAGATAGAGATAATCATTAATGAACCCGTAGCCATATTCATATTTTAGGGTAGTTAGCCCAATTGACAGTGAACCAAACCCAATGAGAAAACCTCTATGAGTCTTTGTAAAAATCACCTTAACTGGTGTCACATTAACTAGTGTTTCATTTCATGAGAATTAGCTTCTCTATGGTTTTTCCCATTTTGGGTTTCCACATAAATTTTGGTGGTCTTTATGTTGGTGTTTATGTGCTTTCATGTTTACATTTGTTATAATTTCTTGATGTGGTTACCGATAGAACAATCATTATCATTTATATGGTTTATGTGTTTAGCAACACAATAAAAGTTTTGGAGAGTTTTTGGGAATAACTTATCATCCCCCCTCTTAGTTATTTGACCTATTTAACACTACTTAGTTGTGATAGTAGGCTTTCCTTTTCCTCATTCCCAACATCTAATATATTTTATGTCAAATCTATATCAATGCCACTATTTGATAAGGTACAATTAGCATAGTAATGCACCACTTTTGGTGGAACAACTATGGGTGGTGAAGGGAAAGCAAAAGCGTTCTTGCCCTTGCAAGTAAATACCTAGATTCATTTCCCCTTCCACCAACCACAATGATGGTATTCACTTGGATGTAAGATAAAGACCATCCTCCACATTCTCAACCAATCTTTTCACCATGTTGTGAGGTGGTTGATCACAGTCTAATTGTGGATTGTAATTAGATTCACAAATTTGAGCAATGTTTTCTGCAACATCTTTTATTAAAATAACAACTTTTGATAGGCTAAGAATGTTTTGCATTGTCAAAGCATATTCATCATCATCAATTTCAAATGTGTTTTTTGGTTACATGTCCTATAGAGTGTATTAAGCTTGAGGGGCCATATCTCGATCCTTTTGAATATTGCTACAATGTTAGAAATTGTCAATGCCTTTCTCACAGATTTATTGCCTATTTCTACTAGTTCTTCCCTACTGATTTCTACATTTGGAAACCTTTCCAACCTGATGCTCATTCTTATTTGAAGTATGTTTTTAATGAAGAAAAGGCACTCACATATGGGGGCTATAGATTGTGAGAGATGCAAGCCAATAATTTCAACAATTCAATACCTAACATCCTCTTCTCTTGGATGGTTGTGACTACAACATGACTATCACGGCCATAAAATATTACAAAGTTCATGTTGGTGGGTGAAACACCCCTTGGATTAGAGCATGTGAAATGGTACAAAAAATTAAGGAATATTTCCCTATTCATCCACACAAGTTTTTGGGTTGTCATGCAAGAACCCTATTCAAATTTGGAGATATAATTTTGTAAGTTCTTTCCTTTGAATAAGTAGAAGCCTATAATTGTTTCCCTAGAAGCATTTGTAGATCCCTACAATTTTTTTTTCTATTAGTGTTTTATACTTAGTCATTATCTAGGCAATGTTGGTCGGTCATCACTACGATCGAGTCATCATGTACAGGCGGAGTCATATAATGTACATTTACTAAGCAGTAGTCACTGTTGAGTAAACCTATGGTCATCGAGTACTTTTGTATTAGCCGAGTGAGTTTTTTCCGAGTTATGTAAAGAAGACAATGCCGAGTGCCAGAGTATAAAGAATAATGACTACTAAGTACAAGTGATATTGAATGCTGAGCAAGCCAGAATTAACATATGTTTTTGTTATGGCACAATCACCAAGGTAAAACATTTTGGTCGACATTCATATTTTGTTTACTATTTGTTGAGGAAATCATGGAGGTGATTACGCTTCTATTTTATAATCATTGATCCCTATGAAACACTTAGAGCCAATTAGAATTAGGGAAAGGTTAAGCGAAAAAATGAGTTAATCTAGATCGTAGATCTCAAATCTTGGAGGAATTTAGTTGTCTATATAAGATGAGATTTGAACCCTAATAGGAGAGTGTGTGTGGATGAGAAAGGAAAGAGAGAATATCTTCAGACCAGTGAAGTTATTCTGATAGAGTTCAGTGACCGAGTGAAACAGAGTAAAGCAGTGAAGGACAAAATAGAGATAAACTTGATAGATAAGATCAAATCAATACTGGAAGGAGAAGATCTATAATCAACATATAGTGTAGACTGAAGGGTCAGGTACTGAGACATTATAACAAGTGTATCAGGGTAAATCTCTTAATAGAGTGGTTTTAATCAACCTTATTTAATCTCTTAACCGAGTGCTTACTTAGTTGTAAGTTTTAAATCCTTTTACAAGGTAGATTGTATAAGTCTTTAAGCTCTTAACAAGACAGACCCCTCATAGGGTAGATCATATTTTTTGATCAAAATTTGTATCCCTAACAGGAAAACTTTATATTGTAGTAGTAAAGATTTGCGGGTGTCATCCCCACCCCAATTTTTCCTTTCAAGGGTTTTTGGGTAACCAAAATTACTGTGTTATGAGTACTTTCATGAATTATGTTTAGTTTATTAGTTTCATTACATTGATGAAGTTTGTGATAATGCTATGAAAGTTTTCAGTAATGTTAAAATGGATTAATAGGTGATATCTGATTCACCCCCCCCTCTCAATATCACATTTCCCAATAGATTTCCAACAATTGGTATCAGAGCTCTAGGGTTTCTTATAGGAAGTCTAACCACTTGAAGAAAAAGATCTTGAGATGGAGGTTTATAAGTTGGGAAAATTTATAGAGAATCAGAAGATTGATGTTCAGCTTGCATGACAACAACTTGAAGTAGCCAGAGGAGAACTGAAGAAATCCTTAAGCAGAAGAAGATAAATTTCTATTCAGCAAAATGAACCACAATATCAAGAAGAAGATACTACTGGATTATTTGATAATGGGAACTTTGCAAAAATTCACAAATCCATAAAAGAACTACTGGAGAAAAATAACATATTAAATGAGGACATAAAAAATCTGAAGAGAGAACAAGAAATTCAACCTATCAGACTCTATGAAGTAGTTGAACAAAAAAAAGAAAGTTGAGGAAGACAAGACAATGGCAAAAGAAGACAAAAGACAAATATCAATGAGACTTGAAAAAAGGACAAGTGACATGCAAAGTTTGACTAATAATCAACTAGACATGGTAAATCAACTGCTACTAGTTAATCAAGAATTGGGCAGAAAAGATATGGAAATCACCAATATGAGATCAAAAAATAATCAACTAAGGAATGAATTGAGATTTGAAAATGAAACAAATGAAAGGATGAAAAAACCTAATGAAGCTACAAGATACTTTGAAGAACTGTTAAGGTCACCTAGGAGATCCAGTGATAGATCTAGACTTGGACTAAATGAGCAATCATCATCCACTGAGGAAGGAGAATCATCAAAAAGTGGAGAGCAAAGGAATGCTAAACCAAAAAAACAACAAGCCTACATGCCATCACCGTGGAAAGCCAGGACATACAGCTAACATCTGTAGAAGAAAACATGGTAAGTATGATCCTAAACCAAAATTTAATGGACATTGTTTTAACTGTAAGAAACTTGGACATCAATCACAAGAATGCAGGTCTAAGGTCAACATTAGTCCACCTATCTCACCAAAATTTCAAGGACACTATTTCAACTGTCATAAGTATGGACATAGAGCATTTGAATGTAGATCAAAACCCAAATGGTCATCAAATGAACAGACTAAGTCACCTAAGAAGGGTAACTCATACAACTGGGATTCTAACACTTGGTACAGTTGTCATTACTATGGAAAATATGGGCACATTGGAGAAAATTGATTGAAGACTCATTTTAGAGGGAAATCTAAAAGTTGGATGAATGGAAGTATGGTATGCTACAAATGTAACAAGATAGGTCATCTAAAGAAATACTTTAGATCACCCATACCGAGAAATGATCAAAGAAAGAATGAAGATATCATTGATAAATTGAGAAATCAAATGAACAAAACATGGAAGAAGAAAGAAGAAGGAAGCACTAGTGAAGCCAGTGCACCTGAGGTCACCCAATCTGATGGATCAGGTGATCATACTACTTCAAACTAAGAAAAGTAGGTATGTATGGAATTGAGTCTTAAAATGTTTTATCTAATATAAGTTCCTAAAATATGTTGAGAAAAAGTCTATATCTGCATATATAGATAGAGATGCATTAGGACATATTTGAGCAAAGTGGAACAATTCATTTTTTATTCCAAGCATCAGTGTTTGAGTAAAAAATGATCAAGTTATCAATATATATCGAGCACCTTGTGATAGCCGAGATGTGATTCACACTGAGTTATGTTCAAACGATTGTGTTGACCAAGCTTGTGTTAGCCAAGCTTAACATAAGATTGCTGAGACATTTGTATCCCACCTAGAATGTGTACGGAATATTTATGAAGCCCTAATTCGACCGTTTGAAGTCTATAAAGTAGGATGTTACTGTTCTTTTCTTTTCACCAGTGAATTGAGAATTTCTTTGAGCGATTCAAAGAGTGTGTAACCTGCTTGTTTTAGAGCTTAAGGATGACTTCAAAATATTCACAGCGCGCCGTCGGCAAATCATCTGTAGAATACTTGTGCAATGGTACCCTACCGAGTAAAATATTTTTTGAAGAATTTTTAGTTGAGATAAATAGCATCATCTTCATATGTTACAATGAAGAAACGAGGAAAGGAGGTTTTCAATGTTCAGCTAGTAAGGAACGAGGTGTGTAAGCCACATAAATTTTAGGCCATCTTGGAGAGCGCAATCAAGGGAGATCTTAATGGAGCTTTGTCTTCGGTTCTGAAAAATGTTTTAATGGTAAATGACATTAAGTCATGCTACATGTGCAAAATTGGAGAGATTGGTGACTATGAAATTAGGGAAGCATATGACAAATTATACAGCAACAGGGTGTTGAAGCCGAAACACTAGAAGGTTGTCAAGCAAGGGTTAGTTCATGCCCTAGATTTTCTAAAAAATTTCAAAGTGGACTGGATTAAAATTGTACTGAGTAGAGTACACAACATACAAATTTGGCTAGAAGATGGACCATTTCAGATCACAAAAGACATGATTCACCAGGTAACTGGATACCCTAAACTCCCTGGTAAGAAAATAATGAGATGTTAAAGCAAGGAGGAGATTTAGGCAAACACTTAGGCAGTATGGAATAAGCACGGAATGACAATATCCACTATCACTGATCCAGAGATTGAGTTTGCAGTGAGAGTAATTACTCACAAATTCTATCAGTCTAGTCGGTTGGACAACATCCCATGCATGGCAATGGACCAGGCTTGGAAAATCATCAAGAATGGCCATACCTATGACCTCACCGAGCTCCAACTAACTCAACTTGCCAATAACCTTACTTCAAGCAAATAATTCTATGTGTAAGTTCAGTTTCCTACTCATTTGTCTATTCTTTTACATTTAGAAGTGTTTTCCTACTGTTGGTGGAGTAATTTGGGATAAGAAAAGGCCAATCACAATTCAAATTAATGAGTTTATCAGTTAGATAGGAGAAAATTTTGAAAGTGTAATGGAAAACTACTTTGTAGAATTCAAGAAGAAAATGAGGAAGAGAAGTAGGATTCATGTATCTCTAGTTGAGAAGTACAATCAAGACATTTGTTTCTTAGTAGGTACTGATTGCATATATGCACAAGCTATTGTACTGAGGGTATCATGGCTAATGCCATTACCTTATGAGGTTAAATTGATGAGACCACATCAGCAATCACAACCCTGTTAGCTAAGGAAATTGATCAGAAGGCTCCCTACTTTGGAACATATGAGGAGGCTAAGTCCAAGATAACCATGGGATTGAAGTCTACTACCATGGAGAGAAAGAGGAAAAAGATAGTAAAGAACCTAGTAAAAATGATAGGAGAGAGAGAGAGGTAGATGCACCTCTTGAACTAACACAAGGACTAGGAGAAGACAAAGAAAGTGAATCTAGTGAAAGTGAAGAAGAGAAGAAAGTAATGGAGAAGAAAGGCAAGAAGGCAGTAATTGTCGAGCCTATGAGCAAGAAAATGCAAAAACCTAAGGCTATTTCATCACCTGCTCTTAGGCCAAGAACAAGGGCAACCTCTACAGTTGTAGCTGCCAAGCCACAAAAGAAAATCCCTGCATTAGGGAAAAGGAAAATTGTTCAGCCTAGGGCAGTGCCGAGCCAGTCAAGGAAGAAGCCTAGGAGGAAACTTATTTTGGAGAAAGATGATGAGGAAATAGAAAGTGATGAAGAGGTTAAGAAGAAGAAGATACCAATATAGGGAAAAACACCGAATGTGGATGAAATATGCCACACCATCAAGAGCTCTGCTGGACTTGAAGGTTTGAAATAAATAAGATTTGAGAGCATGAGTATAGGAGATAAGGAGAAAATTGAAGAAGCTATACTTGAGATGCTCTGCACTTTCAAGATGCTACCAATACAAATGGGGAAGTTGATCCCTAATGAGTTATATGAGAGAGTTGCATAGAAATGGGAATTTTCCCTAATGAATGAGAAGTAGATAAGGGAAAGCACATTAGCTCAAGTTGCACCAGACCTACCCGCTACTAGTATTCAGGAAGTTGTGGAATAGTATAGGAATAGATTCAATCCTAAGCAAAGGGCTTACTCTATCCTTCAACACAAGGCTGAGGATGTTGTTCAGGAAAGTCTTAGGAATTAGAAGATTGTTTTTGGTCTATTAATTGACAAAAGTTCACAATAGGACACTAGCACATCTAAGGGTGCTGAGCTAGATATTAAAGATGTAAATGATCCACATATTCAAGAGAAAGAAGCTCCCAAGGAAGAGAAATGTTAGGAGTTACTGAAAGTAACTATTGTTGACATCATTGAGGATACCCCAGTGAAGAATTAGGTATTGACCGAGGAAGACATACAAGATGATGAAGCACAAGCTACATCTTTGTCGGGCAATAACACTGTGCTATTACAAGTTATAGATTATCCATCAATTGATGACACATCAACTATCAACACAAGAACTATCAATCTTAAAGTTGTTACAGTTGACATGTTAGCCGGTATCAGCACTACCAAGGAACAAAATCAATCAACAACTGCACTTTAGTCTACATCTGTCGAGGAGTAACAGAAAGAAAAAGCAGATCAATCTGCACTAGTGATTGTAAATCATGATGTGGAGGATAAGGGAAAAGAAGAGAAGGTAATAGATATCGACATTCAAGAGCCTAAGGAGTAAGAGGCAATAAAAGCTCTTGTACAGATGTCGAGTGGGAATACACCGAAGAAGAAGGCACAAAAAAAGAAGGTGAAAACTTATACACCCGAGGTGACACTCAAAGAAGTTATTGTGATTCTGAAATGGGACACAGATAACTTATCATATGAACAAATGCAGAAATTGCAATAATTATTGAAGAAGAAAAGCAGGCATGAATAATTGAGAAGGGAACATCAGCAAAAGAAAGTTTTGCATGAGATAAAAGGTATATTCATTGATGCTTTTGAAATGAATGATGTAAATGACTCAAACCCCATTCTGGAACAACTTGTCCACATAGTCAAGAAAGTGACAGATGATGAAAGCTAAGAAAATGATAAGTTGTTGTAGTGTTCAGAAATTAAATTTGAGACAAAGGTACTCAATAAGGTCTCTACCAAGATAGCAGGGAAGCAGGTAGAACTTTCTACCCAAATATCAGATTCAGAAGGATTTGTACCGAATGCACAATCTTTGTACAAGAAACTATGCAATGTAGAATAATTTACTAAGGATAATCAGGTGTTGGTAGATAAACTACAACTAGATATAAATTCTACTAGTCACTCATTGAGTTTGGATGCAAGTTCTAGCTCTTTTCACTATGCTAAGCTTCTACATATTCAAGGAAGGATAGTCGAGTTGATGGCTAATGATGGTAAGATAAGGGCTCATCTACTCTCTATTCAAACAATGTTGACACCTCACTTGGAGGTCATTCAAAGAGAGTTAGCAAAGGCTAAGGAACTAATACAGAAATATCCTCATCTTTATACTGCTAAGAGCCTAGTCAACCTAGCTGCCGAGCTAGAAGTGCAATCAGGGGTTCTAAAAGTTGCAACATCTGGTTGGGAATCTGCATTACATATGGTTATGATGATTCAAAAACCATTTCTAGAAAAACATTGTAAGATTCCTACTAACAAAGAAATCATAAGTGCCAAAAACAAGGGGGAAATAACAAAATGACATATCAAGCCACATAGGGAGGTAACATAATCAAATAGTAGAAGCAAAATAGAATGGTATGATATAATCAGTTGTGTATATGTATATATCTTAGGGGGAGTATTTTTTTAATACTAAGTACTCTTGTAAATATATTGTAAATGTCATGACAAAGTGTTTTTGCCACTAATGTCAAAGGGGGAGATTGTAGATCCCTACAATTTTGTTGTCTATTAGTGTCTTACACTTAGTCATTATCTAGGCAATGTTGGTCGGTCATCACTGCGACCGATTCATCATGTATAGGCTGAGCCATATAATGTACATTTACCGAGTAGTAGTCATTGTCGAGTAAACCTATGGTCACCGAGTACTTTTGTATTAGCCGAGTGAGTTTTTGCCGAGTTATGTAAAGAAGACAATGCCGAGCGCCAAAGTATAAAGAACAGTGAATGCCGAGTACAAGAGATATCAAATGTCAATCAAGCTAGAATTAACATATGTGTTTATTATGGCACAATCACTGAGGTAAAACATTTTGGCTGACATTCATATTTTGTTTACCGTTTGTTGAGGAAATCATAGAGGTGATTACACTTCTATTTTGTAATCATTGATCCCTATGCAACACTTGGAGCCAATCAGAATTAGGGAAAGGTTAAGCAAAAAAATGAGTTAATCTAGATCATAGATCTCAAATCTTGGAGGAATTTAGTTGTCTATATAAGATGAGATCTGAACCCTAATAGGAGAGTGTGTATGGATGAGAAAGGAAAGAGAGAATATCTTTAGACCAGTGAAGTATTCTGATAGAGTTCAGTGACCGAGTGAAACATAGTAAAGTAGTGAAGGACAAAACAAAGATAAACTTGATAGATAAGATCAAATCAATACTAGAAGGAGAAGATCTATAATCAGCATATAGTGCAGACCAAAGGATCAAGTACTGAGACATTCTAACAAGTGTATCAGGGTAAATCTCTTAACAGAGTGGTTTTAACCGACCTTATTTAATCTCTTAACTGAGTGCTTACTTAGTTGTAAATTTTAAATCCTTTTACAAGGTAGATTGTATAAGTCTTTAAGCTCTTAATAGGGCAGACCCCTCATAGGGTAGATCATATTTTGTGATCAAAATTTGTAGCCCTAACATGCAAATTTTATATTGTAGTAGTGAAGATTTGTGGGTGTCATCCCCACCCCAGTTTTACCTTTCAAGGGTTTCTAGGTAACCAAAATTACTGTGTTATGAGTACTTTCATGAATGATGTTTAGTTTATTAGTTTCATTACATTGATGAAGTTTGTGATAATGCTATGCAAGTTTTCAGTAATGTTAAAATGGATTAATAGGTGATATCTGATTTACCCCCCTCTCAGTATCACATTTACCAATAGATTTCCAATAGAATTAACACAAAAAATAATGGTAATCCATTTATATCTCTTTTGAATTATGTGTACCATCCTAAAAAGTAGTCAACTTTAATATGGTGTTCATTTTAGCCCCATTTTAGTTTGTATGGATTCCCACATTGATTTCACACTCTCCTAGCACTCATTAGACCTTCAAATTAATATTATAAGTCCTTTATTGATTTAATTTATTTGAAAGTAGAGGTTAGACCTTATTTATGAGTGTGCTCTTTTATTTTCCATCTAATCAAAAAATTCATTTAATCACCTGAGCCCTATATCCTTATTTATGGTCCTTGTGACCTGTCCAGACCTCGGAATGAGTTCTACCTAAAAAATCCTACACCTACTTTATTTTCCTAACATCCCATTCAAATTTTGGACCATTCTACATGGGACATGTCACCAATAGCGTCATGTCCCCAAAGATTAGGGCCCAAATTTTGTGTGGGGCCCAATGTTAAGGTATTAGTGGGAGATTTGATTTTTTGACTAGCCTGGGTTATTTTTGAATCCTAAAATGATGGATTGAGTATAAAACCCCCTATCTCTCCTCATTTTGATAATACTTTATGATCCATTACTATTTTCAAGGATTCATGGTCAAGAATCAATTAATCAATCATATTTCAAGATCACTCTCAAGGTCTTCAAGTATCCAAGTCTCCAATCCTTCAAAGAATTCTTCTATGTCTTCATTAATCATTGTGGAAAAACTATAACATCCATCATCTAAGGCTTATCTTTCATGATTTCCTTTTGGATTTTTGTTTATTTTAAGCTCTTTTATTAACATTTGTGGTCACATCCAAAGAAGCAGTGCATCATTAAGGCATGGGGTATTTTACAATTCAGATCTAGCTTTTATTTCATATTTCCTTATGCACTTTCCTTTTATTTTCAAGTTTGATTCCTAAATAGGGGTTTGAATAAGGAAAACACCTTTAGAAAAAAATTTCACCATTTTTTTGTGTGCAAGAACAGGTTACAGAGTTGTCAGACAAGATTTAGAAAGATCAGGAACTGCTAGATGATCCCTAGAGAATTCAATAAAAAACACTAGGTATAGATAACCATTTTTGTCATGTTCCAGGTACATGTCACTATTTCCATCATGTTCCCTGCATTGTGATCCTAGATTTTAGCCACATGTGAGATCTGCATTCTAGTTTCTATTTCTGTACATCTTAGCTCTCTGTCTATCCATACCAATCTATTATTTCTATTTTTTTAGCAACTTTCCTAATTAATCATTTACATTACTCCATTCCATCATTTCTATTTTCATCATTACATATTTAGTGAAGGATCATTATCCCACCAAGTTCTTGAGTCTCCTCTTGAGCCTAGTGGGGCATCTTTCTTCTGAATGTACAATCTTGAAAAGGAGAAGTGATCTACCTATTTGCATTGCATCCCTTTTCCTATTTTACATTTTGGTGAACCCAACTATTCTTACATACTTCTGATTTGGTGTCTATATCTCCTTTATATGTATTTCATTATTACATTTTATACATTTAGTTTTGATTTTTAGTTTTCTTTTTGCATTAATTAATAAAAAAGATATAAAAATTATATATTAGATTTATTCTTGCATTTACATGTTAAAAAAAAATAAAATCTAAAAGTATTTTCTTTTCATGCAATGTTATGAGTCTTTAAACTAGTTCCTTTAATGCTTTGTTTCATAGCATTAGCTCATTTCATTGCAAAATTTATTATTTTCTTGTCCAAATCTTTACTGCTTTTGATGATCTATTTAGTAGCAAATATTTTGATATGATGGATGAAGTCCTGGATGACATCATCTCTACCGAGTCTTCCTCTATATCTCCTAAACTCTCCTTTGGTTTGATAGAAAGATTTACAGTTTACAAAAATCCCCGTTATGAATATCTAAATGATTCCTCTCCCAAATATTCTCACCCTCATGAGGACATATTGACACAAGAACATAACTTTAACCCTCCTCTCAATGGCATCCATCTCTAGGATGAATTTTTGGACAATGATGTTGATTATTCTCTTGATATGAATCTACCCAATGAGAATACCTTCGTGAAAGAGGATGAGGTTGATATAATCAATAATTACCTTAATGACACTTCACCTCCTATCTATTCCAGTCATCTTCCCTCTAGATATGAAGCACTAATGAGTTATGATTTTCCTTCTCCTAAAAGTACCTTAGAAGTAGAGGATGATATCCTTGATGCTCTCTTTTTTTAGAATGAACCTTTTAATATTAAAGAACCTAATCAAGTCAATTCCATTCAAGATACCCATCAAAACAAACCATTTATTGTTTTAAAGGGTGTTATGCAACCCAATTATCATGTAGTATCATACATATATAACAACAATCCTCAAGAGGATAATATCCTTGATGTACTCCCTTCTATATATTTAACACAAAAGGATCCTAATCAAGTCAACACTTTAACCTTAACACAGAAGGATCCTAATCAAGTCAACGCTATTCAATCTCCATTTCCTTATTCAATTATTCCTATAATAAAAATAACCAAACCATCAACTCTTCAAGATGATGATTGGGGAACTTTAGACTTCACACCAACCTTCTGTAGTAAATACAAAATCCTTGAATTTGAGAACCAAACGCCTTATTATGACACATGTATGGATATTGATTGGGCCTCTTTAAATTTAAGCCCCATTCCACCTAAAGTAGACCCTTATCTGTTTAATACATCAAACATTCTTTATGGACATGGTATAGGATGTGTGTAACAAAGCATTGAGACTATGAGAAATCTACATCACATTTTTCAAAAGAACCTCTAGGTTTCCAACCTTCCTATTTGTCCAATTAATTAAAAAATTTATTTTCCTAATTTCTCATCACAATAAGAGAATATTTTGATTGAACTTCTTAAATCCAATTTAGTTAAATAAAAAAAAATACAAACAAGATAATTCTTCCATTTGTATGTACCATCAAATTTGTGGCCATAAGACTAATGAATCTTATGATTTGAAGTGTAAAATTTAAGAATTAATTGATTCTTGTATGATTAAAATGACATGTAAAAATTAATGGCACCCTTTTCATGATGATTTTGAATAACATCTATGTTCCTATTATGTTGCTCCTCACTTTGTGACATTTCTAGCCTATCCTTTGACAGATCATTATCATTTATGGTAGTACAATTTTAGGTGCAATCATACTTTGTGAGAAACATAATAGTCCTTATCCATTGTCTCCTCACTTAGGGGGCAAGGCTACTATTTTTCTCTTCTATTGATCCCAAAGACCCATTTTCTCCCTTTGCTGACTCATTTCTTATATAACATGATATCCTTTCTTGCATGGATTTGTTGTTTTACATAAGGATCTTTTCTTTTTAAGGAGATTTAAATCTCAAGTTTTAACATTATTCTTTCTTGAAAGTGCATTTCTATTATAAATAAAATTTCACTTAGGGAGCATAATGTTTTGTATTTTGTTGAGTATACCCCCTTTCCTAGAAATGGAGAAGATGTTTATGCTTGATACTTCTTTCTCTTTTTCTCTTTCTTTCCAATAGATTCAATATCCATTGTGGACTTGATTCGTTCATAATATGATGTCATTTCTTGCATATATTTGTTGTTTTGTGTAAAGATCTTCTCTTTTTCAGGAGATTTACATCCTAAGTTGTAACCTTACACTTGCTTGAAAGTACGTGTCTATTATAAAAGATCTAGCACACAAGGTATATAATGGGTTATCTTTTCCCCTGCCTTCAACCTTGGAGGGGAAAGGTTTCATTTCTCAATATCTTATTCCTTTCTAAGGATCCACTTTCTATAATTTATTTGGTCTTTGTTTATCACATGATATAATTTTTGGCATTGAGTTATTTGTTTACATAAGGACCTTCTCTTTTTCAAGAGATTTACATTGTGAGTGATAATATTTTCCTTACTTGTAAAGAGGATGTCTATCCTAAAAAAATACCATTACTTGGGGGCCTAAGGTGTGTTATAATTCATCAAGAATCCCTTTTTCACCAAGAAATAAGGGGGCTAAAATGGTGCATTCTTATTTTCATCCCCTCTTTGTATTGAAGATGTTATCTTTGTTCAAGAGCTCCTCTTGAAGGTAGGTTCTTTGTAGCCAAGATCTATTACTTTCAAGGGTCTATTCTCACTTGTGGATACCATTTGATGATTATCTATTCCCTTAGCTAATAATGGTCTTCACTCTTTGCTAAGGGTATAAGCATACATTGTTGATTTAAGGATATCTCCTTATTGTTGGAGGTAGGTATCCTTGTTCTCTTTTCCTTATGCTTCCATCATATTCCTATTTCACCATCATAAGGAGGGGAATATATATGGCCTCCTTTGTATATTATATATATTTTTTGTTTATTTATCCCTAAGGAGATAATTATTTCCTTAGGATTGATTTCTTATTGATCCCTAAGGAGACAATTCTTTCCTTAGGACTGGTATCTTTTGGATCTCAAAGAAGATGATGTTTTTCTTATGAATGATCCCATTTTATCAATCTCTGAGGAGACAATTCTTTCCTTAGGACTGCTCATCCATTTTGGATCCCTATGGAGACAATTTTTCCTTAGGACTAATCTCCATAAGCCAACCCTAAGTGCAAAAGTTTACAAGTCACCCCCATGCACAAATTTTTCAAGGTAGAATTGAATAGCATAACACAACTTGATAGACCATCAATTCTCCTTCCCTCTTTATTTAGAATAAGTGTAACTATCATAACACAACTTGATAGCCTTTTATTCTCCTCATCTTATTCTCCTATGAATCACCTACCATGACACAACTTTCTAGACTTTTGGATTCATGGTCCCTCTCTCTTCTTTTTGTGCTCTTGTAGCTATGCTAGTGGGTTAGATCATGGATTCTTATCTTATCTTTGATGTGTGTTATTTCTCTTTTTAGGTGAGCATGTGTGCTTTTGTAATAAGTTTTTGAGAATGATGCTAGTGGTTGAGACATTTTATTTAGAAAGGTCTCTTCAACTAGTTGACTTGGAATCTTAGTAATCTTTATGCCTTTTTTGTGATTTTATGTATCCTTGAATATGGATGTGCAAGTTAAGATCCTTTGTTTGGGGGCTTGTGTCCTTAATATTAGAGATATCTCCTTGTAGTTTTCCCATTATGTTTATCTCTTTCTTCTAATTCACCTAGAGCATAAGGTGGACTCATACTCCAAATAAAGTGAGGGAGAAATGTACCATCCTAAAAATTAAGCACCCTTAAATTGGTGCTCATTTTAGCCCCATTTTAGTATGTATACATTCCCATATTGAGTTCACATTCTCCTAACGCTCATTAGACCTTCAAATTAATAATATAAGTCTTATATTGATTCAATTTCTTCATAAATTGAGGCTATCTCTTATTTCTAACTGTGCTCCTCTATTTTACCTCCAATTAAATAATTCATTTCATCACCTAGGATCTATATCTTTATTTTTGGCCCTCGTGACTTATTCTGACCTCAAAATGAGTTGTACCTAAAAATCTTGCACCTACCCTATTTTCCTAACATCCCCTTCAATTTTTGGCCCATTATCCATGAGACATGTTGTCAATGGAATAATTTCCTTTGGACATATCACTAATGGAATCATTTCCCCGAGGATCAGGGCCTGATGTCGGGGTATTAGCAGGAGATTTTATTTCTTGGTCAACCTGGGTTATTTTAAATTTTAAAATGATGGATTGAGTATAAAACCACCCATCTCTCCTAGTTTTGATATTAATTTATGATCCATTACTATTTGCAAGCATTTGTGATCAAGAATCAATCAAGCAATCATATTTCAAGAGCATTCTCAAGGTCTTCAAGCATCCAAGTCTTCAATCCTTCAAAGAATTCTTCTCCTTCATCATCAAGTATTGTGGCAAAAATGCAACATCCATCATCCAAGGCTTATCTTTCATGATTTACTTTTTTTTTTTGCGGAGTTCAAGATATTGCATTAACATTTGTGGTCATATCTAAAGAAGAATTGTGTCATCAAGGCATGAGGTAATTTACAACTCAGATCTAGCTTCTATTTCATCTTTCTTTATGAAATTTCCTTTCATTTATAAAAAGGGATTTGAATAAGGAAAAAAAATTTAGAAAAATTTTTCCCCATTTTTATGTATGTAGGAACATGTTATAAAGTTATTGGAAAAAGATCTAAAAAGATCAGGAATTGTCAGACGATCCCTGGAAAATTCATACAAAAATACCAAGTACAGGTCACCATTGCCATCGTGTCCTAGGTACATGTCTCTATTTCCATCATGTCCCCTACATTTTGATTCCATATTTTAACCACATGTCAAATCTACATTCTATTTTTCATTTATGTACATTTTAGCTCTCTTTCTATCTATATCACTCTATTATTTCCATTTTTTTAGCAACTTGCCTAATTAAACATTTACATTACTGCATGCCATCATTTCTATTTTCATCATTACATATTTAGTGAAAGATCATTATCCCACAAAGTTTTTGAGTCTCCTCTTGATCCTAGTGGGGTGTCTTCCTTCCGAATGTGCAATCTTGAAAAGAATAATTGATCTACCTATTTGTATTGCTTACCTTTTCCTACTATACATTATGTAAGAGATTATCTAGCTTCCTCTTCTATCAAGTACCCTCATAGCCCCATTTCCACATGTTTGGACATTAGTTTTGTCATAGCTTCATATGCGAGTAGGACCATATGGATTTGTAGAATATGTTTTTAACAATGTCTTATAGAAAGTAGAGACAATTGTTGGTCTAATATTTAGTGCCCTTTCTATGTTAAGACCTTCAATTGTCTACAATGTTAGTTTCAAATATCAAGCCTTAAAATATGACTTCCAAGACCTGTTAATAATCCCATCCTTGAAAAGGGTGGGTCTAATCTCACATATCTAAGCCACAACTACCTTAATGTTTAAAATCTCCAATCCATAACCAATTACATCCATCTATTGGCACCATTCAACAATATAGTCTTCTTCTTTAGTGGTGAAGATTGTTGAGGGACTTTTCTTGTAGATGGTTATGAGACCACCCAACTGTTTAGAGAGTGTGGCTATTAAGATGCTCCATTTATTTGATGTAGCATTTATCAAAAAAAAAATTCCTCAGCAAAGTCAAGTACTTCTTGTTGGAACCATAAATTTATGTGATATTTAGTGTTCTTGAGAATAAAAAACATTGAAAATCTTGCCAATGGTCACTTTTTGAAATGTTGTGCACAGGTCATCACCAAGATTTTTTACTTGATCGAATAGGGAGAAGACTTTTAGAGAAAAAAATGGTTTGAGAAGAATGGTTCATTTGATCTATTGATGAGTTTATCAATGTTACAAGATCATGAATGGATGATATCAATAGTGTGTGCTACTATTTCATCAAAAATCACTTACTGTGGATTATTTCTCAGTACTAGGGTTTGATGGCTAGTGGTTTAGAAATAAAAAAAATTTAGCTGAGTCCATAAGGGAACTAGTTGGTATCATAATGTACCATCTAAAATTGGACGCACTTCAATTTATGACCTTTTATCTCCTCTTTAGTATGTTTTGCATTGCACAATTGCACTTTGAGCACATACCTTTTCCCTCTCTCTCTCTCTCTTTCTCTCTCTCCTAGGTGAAATTGAGGTAGGACCTAACACTTCCTCTTGGATTTCCATATTTTTCATTCATAGGCCAAGGTAGGATCTAATTTATATGTAGCCTCCTCTTTCTAGGTCCCATTTTCCTGAATATAACTTTGGATTATCAAACCTTGATACACATTACACCCGGAATCCTTATAGATATGAAAGATGGGTTATAAGCCCAAGATCTTGGCACCTCAAGGAACAGGTCATCCAATTTGACCCATTCCAAGGTGGTTGGGGTTTTTTGGGGTTAGACCTATTTGCAAAGTTCCAGTAATTCCCGCTCATTACAGTTGGCTCCTACGGGGGTAATTTAATTCACTATAAAATGGCATCCAAAGCCTCATTTTCCTCATGATGATGGATAATAGAAGCAAGGTACAAGGACATGTGGACACCCCAATCTAAAATAGAGAATTTGAAAGGTGGAAACTAAGGCTAGATCTTATTCTTTTACTGCAAAGTGAGGACTTCATTAGCAATTCAAGCATTCAAGCATTTTCAAGCAACTACATGACATCATGGAGATGCAAGGGGATCATGAAGATAGTTAGAATACTTTAGCATTGGGGGCTTGGTATGATTTATATGCTAGGTTCAAATCTAATCTTTTTCTCTCCATATCTTGCACATTTACAATTACACATACACATACATGCTAGGGTTTCACTTATAGAGTAGATTCTTAGTATTTCTAGCTTTTTTTTACATTCTAGATCTAAAATCTAGGATTCACGAGCACTACATACACACACAAAATATTTTTAACAGCTATTAATGGAGGTTGGAATCACCAAAATAGGGGTTTGACTAAGGAAATCCCCTATATAGCCACCCACACACACATATTATGTCACAGATTTACAAGTTATCAGTTGGACAGTTACAGATCTGGAAGTTATAAATTGAGAGCTACTATTAAAACTAAGGTCAACTTGAGTAAGGTGCCTCAAGAACATAGTGACTTGGTCTCAGACCTATTTTGGAACACAGTGACATGGTTGACATGTTCCTGGCACTTTGAGATTTTTAGCATTTTTTGGGTTTTCAGTCGTGATCGCGTATCTGTGGTTAGAAATTTAGTTATAGCTCCATAAGAATAGTTTTCAGAGTAGAAAAGCACATTACATCACACATTTCAAGGTATTTATTATATCCCTTATTTCATTTGTTAATATAAATTTGTTTTTGTGTCTCATTTGGGTTGAATCCTTATATCTTGCATTTAGATCCATTTTGTTGTTTCACACATACATTCACTTATCCTTTTATAAATTATAACATTGCATGAAAGAGGCCTTGCTAGTGAACTTCCTTGAGGTAATTTGGATTTGGTATTGGCACCCTCCATCATTTTGGGACCTTGTGAAATTTAGGTTATTTCAAGAGTTATGCTTGGAAGCCCCTCTTTATCTTGCATTGAATGGCTTAGGGAGACAGTGTTGAATTTACTACACCTAGTTTACATTTTTAGACTCATTGACGCCATTTTCCCCTTGAATATTTTTATGAACCCAACAAGAACCCTCCTTGTTTGATCTTGGTAGTTATATCTTTCTTTTACATGCATTATATTTATAAACATAAAAATACAAAAAACTTCTTGTTGTGATTTCATTTTGTTTCATTATAAATAACTTGTTTTAATTTCAAGATGTATGATTTATTTTATGAGTACTTTGATGATGCATTTGTCAGTAAACCTCATTAGATCCATTAGATTTCCACAATCCATATTAATTTTTGTATCAGTTTCTGGATTCGATTATGTAGAATTTTTTTCCCATCAACGTTTCAGATTATACTACATGATCCATCATTTGCAACTTATCATATTATGTTCTTTTCTCTCTAGCATCCTAATGATGGATCATGTAGTATGATTCAAAATGTTGTTGGGAAAAAAATTCTACACAATCGAATCTAGAAACTAATACAAAAACCTCATGAGGTTTCTAGTGGTGAAGTATTGGATGTAATGAATGATATCTTAAGTGAATTCATTCCTTCATCATCTTACTCTACATCTCTCTAGCCTAACCTTTATGATAGGTTTTTATCATGGCTTCCTTTGTGTGAAATTGTTTGTAATATTGAGCCTATTAAACCAGTTTTATTCACTAGACCCCTTATAAATCTAAAAGGATGTCCTCCTCAACAATCGCTTATTATTCTTAAGGGATGTACTTCAAATAAAGAACCCCTTATAGTTCTTAAGGGAAAACTTGAATATACTTTGATTGTGCATACCTATCAAACACATAATAATCCTCAACCTACCATTTTGATTATTCCTACTTCTCTCCCTCCCTCTCAACCTAGGATTCACCAAACACCTCGATTGCCTAGTTCCTTATGTAAGGAGTATGATCTAGTTGAGAATTTATGTGCTACTCCTGCAAATATTTCCTTGTGCAAGATTCTTCAAACCTCTCCCACTTATCATGAGGCTTTACAAAAAGCTTTGTCTACTCTTCCTATCCCACCACCTAACCAAGCTAACATCAATTGTTTCTTGGATTGTATGCTCATGGTGTCTACTCCTCCTCAAATTGTGTTTACTCAAGATGACTTGCTTCCTAAGAAAGTGAAAAACCAATATGATTCTCTTATGGTTGTTGTTCTCATTAAGGGAAATCTTATTTAGAGGACTTTGATTGAAAATGGGCCATGTTTGAATGTGTGTAGTTTAGATATGCTAAAAGCTATTAAGGATGATATGACCACTATTAAGCCCGATAACATTCCTATTCATGACTTTGATAATATTGCCAAGAAGACCTTGGGAGTCATAACTTTACTTGTTAAAGTTGGTCTGGTTATCCTAGATACCCCAATTCATATGATCGAGATCCCTTAATTACAATCTTTTGTTGGGACGACCATGTTTTCATAACATGCATACTATCCCCTCCATGATTCATCATAAGTTTAATTTTATTTTCAATAATGTGATGTACACTCTTCATGAGAATGATAAGCCTAACAATTTCTTAAACATTGAGTCGGTTAAAGATCCTAGACCTAGTGAAGAAAAACAAGAAACTAAAGATGAAACTCAAAGGAATGGGGAACCTATATCTTCTACCTTGTCCAAGGATGATTGGGGCACTTTATATTTTACTCTTAATTTTATTGGAGAGTATCAAGTTTCTAAACTTTCCTTTATGAAACCTCTAGAAACTCTAAAAAGTGATAAAATTGTTCCTATTCCTCTTACGGGGGAATTAAGCAATAAATTTGTGGCTGCTTCAACCAATGAAACTATTAAAATTATTAATCCTAATTGCTTTGACATAGTGACCTATGAAGTTCCCTTAAAATTGTCTGATATGGTTGCTTATTATGGTCTTGGATATTGTTTTCTTGCTAAATATGGTTTTAATGGTCAAGGTTGTGGAAAGTCTAAGCAAGGAATACAAACTCCTATAACGAATGATGGTTTTGAACATACCTATGGTTTAGGATTTATCCCATATAAGAAACCTTCCTTCTTTCCAAATGTTAATCATATTTGTAGTGGACCTTTGAAATTAACTAACCCTCACCTTCTCATGTTTGACCAAAGGCCATCTTTGGATATCTTTTCCTCTAATGATGCTATCACAAAATTCTTGGGGGCATATGAATATTTTCCTTCCTTCCATCATGATAAAAGAAAGCCTTATTTTCTAAACACTAATGGATATTTTGGGGAAGATAGTGAATCCAAACAATATCCTAATCCTTTTCCCCCTCTAGAGAATGAAAAGAAAAGAAATCTCTTAATCATAGATACAATAGATGTGCAAATTGATGCTAAAGATCTTGAAAAAGTTATCAAGATTCAAAAGTGTTTGGATGAAGATGAGCGTGAGCAACTTACTAACTCACTCCTTGAATTTTTAGATATTTTTGCTTGGGTATATTTGAACATGCATGGCATTGATCCCAAGATTTTCACTCATAATATTGTTCTTGCACCTAATGATAAGCCAATGAAACAAAATATTCATAAAATTAATCCTATCATAGCTCTTCTTGTCAAGGTTGAGATAGAAAATCTCTTAGATGCTGGTTTCATATGTTCGATAGATTATTTCCCTTGGATTTCCAATATCATGGTTGTCTGGAAGGGTGAAAATAAGATAAGAATGTGCATTGATTTTCATGATTTAAACAAGGATTCTTTGAAGGATAATTTCCCCCTTCCCAACATTGATATGATTGTAAATTCTACAATAGGCCATGCATTACTATCCTTTGTAGATGGGTTTTCAGGATATAATCAGATATTTATTCCTCCTTATGACCAATATAAAACTGCCTTCATTACTTATTGGGGAACCTTTTGTTGGGTTGTCATTCCTTTCAGGTTAAGGAATGCGGGTGCTATATATCAATGTTCTATGACATTGATCTTCCATGATTACATTCACAAGATCCTTGAAGATCATGTGTATGATATTTTGGCTAAATTTGTGCAGAGAAATGAGCATGTTCCCACACTTAGGTTAATCTTTGAAAGGATACGCAAATAAAAAATGTGATTAAATCCACAGAAGTGGGCATTGGGGTTGATAGAAGAAAGATCCTTGGATTTATTATTTCTAATTGATGCATTGAGGTTGATCCTGGAAAGATTGACACTATTGTTAACATGCCTTCTTTATGAAATCTCTCACAACTTTGTAGCTTACAAGGGAAGATACAAGCTATTCATAGATTCTCTCACTTAAATAGGATCATACTATCCCTTTTACCTCATTGCTTAAGAAGGATACCACTTTCTCTTGGAATGAAGATTGTAAGTTATCATTTGAATGATTCAAGGCTTATCTTGCTAATCCTCTTGTTTTACAACCAACTCAACCTAATAAGTCATTCTTTCTTTACACTTATTCTTCTTCAAATATTTTAGTGCTATCTTGGCTCAACATGATAAAGATGGTAAAGAATGTCCAGTATATTATATAAGTTGAACATTGATTGATTATGACACACATTACAATAGAATTAAAAGGCAATGCCTTGCCTTAGTTTTTTCTTGTCAAAAACTTATACATTATCTCCTTAATGCATAAATTAATGCATACATGAAATTTGATCCTTTGAAACATCTCTTTTCAAAAAATAACTTATCAAGATGTCTTTCTAAATGGGTCATGCTCCTAACTAAATTTTCTTTGAATTTTATCTCTCATAAATGTATTAAAGGGAAAGCCTTAATTGATCATCTAGCTGAGGATCCTTCATTTCAATCTACGTTAGAATCCATAGAATTCCTTGATGAGTTTATTTTACCTATTAAAGTAGATGACACTTGGGAATTGTACTTTGATGGATCTAGATGTCAGACTAGGTTTGGTGCGGGTGTTATATTAATACCCCCATCTAGGAAACCTATTCCCTTATCCTATAAACTTAACTTCTCTTGTACCAATAATATAGCCGAGTATGAAGCCTTAATCATAGGATTAAGATAATCTTTATCTTTACAAATTAAACATGTTAAAATATTTGGAGACTTGCAATTGATTGTGCAATAGATTAATGGAACTTATCGAATGAAGAATGACAAATTGACTAAGTATCGTGATCTTACTATAAGATTGCTTGAAAAGTTTCCTTCTTATTCCATTCAGACATTACCTAGGAAAGATAATAGGCATACGTATGCTATGGCTAGTACAACATCTTTGATCACTGTAGATGACAAAGTGATTGATTTTCAATCTACCATTTAAACTTTGACTAGTCCTGCTATCTCTGAGAATCCTTCTTTAGATGTGACTTGTTTAAATATGCATCTTGATGAATGGTATTCACATATCTACCATTTCCTAAAAGATGGTTCCTTGCATGGATCAATAACTAGAAACTATAGAAATAGAATACACAAGCTCACATCCTGTTATATAATTATGGTGGATATTATCTATAAATGATCTTATGATGGCTTTTTTCTTAGATGTCTAGGTAATAATGAAATCCTTGCGGCATTATAAGAGGCTCATGTTGGATCTTGTGGAGGACATTTTAGTGGAAAATCATTAGTCAACAAACTCGTTCGCATGGGATACTATTGGAAGACTATGGAACAAGATTCCTTTGCCTTTGTCAAAAAGTGTCCTCAGTGTCAGCATCATAAAAAATTAATCAATGCTCTTGCCTATGCGTTGTGCTTACAAGTGCCTCCTAGGCCCTTTAGTATTTGAGGTTTAGATCTCACTAGAAATATTTCTAACCCTTCTTCTCAGGGACACACCTATATTCTTACAGCCACTAACTACTTTACTAAGTGGTTCAAAGTTGTTCCTCTTCGTTCAACTACAACAAAAGTTATTTGTGATTTTATTCTTTAAAATATTATTGCTTGATTTGGTATTCCCATGGAAATCATTTCTGATAATGGAACTCAATTTAAGAGGAAATAAGTGAAATCTCTTTTGGATAAATATTGTATACATCAATGATTCTCTACCCCTTATTTTCCTCACCTTATAATTTGGTTTATGGAACTGACGTAGTTATGCCTTTAGAGTTATAGATTCCTTCTTTAAGGGTTTCCTTCAAGGGCATAATTGATAAGGATACTTTTAGAGAGAAACATTTACAAGAACTCAAGATGTTAGATGAACAACGTATTAATGCTTTAGAACATATTATGGCCTATCGTAAATCTATTAACAAAAGATACAATAGTAAAGTGATTGAATGTTCCTTTTCAGTGAATGACTTAGTTATTTACAAATATCAAAGAAATGTGAATGCTCCACCTAGTGAAAAAGGGAAGTTTAGCCCTAATTGGCTAGGTCCTTACATTTTCACAGAAGTGTATGGCTCTAGACTTTGGAGTGTATAAGACTGCTGATATGAATGATGTTCCTTTCAAGGAACCTATTAATATTATGCATTTATAATGTTATTACATTTAATATTTCATTATGTAAATTTTCTTACCTTTTCCTTTTTGAGTATTTATTTTAGTTTTCTCAAATGTGGTGTATAATGTTTCAAATGTTATACTTTAAAAATGTGACATCAATGCATGTGTCTTTCCTTTATTTTCTTATGTTATTAATCATATGTTAATCATGAAAATAATTAAAAGAGAATAGAAAAACATGTACGTCCATCATATATATATATACAAAGAAGGCACTAAGAAAAAATATGTCGGGTATCAAAATAGTGCATCAAGCATCCTCCATAGGACAATGAGAGCCAGATCTCTCAGATCTAGGGTGTGATGATGGTGTTTCTCTATGTACAGTCAAATTATAAGTATGGATCCATGATGAACACCTCTCTGACCGGCTATGAGATATGTGCATCTGCTCTCGTAGCTCACACTCTAGCCACTCCACTTTCTCTCCCTGCAATTGTAGCTCCACTGCTACAGGCATGAAGATATCCCTATGTCTCCTAGGATCTCGCACCCCCTTTAAAATGGATCTATGATGTAGAAGGAATCCAAGATGACATGACCATTCCCATCAGGACATCTCTCATGAAGGATCACCACTCCTCCATGCTAGCTTCATGTTACATGTTTCATTTATCATTTATAATATATTTTTAAAATGAAAATTTGCACTTAATTTAATTTTAATCATACTTGGATCTCCCTGGCAGAAGCTAGGTTTGGTATTACGAAGGGGTTTTGTGGGAGGGGGATGGCTGGACTCTCCTCACTCTCTCTCTATCTGGTTTGAGGTGGGGTCATCTCTGTTGTATCATATGATAATCGATACCATAGGGGCCTTGCTACTATGGGGGATGGTGGTGCCTCATCTGCTGGTGCATCATCTTTTCCCTCTACCTCCATGGCCTCTCTGCCTGGAACTGGATCCTCCTCCTCCTCCTCCTACTCATCCTCTTCTCTACGCTAAGACCTAAAATAACAATCTGGATCTCTAGTTAGATAGTCATATGGGAACACAAGTCTCATGCCCTGAACACTGATGTATCATAAGTAGTCTTGTGATGCCAATGTGTCCTTGACTATAGGACCTCCATACAATGTCTATACCTAAAAGCTAGTCTAGTCTAACCCTCCAGTACATATTGTCTCCAAACTACCAAGAGAAACCCAATGGATATGCAAACACTCTCAATAAGTCAGTTGTTATGTCTGTGGGACATCCCATAGGCCATGTGCATGTGAAATGCTCGAAGGCCCATACCTGTAGGAGTGTGCACATAGTCAAGTTGTGTCTCTAGTACTTGATGAGCTTACCAAGATCTTAATAGAGGTGTGCAAGCATACTTCATCCCCATGCATATAATTTAGACTCCCTCTCCATCTGTTGAATCACATGTGTAAGAGGAGCGCAGAAAATGTGCCCTTTGTATCAGGCATCATTATTGTGGCCATAATATAAAGTATGAGTCATCTAAGCATCTTCCCTAATAAGATACCCTTTAGGCCTCACCTAATCAGGTCTCTCTCTTCCTATATATGGTAGATCCATACAATACTTGAAGTCTCTCTTGATCTCCTATAGAGAATGGTTTACCTGAGGTCTAAGCATCGGTCCCTGGACAAGAAAGTGTAGGATCTAGTACACGTCCTCTAGTGTGACTATCGTCTCTCCAAATGGTAGATGGAATGAGCATATGTCCTCATCCCATCTCTCTATCAATGCCAAGATCATAGCCCTATGAAATCAGATGTGAAGAAGTCAAGATATCCTAAAGAGTCTGGTGTCTCTCATCACCTGTGTACCTACTGCATCTATCTCTCCTATGTGTTCTTGAATGTATATAATAAAATTCAACTTATAATGCTCCCTCACCACTGATAGCTCTTGCAATGGCAACATGGAAAGGTTCAAATCAGTACTCAACAATCATATAGCAATTTTTGACTCAAAACTATGTAGTTTGACCTATCTAGGGAACATGTTGACTTTCTAGGAAGGGGTTGAATTTCTCCTTGAGAAATAGGTCAACCTCCCAAGAATGGGCTAACTTCCTAGGAATAGATTGACTTCCTGGGAACAAGTCAACTTCCTAACCTAGTAAGAAAAAACAACTTCCTACAACATGTACAACAACTTCCTACATCTACAAAAAGTAGTAGAATAGAAGAAAAATAAATAGAAATAGGCAATGGGCATCGAGGCATACCTCCTCTAGCTCTACACCCTCCATCACTGCTAGTTAAAGAATCTCTATCCAAGACAATGATATTTCCTCTTTTCTCAGCATCTTTCTTTTTCCTCTTGATTCACCTTCAAGAAACTATTCCGAATGAGCTCTTACAAAGGTAATTTTTCTTTATATGTACTATTATTTAAGTTACTTTCTAATTTTAGTTTATGATGTTAGCTTATTTTTTCGCTCTTTCGATCATATCTTGAGTTTGGTAGCTCTGAGTCCCATGTCGTTACGTGTCAAAATCATGATTTAGTTACTTTGTTGTCCAAGTGCCTTTGAAAACATTTAGGAGTTATCTTGAATGGATTTGAAGGTTACTTATCTTCACCTCTCTTATTTAGTTCATTGTGGTAAATATGATACCTTGTTCACCTTTTTTTGAATAAGTAAGCCAAAACATGGGGGCATATAGCTATCTGCAAACTTCATTATCTTTCTCTAGTAATACCTAGGCTTTTTATTATCACTAATTTATGGTTTTGTAGGATGCAGTTTACTAATGTTTTCTTGTAGGAATTATGCATGAAGACTTAGCCATATCCTTTTTCATCTATATATAATTTTCTTACTTTAGCTTGCATATGCACATAGTGTCATATACCGCTAAAGTGGGGGCTAAATATACCATCTTAATAATTGGACGCACTTCAATTTATGACCTTTTAGCTCCTCTTTAGTATGTTTTTCATTGCACAATTGCACTTTGAGAAAATACCTTCTCTCTCTCTCTCTCTCTCCTCTCTCTCTCTCTCTCTCTCTCTCTCTCTCTCTCTCTCCTCTCTCTCTCTCTCTCTCTCTCTCTCTCTCTCTCTCCTCTCTCTCTCTCCTCTCTCTCTCTCTCTCCTCTCTCTCTCCTCTCTCTCTCTCTCTCGACGTAGGTGAAATTGAGATAGGACCTAACACTTCCTCCTGGATTTCCCTATTTTTCACTCATAGGTCAAGGTAGGATCTAATTTATATATAGCCTCCTCTTTCTAGGCCCCATTCTCCTGAATCTAACTTTAGATTATCAAACCCCGATACACATTATACCTAGAATTCTTGTAGATTTGGAAGATGGGTTATAAGCCCAAGATCTTGGCACCTCAGGGAGTAGGTTGACCAAGTTGAATTGTTCCTAGGTGGTTGGGGTTTGTTGGGACTGAGCCTATTTGTAAATTTATGGTAATTCCCCCTCATTAAAGTCAGCTTTCGTGGGGGTAGTTTCAGAAATTCACTATAAAATGGTATCCAAAGCCTCATTTTCCTCACGATGATGGATGATAGAAGCAAGGTACAAGCTATAATCACCCAATTTGGTCTAGTAAACTATAAACCCTCTTTATGAAAAAAAAAATTAAAATATTAGACCATTTCTTTGCATCAAATCATTTTTTCTTAATTAATTAATCATTTATTTGATTATATCCTAAAGTTTGATCACTTTCTTCTATGTTTATTTAATTAAAAGAACATGCTCCCTTTTAATTAAATAATAAAAAAAACCTTTTATCGTAAGTGCACATGAAAATCACCCTTCTAAAATAAAATAATAAAATAAAAAAAAATAGAAAAAGAAAAGTGCACTTTCCAATGAGATGGAATCTTTTGACTTTTGAAGAAGGCTTTTGCCTCTTAATCTCAACCACTCACGGTTTTGCCTCTTAAAGACATAAGCACATGGATCAACCAAGACTTAATCTCCACCATTGTTCATTCTTTTGCCTCTTAATATTGATCGTTCACTCATTTCTAATTACTTTAAAATGAGGCTCTCTCCTCATTCTTGCATCTTTTTTGGGGGGGTATCTTGGCATCTTGGGTTTTCATTATTCTTGCATCTTGGGTCATCCTTGCGTCTTAGCTTATGTTGCATATTGAGGTATTGCATTATCATTTAGCTTAGCTTTGTTATTTACTTTCTTGCATTTAGCTTAGTTAATCTAGTCTAATCAGCATGGATAGTAATCTCATCTTAGATTACTTTGCATTTGCATTCATCATGGAGATCTTGCATACTTTCATTCTCATTGCTTGATATCTACTTGAATCTTCCATTCTATAGTGCACCTTGCAAGGATCTTATTGAGATCATTTGAGAGCCACGATCTTTATCTACATGATTCTTGCACGCTATGGATAGGAAGCTATAAGCCACCTTCTAAGACTCCAAATTCATTAGATCTCTCAGATATAAGGGTTTATAGAAGTGACCACACTTTTTGGCTCACATTTTTTGGCACCCACCATGGGGCTAACCCACAAATTTTGGATAGTCACTTTGGTTTTTAAGGCTAACCCTTGTGTAGGTTGAATTGAAAGCAAAAACCCTAAGTTTTTGAAAGATTTGGTCATATCTTCCAAACAACTTTGTGTTTTCATCTAAAATGTTTTTTGCAGGTTGGGGATGGATCAGAGGTGTCTTAGTTCGAAAATCATATTTTTATGATCTTTTTTTCTGCAAGTTATAATTTTTTATTGATTTTTCATGAAAATTTGTTTCTAGTCACAAATCAATGATTTTTTTGGGAAAAATTTACTTTTTTGGAAAGGTCTAAGAATTCTATAGGGGTTTACCTCTTTGTGTTTTTTATTTAGATGCAAAAACATGGCTCAAATAGTCAATTTGTGAAAACTGGCATATTTTGGTAAAATGGGTCTCTAGGGCACAAATTAAGGGATATTTATGAAATTTTTCATTTTTGAAAATCTCTCATATTTTTAATAGGGGTCACTTCTTTTCATTTTTTTTAAAATTTTTTTTTTTGGGGGGGGAGGGGGGGCGAAATGCTAGCAAAAAAATCAAATCTTATTTTGGTAAATGAACATGTGCTTGATGTGTTTGGGAGACATTATGGAGTAGGGAGATGCTCTTCTCTTCTTTAGAGAATCAAAAATCTAGACCTCGAGTAACTATCTATTTTTACTTTCTTGCATTTACCTTTAGAGGGCCTGCCAAGAGATCAATCTTTTGGGAATGACCCAAGTGGGAAAAAGTGAACCCGACTACTCCATCCCAATATAATCAAAAGCTTCATTGAATCCAAAGATAAGGAAGATGTGGTTATTTCTATTCCTAATATTTAAACATGCATAGGTCCTAGTTGCATCAATCTTTCTTGCGAGACTATACTTGTTTAGACACTTGTAGGACCTTATGGTCTCATTTTTTTTTACAAGACTACAAGGGGGATACATTCAACTTGTATAGGGGTGAGAGACCTCAATCTTTCTTGTGAGACTATACTCTTTGAGTGCTTATAGGGCTATAGGTCTTAATTTTTCTTCCATAACTACAAGGGCTAATCATGAACAAAGATCCTTACTAGATACCTTAAGTTAGAGGCTGCCCTATTTACTTTTGAAAGTATCATAATCTATGTGCAAGGATTGATCTAATTTTATTAACTAGATCGCCTGAAGATTTACACTCACCATATGTATTCCCTTGGATGTTTTAAAGCATGAATGTGGCATTTGGTAGCCTTTGTGATGCAAGCATTGTGAATCTTCTTTTGATCCACAACATGCATACTTCATGAAAAAGGCCAGTATCACTTTGTGTGAAGCTAAGGAATACCAAGTTGTGGGAAAAGGTCTTTATACCTGCCATCTCCTTTAGGTATCTCTTTCTTGATGTGTCTTTGATTTGTGTTGAGACCTGTGGAAGTATTTGTGAACATACACTTGACACTCTTGGAACATTGCAAACAAACTTTAGACCTCACAAGTGTTTGTATCTGCAAGGTTTCTTTGCCCCTTGTTGGATTGTTTGAACACTATTACTTGTTCACATCATTTTTTTTCATCATAAACAATCAAAATTGGTCTAGAATTTACTCTAAACTTATTAGTCAACTGTCACAAACCTTTGAAGTCAAACTTTCAAACTCAGCTTAAATGTTGTCAACATAGATTCTTCATTGTTATCCTTAGCTCTTCTTGTTATTTGGTACATTCCAACAAGTTAGGAATCACCTTTAGATGAAAAATATTACTTCGATCTCTTGACTACACTCTTGGTTAGTAGATTGTTCACTTGTCCATCCTCTTCTTATCATATATTTTGGATGCTTTTATCTTATCTTTGCTTGTTCACAAGTGTCGTACATAAGGCACCTACCCGTAGCTTGGGAATCTTATGGCAAGTTATCTTTGCTCTCTTTTTTACGCTTTTTCACTTTGGAAAAGTGGACACTTTGCTTACCTAGTTTGAAAATAAAGTTAGTCTAAGTCATCCTATTTAGATCTTGACAATATTCTTTCATGCCAATTACAACTAGATATCAAATCCACCAAGGAAAGAAACCTAAGGAAAACTTTGACAAATCACCTAGAGGAGGACCTGAACCTTGGGGTTTTGATCCCTTTACTAAAACCTTTAATGAGTCTACACGATCCTCGCCAAGGTTAAAAAAATGGTATTTCTTACACTCTAACCATGGAAGAGAGAAATAGGAGGATTGATGAATTTTGAAACAATTAGGAGACAAACACTTTGGACAAGGAAATCAAGAAAATTTGGACTAAGACTTTGATCATCACACCTCTGGACATGGCTCACAACATGCATCTCAACACACTAGATATGATTCACATGGTTCACAAAGTTATGTTCTAGATGTTGAGATAACTTAATTCCAACAAGATAAGTATTTGCAAAAACTCATGAAATTGACCTCGAATCAAGACAAAGACAAACACTTCATGCACTTAGCCTTACAAGGAGTCAACTTACCTCACAACTTTGATGTTGACAACTTGATAAAAAAGAGGAACCATCTAAATTAGAGGTTATGAAGAAACAAATGGTTGAGATGAAGAAATAAATGCTACACTTGACAAAGGAGAAAGAAAAACCAAGGACATCCTTTTCACTTGAGGCTATATGTTCATTTACTTTTAACAAAGATTTATACATGCCTCCTTTTCCTCGTAAGGTTGAATTTCCAAAATATGACAAGTATGATTTTAGTGGAGATCCTCATGACCATGTTAGAGAGTTTTGTGTGCTAAGTATGGAATTATTGCATGAACCCACTTATCTTATGATAATCTTTCCTAGGAGCCTTAGTGTCAAGTTATGGAGTTCTTCACTAAACTATCTCCTCCACTTAAGTCATTTGACCAAATAGTGCAAAGATTCATTCAACAATACTCTTACAATAATCAACATGTTTTCACCATGCTAGATCTATGCAATACCAAACAACACAAAGGAGAATCCTTTGTGGATTTCCTTTAGTGATGGAGGAAGCTTTATTCACATTACCCTAGACAAATTTTTGAAATAGAGAAGATTGATATCTTTGTCAATAACCTTGTTCTTGAATTACACTATGAGCTTAGAAAATAACTCTTTGCCACATTTGACATGATGATAGAAAGTGCCCTACAAATTGAAGATGTTATATTCAAGAAGGGTGAACTTAGTTTAAACAAGGACAAGTCTAACAACAACAAATACAATCACAACAATAAAAATGGAAAAGACAAGGTAAATCAAAATCATGGAACAAAAACAAGCATGTAGTGAATGATGGTCTAGTTGACACACCTACAAATAAGCCCAAAGAACCTATCTTCAATTCTACTAGTGGCATCCAAGATACCAAACAATAAGAGGCTTCCAAACCTTATGATTTGAACAAGTCCAATGACTTTAGCAAGGGTAAAACATCATGGACGCCCAAAGATAAGCACACTTTTACACATCTAGGAGACTCACTTGAAGTGGTGTTGAAAACTTTGGTATCTAACTAGAGCATCACATTACCAGAAAACTTAAAACCTTTTGAACCCAAAGTTAAGCATAAGTGGTGGAACGATGACCATTATTGCAACTATCATAGGAACAAAGGTCATAAAACTAAAAACTGTATGAGACTTAAACACCTTATTCAAGACCTTATTGATAATAAGAAATTTGGGGTGGATGGACACATGACTAATATTTATTATAAGGTCTATACTGAACCACTACCCAAGTGCGAGCAAGGAGAAGGACTAAAATGAAGGATGGGGACACTAAGATCAACTATACTTAAATGGATAATGACAAAGACATACATATTCTTGAACCATCTCATGAGACCACAAACATGATTATTTTCAAGGGTGAGAAGGAAGGCTATAACTTAGATATTGATGAATCACCTTAGATTATCCTTAAGGGTATTGGTTCTTCTTATACACGATTGCGGTCTTATGACTTTGAAATTGAGAAAAAAAAAAACACAAAAACCTATGATTATCCTCAAAGGAGTAGAATCCCTAACACATACATATACAGAGAACTTGAATGATGTGACTTGAAGTTAATAAAAAATTATGCTTAATGGGCTTCATTCTTCCAAGAAATCAACACCTAGACAATCAGGGACCTCATCTTCTAAGAAAACATCCACATAAATCAAGTCAAACTATAGTCTAGTGGACCAATTGCAATGTACTCCCTCTCATATATCTATATTTGAGTTGTTACAAATTTCCTCTATTCATAAGGAGATCCTAGAGAAAACATTACTCATGATAAATATTCCAAAGGACATTAATGCTGATCAATTCCAGACCATGGTTAACCATCTTTTTGTACCTCATTGTCTCTCCTTTTCTTAGGAGGATGAAAATTCACTCAACCATCTACACAATCTAGCTTTACACATTGAGGTCAAAATCCATAAAAACCATGTCAAGCGTGTGTTGATAGATGGAGGCATAGGGTTGAACATTTATACATAAAAATTGCTGCAACACTTGGGTTTCTCTAAACACGCCATTGATCCTAGGATAAATATCACAATTAAATCTTATTATGAAGAAGAAAGATCTTCTAAGGGTGTTGTTGTACTTCCTATTCAAGTAGGTCCAGTTGAGAAAGATGTTATCTTCCAGATTCTAGATCTACTTCTTGCATGCAACATATTGCTAAGAAGACCTTCGATACATGACATGCAAGCAGTGTCATCTACATATCGCTAATGTATCAAGTTTCCTAATAATGGAACTCAGGTTTCTATTCCAAGAGATAACACTATGTCAATCAATTCTTTTACTGTTGAAACTTTTGTACCACATAATAGAGCAGCTGAAGAAACTAAAAGAACACTAGTTGAATGTGAAAGGAAAATGAAACTGTTGAAAATTAGGATGGGAGAATATTGGTTGGACTCTATTACATCACTTCCCATTTATCCTCAGTCTTATGGTAAACCTTATGAGGATAAGAAATCATCTTCCTTCATTATGACTATCTATGGCACTTTTGTTCAATCCTTAGTTCCTATGGAAGATGAAAATGAAGAAAGAGATGTTAGGAAGTGCATATACCATTGAGAAGACACTAAGAGTTATACATCTACTACTGAAATTGTCCCAAAAAATATTACAAGGGATATGAGTTTCTAGATAAAATGGGATATTCAGGTCGTGGTCCTTTGAGTGATCAAAAACATGCTCTTGTTGAATCGCTAAACATAAGTCTAAAGACAAAATTGGTTTGGGATTTTCTACTACTAATATTAATGGATCCTCTTTGGATGAAGAATCAGATGACACATAAGAGTCTAAAAAGGAAATTGAGCACATTAACACTATTTCTCAAGAGAGAGAAGATTTTTTCCCCTCCACTTATCTTCTTTGGGGAGAAGTTGAAAAACATACTTATCACACCTCTGAAGCTTTTACTTTTCACCATTACTATGCTTCATATATTGAAGATCCTAAGGAAAAACACATACATGCAACTATTGTTATATTGGTATACAAAATTGAAAATAGTTACTCTAGGGAATATGAGTGGGATTCTCTCTTCATTGCATCTATAGAGGTAGGATTTGATGTCATTCACTACTATGCTAATCCACCTAAGGTAGAATATGAGTCACCTATAGGGTTTTATGAGTCAGATCCACATATCATCCTTGTTGACCAAGTTAACAATGCTAAGAGTCTTATCTATTTAGATATTTCTGAAGGGGACCTTATAGATCCTGAATTACTTGTCACTGGAAATGATTCTCACCACATCAATACTTTGGAACCTTTTGCATCCCTTTCTCTTATGCATCCCAACCTTATTTAATGGTCCTAAAAAAACCTATAGCTTGAGCTCTTGACCTTTCAAAATGACTATGAGATTGTCTACTACTTAAACGCTCTTGAGCCTGTATCCTCTTCCACTAGCGAACCAAAAACAAGTATGACCAAATCAAAAATCAAGTATCTTAGTCACAAAATAAAAATAAATAAAAATAGGTACTCTGATGGTGAAAACCACTTTGTGGCGGTGTCAGAGCCAAAAATAGTAAAAAGAAGAGACGTATCTAAGGGTGAAAACCTCTCTAAGGCACCTACAAATGAGATACTTGGTAGTCTACCCAACCACTTTCAAGAAATATCATCAGTTTTGATAGAACCTACTCAGGAAATCAACATTGGGACAAATGAAGTACCTCACGTCATACACTTAGCTCAGTCTTTGTCATAGGAAGAGAAGCGACAATTCACAGATTTCTTCTTGAAAAAAAAAAACTTTGCTTGGACTTATTCAGACATGCCAGGGATTGACACTAATCTTATCATGCATCACTTATCTATATCTCCTAGTGTTAAACCTATGAAGCAAAAGCTACAAAAAATGCATCCACGTGTAGCTCTCCTTGTCAAAGTTGAACTAGAAAAACTCCTTCAAGATGGATTCATAAGGGCTATTGATTATGTTGAATGGATATCCAACATTGTACATGTGTCTAAACTAGATAAATATATATGACTATGCACTTATTTATGAGATCTAAATAAATAATTCCCTAAGGATGTTTTTCCACTCCCTAATATTGACATGATAGTGGACATGATGGTGGGCTATGAGATATATTCTTTAATGGATGGATTCTTGGGACATAATCAAATCAAAATTGATCCTAAAGATCAATATAAAACAACTTTCACTTGTGCATGGAGAACTTTCTGTTGGAATATTATTCCATTTGGACTTTAAAATGTTGGAGCTACATATCAACGAGCTATGACCATAATATTTCATGACAAGATGCATAAAACTATGGAGAATTATGTGGATAACACCCTGGTTAAGTCTCAAAAGAGAAAAATACATCTTATAGATTTGGGATTAATCCTAGATTGTATGTAACAGTTTAAGCTAAGACTAAATCCTTAAAAGTGTACATTTGGGGTTAAGTCTAGAAAAATACTTGGTTATATCATATCAGCTAAAGGAATTGAGGTTGACCCTGAAAAAGTTCAAGCTATCATCAATATGCTACCACTAAGAAACATCATTCAAATGAGAAGTCTACAAGGATGTCTACAGTCTATTAGGAGGTTCATCTCTCAACTTACTGACAGAGAACAACCATTTAACAAGAACTTGCATAAAGGAGTTAAGTGTGTATGGAATGAATAATGTGAGAAAATATTTAATTGTATTAAGCAATATTTGGCTAATCCACCTACCTTGATGCCTACTATTCTTGGAAAGCCTCTTATTCTACACATTTTGGCTACAACTACACCCTTAGGTGCATTATTGGCACATCAAAATGAGACAAGAAAAGAAAGAGCTATCAACTACATCAATAGAACATTAGTATCTTATGAGATCAATTACAACAATATTGAAAAATCTTGCCTTGCAGTGGTGTTTGTGTCCCAAAAACTCAAACATTATATGTTGGCACATACTATACAACTTGTAGCAAAATTTGATCGATTGAAATATCTACTAAGTAAAGCTACCCTTACTGGTCGACTAGCTAAATGGACGATGATCATTTCTGAACTTGAAACTAAGTACATTGATTGTAAGGCTATAAAAGGACAAGCAATTGTTGATCAATTGGTTGACTTCCCTTTATAGGATAATGAACTTATGCGGTTTGATTTTCTTGATTCATCTATAATGTACGTGATTGAGCGCACTTGGAAAATTTTCTTTGATGGATCCTACACATAAAATGGTTTGGGTGTCAGAGTTATCTTTGTCACACCTCAAGGATACACAATACCTAAAGCATAAAAAAATTTGTTCCCTTGCACAAATAATATTGCTGACTATGACACTTTAACAAATGGGATCAAATTGGATATTGAGTGAAGGATTACTGAATTACATATCTTTGGAGATTCTCATCTCATCATCAATCAAACAAATAATGAATATCAAACCAACGCTGAGAAGATGATTCCCTATAAGAAAATGGTTGATTGTATTAAGAACTACTTTGTGTTTGTGACCTTCCAACATATTCCTAGAGTTGAGATTAAAGTTTTTGATGCTATGGATACACTTGCTTCCATTCTACAAGCACAAGAACATGAATCTCAATATGAATTCCTAGTGGAAGAGCTATGGTTCCCCACATATGACTCTCTTGATAACTGCATCATTTATACCATTGTTGGTCACGACTCCTCCCATTATGCTAAAATCTATTCTTTCTTACATGATAAAATTATACCTGATAACCTTACCCATAATGAAAAATGCCAACTTATTTGTAATTGTAATTCTTTGCCTAAGGCAAAGAATAAAATGCCAAGATCTAGAAGCTCAAGAGATAGCATAAATAAGAGAGACAAGATGATCAAATGAATAACTCAATAATGATTAAATGATAATGAATAAATACAAAGTAGGAGTTCCTAGATATATAGGCAATTTGATAAGACTACATGATAAGGATATGATAAGCTATCAACCGCACCGTGTGGAATCACATATCCACCAAAGATGGATCATCCTCCATTGTACATCAAAGTAAGTGCAACATGTGCAACAATGAGAGGATGATAATGTGATAAGAGCACTAAAGATGGTTCTCAAACACAAAGAGGTATGAGATGAAAACTATAACCATCTAAAGTGTAATTTCTCCTAACCATGTGCTAAAATGAAATGCAAACTCCTAGGTGTCTCAATGAAAAATAATATGCAAATGCATTATCCTAAGTAAACTTAAGTAAAGTGTAATTAGTAATTACTTAATTACACTAACACCCCCTTAAGTGCAACTTAGGGGAATGCACTTAAGCTCATAATGCTAGATGAAAATGCATGATGCATCCTAGCTACTAGGCCATGCTAGGTACCCATGTACAATATGCAAGAGCAATATAATGTAATCTCTCATAAAGAGAAGAAAGAGGGAAAACCTCATGGGAAAATCCCTCGCCAAAAAAGAGAGATGAACAAATAAGATGCATGGATAGATGAAGTGATCAAGACCCCCCCCCCCCCCCCCCATTATGAAATATGTCATGTATATACAATATAGAAGTATGAAAAGGACAAAACCCCATATGATGGAAACTTCTCCCCCATAAGAGAGAAGTAGTAGAAGAAGAGAGACATGATAGACCCCCCTCAATGTTGAATTCCCATCAGTGATAGCTACTCCAAGATGAATGTAGAAATTGGTCCATGAATGTCAAACAATTTTCCTCCCCTTATAATAAACAATTCCATAGGTGTATTTGAGATGTCTCCCCAATCTATTAGAAGAAACCTCAAGATGAATGATGTCTTTGAAAACTGCTCACTATCCTTGTGTCGATGGAAAAGGTTGTTCCTTCCAAAATTGTTGAAAAGAACAAGTCATGATCAAACAAGGATGGATGTAGAACATGTCCCAAAGAACCAAGTGTATTCCCTAATGATAAAGAGACCTCTTTCAACTATTGTACATAAGGATCCACAATAACATCAACCTCGAAAGACCGGTCATGTAGAGAATGGACAAGAGGGTCAAAGTGTTCCCTCACAACAACTAAAGAAGGATCTTCCTCATCAAAGAGAAGATATATATCATCAATGATGTCTCCCATATCAGCAATGTAGGACTCCACAAACAAACCTACAATGTTGACAAGTAGTCATCCCCTACTACTATAACTAAAAGACAAGGTGTACCCTGATGTGCAGAATCATATGGACCTATCATTGTAGAAATGTATCCATGTGGAATGTGCCAAAGTTGTGACTTTGTCCTGTGACTGTTTGAAGGATCCCCCACAAGTGAAATTGTTAAGTCAATATTATGTCTAACCCAATGAGGTTTAGTGGAATATGATGAAAAAGTATCCTCAACCTTAAGTTTACCAATAAAAGGTGTAATCCTATGTGTAGGTGTTGAGGTAGATTAACCATCTGAATCACTGCCACTACCGTCACTTAGTTTCCACAATGTGTGAAATATGGAGAGGATTAGAGGATACACTAGGTGAACTTTCCTCGAAGTGAACATTCCTCTCTATGAAGATCTCATGAGTCTCAAGATCCATAAGTCTATATGCATTAACATTTTCTTCATATCCAATGAATATACAAGGCCTTGGTGGAGGTGCCTTGCATTTATGTGAAGATATGTTTTCCCATGCTGGACAGGCAAATACTCTGAAGTGTTTCACAACCAGTTTTCTTCTAGACCATGCCTCAAAAGGATTCATTCCATTTAAGGCATTATGAGGAGATCTATTAAGGATGTGATTGGCATAACTTATAGCTTCTACCACAAGTGATATATCAAGATACTTGTCTTCAATCATGCAACTTTACATTTCCTTAAGAGTTCTAATCTTCACTTCTGCAACTCCTGTCTATTGTGGACTTAATGCAACTAGATTTTTAAGATCAATACCATCAAGTTCACAAAAGTATTTAAGTATTGATTTCACATTTCCTCTTTCATTTTCTATATGAAGAACCTTGATGAATTTACTTGATTTCTTCTCAACATGACTCTTGAAGGTTAGAAACTTATCAAACACTTCATTCTTGTGACCAAGAAAGTAGACCCACGTGTAGCGGGGAAAGTCATCAATGAAACTAAGGACATAGAGACCCTTGTTGACTGATGTCACCAGAAAGGGGCATGCTAGAACACTATGAACCAACTCAAGAACAACTGATGCTCTCCAAGACTTTGCTTTTTCAAATTTCTCTTCAAGATGCATATCCATGAAGCAAGTTGAACATTCACCCTTAGAAAATTTGATTGTAGGTAGACCTTTGACCATTTGTTTGGAGCTAAGCTACTGAAGATAGCAGAAATCAAGATGTTTGAACCACTCATGCCATAATTTACTTTGTGATGGAGTATGCATCAACAAGGTATGTGAAGGAGACTCAGGCACAAAGTGGGAGAAAGAATAAAGTTGTGTTTCATGATTAGCTTTTCCCACTGCAACCAATGAATCATCCTTAAGATTTCATACCATGACTGAATTAGGAAGGAATTCAACTTTATTTCCACCACCATAGTTAGTGATTTGGTAAATTGAAAGGAGATTGGTGCTAAGGTTAGGAACATAGAGAACATCTTTGAACTCTCCATTTTCCATCTCAACTGGTCATTTCCCTTCAACTTCCAATTGTGTATCATTCCCTAAAAAGATGTGAGGTACCTTAGATGGCTCTAATGAATAAAATTTCCCCTTTGAATCACCCATATGATGTGTGGCACCTGAGTCAAGAATCCAATTCTCTGAAGAACTTGAACTTGCCATAAATGCTTTCCCTTTTCCCTTTGAAGTAGATGGAGATGAATCCTTGGAAGCATTTGGCACATTGATTTTTTTCTTCTTGAGTAAGTTTTACAACTCACCAATAATCTTAGTCTTGCAATGATGCTCATCATGATTTGGTTTCTTGCAATATGCACAAAATAGTCTATCCTTCTTTTTGTTTCCCTTCTTGTTGAAAGAAGAATTACCTTGTTGTGAGGAGGAAGATTGTTGTGTCTCTGATTGTGATTTTGGCTTCCACTTCTTCTTCTTCTTCTTGAAACTTTTTCCACCTTGATTTCTTTGGTTCCCATTATTATCCACCAATGCCATAGACTTTGAAGACTTGAGAATTCCCATATCCATCAACTTTGACTGTTCCAACATCAACATTTCTATAAATGCATCAAATAAAGGCTTAGTGAAGGCACTTCCTATGGTTAACTTATGAGTATTGTAACTCGAGACAAATGTTTCATATTCTAAAGGTAGTCTCCTCAAGATGTGATGAATCAACCTATCATCCTTCATGGGATTACCACAATCCTTAAGTAGTTTTCTCAACTCATTGGCTTTGTTGACATAGTCTTGAATTGTGTCAAACTTCCTAGGATCCAAGACAAGTAGGTCATCCTCAATTGTGAACCCCTTTTCCTCATCCACCTTACTATACAAATCTTCAAGTTTATCCCAAGAACCCTTGGAGTCCTTAAAGATATACATGTGGAAGAAGACATCTTCATTAACAAAACTCCTTATAATTCCTAAAGCCATATTATCTTTTATATGTCAATCAGTTTTTGCATTATCATCCACATTAGGACCATTGGGTTCTTTAATTGTACCATTTACATAAAGATTTAAAACTTTTTCCATTATTTTACTCCACACGTTATCTTTTCATGTAGCATAGTTATGTGAAGTTAACAATGGACATCTAGGTGAACCCATGATGCAAAACTGAAAGATAATGAGAGAGAGAGAGAGAGAGAGAGAATACAAGATACCCTCCCAAATTCACTCAATTAAAGAAACCCCCCCCCAACCAAAATGATGCTTTTGGCACTTTATATGTAGTGTGTGTACAATTTCCACTTGCCAAAATAGGCCAAAGTGGACTTCTAATTTTTCTATTTACAACCACCTCAATGAGGCCAAAAAGACTCAAATGAATATTGCTCGGTATCAAAGCAAATCCTAAGCATTAAATTGTTCATACAAGGCAAAAAAGGACCTAGATATGAAAGTGATATTTTTCCCAAATAAGGCTACAATCTTATAGCAATTCTAGAAAGTACTCAAAAAATTATACACTTTAAAAAAAAATAGCACCTGAAAATGTGTTTGTATGAGCCTGAACGGAGCCTCCGAAGTTGGAAAAATAGGGATCAAATAGGTACAGTCACCAAAATCTGCAATTTCTATCAAATTTGTATACCAAAACAAGAAAATAAGACCACCACTAAAAAATTTAGGAAATTCTAGCCAAAAAAATTAAAAATTGTACTCAATTTAGAGCCTGGATGACTAAGTTATGGCCTCCCAAAGTCAAACTGCAAAACTTGAAACTATAAATGGTGAGGGCTGCAAATTTTTCAAACCTCACTGACATCATCAAACCATGAGGTAAAATTTGATGGTCAAATAGTTGTCTCAGTAGTGCAAAATCACCAGGAATGACAGTCAAATGACTGTCAATTTTTATGCATTGGAATGATGATGCAAGCACTAGGTAAAATTTGACATCTTGGAGGTCGTCAAAGAAAAATAAAAAACACCTAAAGATGGCTAGATGGTCGTCAATTTAAATACAATAATTTTCTATGATTTTTTATTTTTTAAATACATGTGTTGGAGTTGATCTGGCAGGTTAGCCACATGTCACCGCTTTATTGGCATGTCCTTGCCACGGGGATTGTCGAGATAGTGTGAGCTCGACTTGGCTTAGGCTATAGTTTTGAGCTCAAATCATGCTACGAGCTTAGCTCGGGCTGCAGTTCTTAGCTACGTGAAAGTGGTGGTGGCAGAGCGTGGGCTTGGGAGGATAGTGGCAGAGATGTGGGCCTTTAGTCCCACATTCACCGCATTGTGGAATGTTTTATGCTTTGATACCAAAGCTTCACCGATTGAAAAGAGAAGAAGATCATGGTAGATAGTTGTCTTGCCAGATATTTTTCCCTTATCTATGGGGCTGAATTTTTCTTACCTATCGAGGTAGAAATACCTTCACTTAGAGTCTCCCTAAAAGGGCTTGTAACAGAAGAAGACTATCACATATCACACATCGAATAACTAGAAGTACTAGATGAATGTAGACAAGCCACATTCAATCACATGAGACTATATCAGAAAAGAATGTCAAAAATCTACAACAAGAAAGTACACCATAGAGATTTTGAGGTTGGTGATCTAGTTTTAAGAGAGTCCTAAGAATCAATAGAATCATGAACAAAAAGGAAAGTTTGAACCTAACTAGCTAGGTCCTTATATAATTATAGTTGCCTTTGGATCTGACACTTATCAACTCTCAACCTAGAGGGAGAACAACTCCTTGATCTTATCAATACTCTCTACCTGAAGAAGTTCTATGCATGACATTCTCTTCATCCATAGTTCTTGTACATAACAAATGATCCTAAACAAATTTTAAAAAATTATATATGATCCTAAAAAAATTCAAAAAAATTGATATATGGTCTTGATAAAATCATAAAAAGTCCTAAAAAAATGATCATCTTAGTGAAAACCTGGCAAAGAGGCATTTTGATGTATCAAAATAAATAAATAAATAAATAAAAATTGAAAAATAAGAAAAAAGTGCCTTGGCGAAAACCTGAAAATAGACATCATGGTAGCAAAAATAGTCCATCCAAGTGGTGAAAACCTAGAGATAGGTGCTACTTGTACCTTTGTGCTCCATCTATTAGCTTGTGCCTTTGGCCATGAACCAGTTGACTTTTGCAACACTTGTTTCTATGGTTTGGAATTGGTTTCCATCTCAGTCTCATTAGGGGGAAATTTCATGCCATCATTGTCTATAGGACACACTAGTGTTTCTCAACACTACCCCATTTAGACATCGAGTGTTTCTCAACACTTGTCAAATAGCTTATCTTGAACTAACACCTTGTTAGCAATCTAAGTCATATATTTCTATCACACTTGTAGGCATAAGTCTTGGAAATATCAGTGACAATCTTTACACCATGCTTAAAATGAAATGACTAAGCTATGCTTAATGATATTTTATTTGTATGTTGTCTATTATTGATTATTTTTTATGATGTTCCCTTCTCAGTCTCTCTAGGATGTCACTTGAATAGAGGACTGGGGGCATGGGGCATATTTTATTTGTCTTCTACTTGTGTGTTTGGTTTCGATGATCCTATATGTTTGATGTGTCAAGTGTCTATGATAAGTGCCTCCATCATGATTGGAATGCTACATATACCTCAACTCGATTCATTTGAATACTTAGGTGAGTTTGAACTATATCCTTGACTATCTGCATTATGTTTGTTTTACACAAGATCGTACTCATGGTTATCTTGGTGCTTATTCTTCGATGTTGGTGTAATCTAGTAACATTAACTAGAAACTTAACCTAAGTCATCTTGACAGTTATTTCTTTGATGCATACATTAGTTTCCTACATTCTATCTGATATAGATCATATTCATATCTTTATAGTTGCGCTTGCACTAGTGACATTTGTATAATCTTGTGATGTCCCTTAATAACGCTCGATGATGAAAATAAGGACCGAGTAAGATCCCTACACTTTTCACTTGCATTTTCATCCTAGATTCCATCTTAGTCTTTGCATCTTGCATTGAGTAAGGAGAGACTCTTCATATCATAATTATCAAACAACTTTGGTCATCATTTTTCAACATCCTCAATTCATTTTTGAGATCAAAATCAAAATTCAAGTTTATTTTGTTGTTCTTCTGAGGCTTATCTTTTCATCCTTTGAGGCAAAAATTGATCATAGTTCTTCATAATCACTTGCTTTGACCTAATTCTAATCTAGATCTTTCTAGTCAAACTTATTCAAACTGGGGTAAATTCTCATCGCTTAGTGGTCAGACTTGGTCCAAATTCTTTTCTAATCCCTCTGAATTGATCATCAATCATCCTGGACCTTATATAATCTTGATTTGATCAAACTTATCTCATTTCTACATCTCCTCAACATCAATTTAATTTTGATCATGAGGGGGCAAGAATAATCTATCATCGATCTTTCAAAGCTACAAATTGACCATGTTATCATTGCTAGGGGCATCTCAGCTTCATCGCTTCACATCAAGTTGAGATTCTTCAAGTTGCTTTAATATGATCTTGGACATATCATTTCTCATCACATCATATCAATTCTGATATTGTCTTATCTTTCAACCTCAGTCTCAATGTTCAGTTTCATCACTTCAGATAAAAATATGCATTGAAACTCTTGCTACCTTGTTGTGCTTCATTCGATCAGGTTCAAAGATAGTGTCTCTCAAGATAGTTCATCGCTTCATATCAACTATCTTCCTCTCATTATTTTCATTGACTAAATGTGCTCGCTCACACACTAACTCAAAGAGGGGCAAATGTAATCACCCAATTTTGGTCTAGTAAACTATAAACCCTCTTTATGAAAAATTAAATTAAAATATTAGACCATCGCTTTGTATCAAATCAATTCTTCTTAATTAATTAATCATTTATTTGATTATATCCCAAAATTTGACCACTTTCTTCTATGTTTATTTAATTAAAAGAACATGCTCCCTTTTAATTAAATTTAAAAAAAAAACCTTTATCCTAAGTGCACATGAAAATCACCTTTCTAAAATAAAATAATAAAATAAAAATAAAATAAAAAGAAAAGTGCACTTTCCAATGAGATGGAATCTTTTGACTTTTGAAGAAGGCTTTTACCTCTTTATCTCAACCACTCATTGTTTTGCCTCTTAATCTTAGCCTTTGCTTTTTGCCTCCTAAAGACACGAGAACATGGATCAACCAAGACTTAATCTCCATTGTTGCTCATTATTTTGCATCTTAATCTTAACCATTTGCTCATTTCTAATTTATTTAAAAGGAGGCTCTCTCCTCATTATTGCATATTTTTTGGGGCATCTTGACATCTTGGAGTCTTGGTATCTTGGCATCTTAGGTTTTCATTATTCTTGCATCTTGGCTCATCCTTGCATCTTAGCTTATGTTGCATCTTGAGGTATTGGATTATCATTTAGCTTAGCTTTGTTATTAAATTTATTGCATTTACCTTAGTTAATATAGTCTAATCAGCGTGGATAATAATCTTTCATCTTGTTAGCTTAGATTTACTTTCCTTACACTCTTGCATTTTATCTTAACTTAATCTTGCATCTCTTGCATATCATCTTAGATTACTTTGTATTTTCATTCATCATGGAGATCTTGGATACTTGCACTCTCATTTCTTGATATCCACTTTAATCTTCCATTCTATAGTGCACCTTGCAAGGATCTTTCTTATTGAGTTCATTTGAGAGCCACCATCTTTATCTACATGATTCTTGCATCCTATGGATAGCAAGCTATAAGTTGCCTTCTAAGACTCCAAATTCATTGGATCTCTTGGATATAAGGGTTTATAGAAGTGACCACATTTTTTTGGCTCACACAAGCGCGTGTAGACACCCCAATATGACATAGAGAAATTACAAAGTGCAAACTAAGGCTAGATCTTATTCTTTCATTGCAAAGTGAGGACTTCATCAACAATTCAAGAATTCAAGCGTTTTCAAGCAATTAAATGAAGTCATGGAGATGCAAGGGGATCGTGAATATGGTTAGAATACTTTGTCCTTGGGGGCTTGGTATGATTTCTAAGCTATGTTCAGATCTGATCTTTGTCTCTTCATATCTTGCACATTTACAATTACACATACACATACATGCTATGGTTTCACTTATAGAGTAGATTCTTAGAATTTCTAGTTTTTTTTTACATTCTAGATCTACAATCTAGGATTTACGAGCACTACATACACACACAACATCTTTCTAACAGATTTTTGTGGAGATGGAAATCACCAAAATGGAGGGTTGACTAAGGAAAACTCCTTTATAGTCACCCACACACACACATTCTGTCACATATTTGTAGGTTATCAGTTTACCAATTACAGATCTAGAAGTTACAGATTGAGAGCTACCAGAAAAACTCAAGTTGACTTCAATAAGGTGCCTCAGAAACATGATGACTTGGTTGACCTTTTCCAAAACATGGTGACATGCATGACTTGTTCTTGGCAGCTTGAGATTTTTAGCATTTTATGTGTTTTCAACCATGATCACAGATTCATAGTCAGAAATTTAGTTACAGGGCTAGAACAATAGTTTTTAGAGTAGAAAATAACATTCCATCATGCATCATGCATTTCAAGGTAAGTATCATATCCCTTATTTAATTTGTTAATATAGATATGTTTCTATGTCTCATTTGGGTTGAATCCTTATGTCCTGCATTTAGATCCATTTTTTTTTCACACATACATTCACTTATCATTTTATCAATTATAACATTACATGAAAGAGGCCTTGCTAGTGTACTTCCTTGAGGTAATGTGGATTTGGTATTGACACCCTCCATCATTTTGGGACCTTGTGAAATCTAGTTTATTTCAAGAGTTATGCTTGGAATCCCCTCTTTCTCTTGTATTGAATGGCTTAGGGAGAGTGTTAAATCTAGTACATCTAGTTTACATTTTTAGACTCATTGATGCCATTTTCCCCCTGAACACATAATATATGAGGCTATTCTTGAGACTGAATTTGATTGGATTCAAACACTAAATGGTAAAAGGGGGTAGGAACCATGATTATATATTTTACTGATTCAAAGGCTAAAATAGTTAAATCAGTATGATTTAAATATTAAAAGTATATAGAAGAAAATGAACAAACATGAGTGAATTATTTGCAATGTTCTTTCATCCAAAGTATTAAAAAAAACTATATAGTGGGACCCTCTACAAATGTGAGCAAAAGATACACACGTTATTGAAGAAATAATGATTGATCATAATTGAAATATGTTGTCGATGAAATTTTTCTAGCAATCCCAAAAAAGTTTTATTGAAACATGGAGTCTTATCAAAATATCATTATTATTAGGAAGATCAAAGAAAAAGTCCCATCAGAATATATATGACATTGATGATGCATTGATAATCTATCAAGTGTAAAAGGAGCTTCATCGAAAGCAAGGCTATAACAAAACAAACTATCAAGGAATTCTTTCCCAAGTATATTGATTTTGATGTGGCATGAACATATGTCAAGGAAAATGGAAATTCCATTGACATAATACATTTCATCAAAATATGGTGTCTCTTTCGAAACACCATCTCTCATCGAAATGGTTTCTCTGATATGAGAAGAAAGCACCATGATAGGATTATTAAAAGACATAAAACCTACACATGTAAAATCATTTCCTTTGCCAACAATTCCTATGTATGTATGTGAGCCTCGAACTAGGATGCAAGTAATCTGTTTGAGAAAATGTCTGCTACTTTGGTACCAAAGTCTAATAAGTGAGAGGGAAAAGTGTAGTTTTGGCATGATAAATGTTTAAATGAAGCTATTGATATGGTCAACAATGCACATAAGGCAATTGTTTGCCAAAATGCCTCAAAAAGATATATGGATAAAAGCATAATTGTATTTCAAAATGTAGTGCAGAGGAAGAGTATGGTGTTGCCACTATTTATTGTCAACAAGTGATATGGAAAAAATAGATTCTTAAGTGAATTCATGAGAAGGTCACATAACCGGTTGTTATATATTGTGATAACACTAGTGCAATAAATATTTCCAAGAACCCAATGATGCACTCAAAGACAAAGCACATTGCAATAAAATATTATTTTCTAATGGAACAGGTACAAGAGAAGGAGGTAAGGCTTGACTATGTGTCTACTGAAGAACAATTTGTTGATATATTCACCAAGCCATTACCAAAGGATACCTTTGAGTATCTCAGAGGTAGATTAGGGGTTATTCCCCTATCTAAAGTTAATTAGTTGATGTTGTTTGCATCAATTTATATGTGTTTATCGAAATATCATATGTATAAATTGATGTAGAGGTGGACTAATCCATAGGGGGAGAAGTCTTAGTATAATATTGTAATGAAGTGATGAGGAAAGAACAAGCAAAGAACATTCAAGTATAATCCAAGATGACTAAATGATTAGACAAATTTGGCATTGATGTCAAAGGGGGAGAATATGTGGATAATATGCATTATAAAGGAATAAATATGATCAAAGGTATAGATAGAAGTGGAAACATTTTGCAAAAGAGGTTTGTCATGAGAGAGACATAGTGTTGCCAAGAAGAACTCAGAAGTTAAGAGGAGAAGTTAAGTGTTTTTCCATCAATGCCAAAGGGGGAGATTGTTAGCATAACTGATGCAGTAATGCTAAGTGTTGCATTGATGAAGATTGGTATAGATTTAATGATAGGTGAATTAGTTATTTGGTTGTCATTGATGTCAACTGATTGACTTAGTGTTTTCAGTATGTTACCAAATATTGTGTAAGTAAATCATGAGTTGGCATAGTATGTTAATGAATTCGTTATTCTAATGGAAGAATATGTTGTCTAGTGATGTTAAGTTTGCAACTGTGAGTTTTGATATGAAGTATTGAGTTGGTTATGTTTGAATGGAATCAAACTGGGTAACTGCTAAAATAGTCAGTGATAGATAGTAAGTGATTTGAATGTTATCTCAAATTGGTAAAGTGTTGGATGGAGCAGTCATAGGATATGATCAATAATAATGTCTAGATACTATGTTGAGGATTGTGACTCATATTGTGGATTGATGAAGATGGTTTAATTGATTGGAAGCAATATTGACAAAATAAATAGATCAACATGACATAGTTCTTGAATAGGTAATGAAGATTTGTGAATCGGTGAAGAAATCCAAAGTGGCAATGCGATCGGTGATGTTTTTTGTAAAGTAGTAAGGCAGTTCCATGATTTTTGGAAAGTGTTTGACATCACATTGCCTGAGGTATGTGTTTGAGATGGATTCTTCAAGAAGTTTCTTTTGGTAAAAAATGGTTCAATTTCTAAGGTGAATATATATGGAAGTCAACGGGGTCAACAAAAAATGGTTTATGAGTTGTTAGATATGATGCATCTTAGCTAACATGATCTGGATCATTCGTATCTTAGATCTAGGGTTTATTTTAAGTTGGTGGAAGAAAAAACTATATATTGGAAAGTTGAAAAATGATTTATTTGTTGATTGTGAATTACATAAAGGTGTGGTGAAAAAGAAAGTAAAGGAATCAAGTGTGATCAAGCCAGGAAAGAGTATAGTGTGTGGAGAAGAGTTTTAGAGCTTAATAGGATTTGATCATGCAAAGCTAGTGCAATTTCACAAATCATCTTATATGTTGTTTTCTAAATATTGCAATAGTGAAATCCCTTAATTGGGTAGATCCTAACAGATCTTAGTTGTAAATCCTCTAACAAGGTAGCATTCATGTTAAATGTTTAAATTCCTCTAACAAGGATGCTCCTAATAGGACAAAGACCCTAATTGTTCTATACAAAAATCCCTTAACCGAGTAGCACCTAACAGTGCTTTTGTAAACTTTTAACCGGGTAAGCTCCTCATAGGGCGTATTCTAGAAGAGTACAGATTTAGTGGGTACTTACTCCCACCGTGGTTTTTCCCATGAGAAAAATATGGTGTCTTCATTGTGTGATTGATTATTTGTGGATGCATGCTTTGAAAGTTTCTATTCATGTTAGTTGATGTTGAATGTTTTGGTGCATAAAGTTTAAAGAGTTTTAAATCAGAGAATTTATTGATTATTGATTCACCCCTCCCCTCTTAGTAATTAGACTTTTATTAAGATTAAGCACCCTTCAATTGGTGCTCATTTTAGCCCCATTTTAGTATGTATAGGTTCCCACATTGAGTTCATGTTCTCCTAACGCTCATTAGACCTTAAAATTAATATTATAAGTCTTGTATTGATTCAATTTCTTCATAAATTGAGGCTAGCACTTATTTATAAGTGTGCTCCTCTATTTTTCCTCTAATCAAATAATTCATTTCATCACCTAGGCCCTATATCCTTATTTTTGGCCCTCATGACCTGTCCTGACCTCAAAATGAGTTGTACCTAAAAATCCTGCACCTACCCTATTTTCCTGACATCCCATTCAATTTTTGGCCCATTATTCATGGGACATGTTATCAATGACATTATGTCCTTGGTACATGACACTAATGGCATCATTTCCCCAAGGATCGGGGCCCAAATTTTGCCTAGGGCCTGATATCGGGGTATTAGTAGGAGATTTGATTTTATGGTCGGCCTGGGTTATTTTTTACTCCTAAAATGATGGATTGAGTATAAAACCCCGCCATCTCTCCTAATTGTGATAATAATTTATGATCCATTACTATTTTCAAGAATTTATGATCAAGAATCAATTAAGCAATCAAATTTCAAGAGTATTCTCAAAGTCTTCAAGCATCCAAGTCTTCAATCCTTCAGAGAATTCTTCTCCTTCATCATCAAGCATTGTGTCAAAACTATAAAATCCATCATCAAAGACTTATCTTTCATGATTTCCTTTTGGGCTTTGTGGATTTCAATCTATTGCATTAACATTTGTGGTCATATCTAAAGAAGTATTGTGTCATTAAGGCATGAGGTAATATACAATTCAGATCTAGCTTCTATTTCATCTTTCTTTATGCAATTTCCTTTCATTTTAAAGGTTGATTCCTAAAAAGGGGTTTGAATAAGGAAAATACCTTTAGAAAACCTTTTCCCCATTTTTTTGTGTGTAGAAATATGTTACAAAGTTGTTGGAAAAAGATCTGAAAAAGATCAGGAACTATTGGACGATCCTTGGAAAATTCATATAAAAATACCAAGTATAGGTCACCATTTCCATCATGTCCTAGGTACATGTCTCCATTTCAATCATGTCCCCTACATTCTGATTCCATATTTTAACCACATGTCAAATCTGCATTCTAGTTTCCATTTCTATATATTTCAGCTCTCTGTCTATCTGTATTAGTATATTATTTCTAGTTTTTCATCAACTTGCCTAATTAATCATTTACATTACTCCATTCCATAATTTCTATTTTTATCATTACATATTTAGTGAAAGATCATTATCCCACCAAGTGCTTGAGTCTCCTCTTGATCCTTGAAAAGGAGAATTGATCTACCTGTTTACATTGCTTCCCTTTTCCTATTGTATGTTATGCAAGAGATTTTCCAGGTTCCTCTACTATCAAGTACCCTCATAGCCCCATTTCTACATGTTTGGACACTAGTTTTGTCATAATTACATATCCGAGTAGGACCATATGGATTTGTAGCATATGTTTTTTGCAATGTCTTGTAGAAAATAGAGACAAACTGTTGGTCTAAGATTTAGTGCCCTTTCTATGTTGAGGTCTTCAACTGTTTGCAATGTTAGTTTCAAATATCATGCCTTAAAACCCGACTGCCAAGACCTCTTAATAATGCCATCCTTGAAAGGGGTGGGTATAATCTCACATATCTAAGCTCCACAACTAACTTAATGTTGACAATCTCTAATCCACAACCAATTACATCCATCTATTGACACCATTCAACAATATAGTCTTCTTCTTTAGTGGTGAAGATTATCGAGGGACTTTTCTTGTAGGTGGTTATGAGACCACCCAACCATTTGGAGAGTGTGTCTACTAAGATGCTCCATTTATTTGATGTGGTACTTATAGACATGTTGTTTTCCTCAAGAAAGTCGAGCACCTCTTGTTGGAACCATAAATTTAAGTGATATTTAGTGTTCTTAAGAATAAAAAATATTGAAAATCTTGCCAATGGTCACTTTTTGAAATGTTGTGCATAGGTCATCACCAAGCTTTTGTACTCGATCATCTAGGGAGAAGACTTTTCGAGAAAACATTGGTTTGAGAAGAATGGTTCATTTGATCGATTGATGAGGTTATTAATGTTACAAGATATTCAATGGAGGCTATCAATAGTGTGTGATATTGTTTCATTAGAAATTACTTACTTCAAATTATTTCTCAGTACTAGGGTTTGATGGCTAGTGGTTCAGAAATGATTTTTTTTTAGCTGAGTCCGTAAGGGAACCAATTGGTATCATAATATTTGAGATTGTTCTTAAGATTGAATTTGATTGGATTTTAACACTAAATGGTAAAAGGGGGTAGGAACCATAATTAGATATTTTTCAACTTCAGAGGCTAAAATAGTTAAATCATTATGATTTAAATATTAAAAGTATATAGAAGAAAATGAACAAACATGAGTGAATTATTTGGAGCCTTCTTTCATCCAAAGTATAAAACAAAAAAAATCCTATATAGTGGGACCCTCTACAAATATGAGCAAAAGATACACACGTTATTGAAGAAATAATGATTGATCATAATTAAAATATGTTGTCCATGAAATTTGTCTAGCAATCCCAAAAAACTTTTTATTAAAACATGGAGTCTCATCAAAATATCAGTATTATCAGCAAGATCAAAGAAAAAGTCCCATCAGAATATATATGACATCGATGATGCATTGATAATCTATCAAGTGTAAAGGGAGCTTCACCAAAAGCAAGGCTATAACGAAACAAACTATCAAGGAAGTCTTTCGCAAGTATATTGATTTCAATGTGGCATGAACATATGTCAAGGAAAGTGGAAATTCCATTGACATAATACATTTCATCAAAATATGGTGTCTCTTTCGAAGCACCATCTCTCATCGAAAAGGTTTCCTCGATATGAGCAGAAGGCACCATGACAGGAGTATTAAAAGGCATAAAACATGCACATGTAAAATCGTTTCCTTTGCCAGCGATTCCTATGTATGTATGTGAGCCTCGAAATAGGATGTAGGCAATCTGTTTGACAAAATGTCTGCTACATTGGTATGGAAGTCTAGTTTTGGCATGAGAAATGTTTAAACGAAGTTATGGATATGATCAACAATGCACGTAAGGTAACTGTTTGCCAAAATACCTCAAAGAGACGATGCCTCATGGAATGAATCGATCGAAGGGTGAAATAGGAACACATCGACACCCACCAAAGCATATCAAAAGTGGATTTTGAATGACAATGAAGAATCCTACTATATGTTTGATGGAATCCCCCAAAAAGATGAAACCTTCAAGCAATCGGATGAGATGGTCATCAATGACAGTGAAATGTTTGATACATGGTGCAAGACCGTGGATAAGGCATTAACTATAGAAATAAATTGAACCAGGATTGTCATCATATGTGGGAGATAAAAACCTTCACAGAATGTTCGGCAAAATGGTGTTGTATTAATAAAAGGAAGAGGCTAAGCTCTATCTAAAATATTTTATTGACTAAATTTGAAAAATTTGAAAACATAATAGATTTTTTCGAAATTTTTAGCATCTGTTCTTCATAATCTGCATATTTTGAATCGAAAACAACAAATTTTTTTATAAAAAAATCACTATGTTTTCGCAGATCTGAAGAAAAAAATCCTGAATGTTTTTGTCGTTTGTACGTTTTTATCGGGAGCTTAGCTACCGCCTTAACAAAATGGGTATAGAGATTACAGAGCAGGTTTTATTTCACGACTTGCTCTTGGGCCTTGATAGATGTGCATAAAAATATTATGGAGCATGGATTTTAGTTATAAAATGTTTAATATAAGCACCTTATGAGAGTCATGCTTTATGAAATACGAAGAATTTTATATGAAAACGTATTGAGATATAGGGGAGTTTTTTTTTTTTTTTTTTGTTAAATATCATTGTTGAAAAAGCTCCCAATATATAAACATAAGATATTGACAACTAATTTGAAATATCTAGAGAGGCCCAACCAATATGTGGATTTTTTGATAAAATTTGATAGAGGTTTGAACTTATGAATACAAGAAAATAAATTTGTTGAGGAGTCTTTGAGTGCAGATAGAGCGGGCATTCCCCATGTGGGATCAATAAAATTTTCAAAATATGTGTTGGATGGCATATTAGAAAAAGTTCATTCGAGATGCTTCTAAGACTATTAAATGAAACTCCATTTAATTAAACTTTATTTAGAGAAACAATTTGATAGAAGATAAGCTTAAAGGAAGTTTTTGTCAATTTTTGGTCTAATGAATGTGCGTGCAGAGTGTGGCCCATCAAAATATTTTAAAAGGGTGCAAAGATAGTGAAAAGGGAAAATATTTATCCTCCTCATGAGAATTCTCTCACAAAAGGACAAAATAATCAGATGCTTTTAATTTGAAGATCAATTATTATTACCCATAGAGTTATCAATCATTTTGGTGTAGGGTAGTTAATTAGTTTAGGGGATAATCAATTAGTTTTTTGTTGACTAGTATTGTTTCATTATCAAAAATCATAACTGATCTAAATGGTTCCCTTGTATTAATAAAAGGGGTACCATAGATTGGATAAGAGGTAGATGGAAGTAGAGTTTAGAGAATCATAACTGATCTAAATGGTTCCCTTGTATTAATAAAAGGGATACCATAGATTGGATAAGAGGTAGATGGAAGTAGAGTTTAGAGATTCAGATCAGACAAAACAAGATGTAATACATTATCAAATATGAAATAACTAACAAATACATTTAGTATTTTTTCTTTTGCGCAGTGGATGAATTCTTTAATTTGACCAGTTCCTCTGTGATTTTTATTTCAAACAAATAGAATTTATCTTTGAGTCTTTGTGCAGAGATATTATTTTTATGTATTACAATTTGATTATTAAAATCTGTATGCGAAGTTGTTGTCTATACTGATTTTGTTTTATTGGTCTTTTCAAGGAAAAGTTAAACTCAATAGGACTAATTGTGATGTCATCTAATAGTTGAAAGCATTAAAGGTATGTTGGCATAACTAATGTGCCAAAGGGGGAGATTGTTGGTATAACTGATGCAGATGAGATTAGTAAGTATGTTGATGACTTGATGATGTTTTGTCAATTATGTTATTGTCATTGATGTTAACTTAGGTTGATGACCATGTTCTTGGTGTAGAAGATAAATTGAGAACTATGTTGTGAATTTTGGTGTGCAATTTGACACATAGGCTCTACAAGTATTTATAATTCTATATATATGATCGTGTATGTTTATGATTATTTTTATGCAAGTTACAATCAGTGTGGTGAAGACAGGGAATTGGTTTAGTAGTGAAGGAACAACGAAGAAAATATTTGATCGATATGTCACGCAAGAATGGAATTAGGTGTTGAGATCAGAGGTGTGTGATCTTGATAATATTACTAGATTTTTGTTGCAATCGCATAAATATTGGTGATCAATGGACGGAGTTAGATGATTCTAAATTTTAGATAGTGAAGAAGGAAAGAACAATGAAGAATAATCGGTTAGATCCTTGATTGGTGAAGGAAGATCGATTTGCAAAGATGGTTGAGTATTCCAGAATATGTGATGATGTGTCTAAGATGATGTGGACTATTAGGTATGATTCTTATTGGTTAATTTGATCAATAATTCATGAAAAGATACATGAACCTAGGGAAGTGTAATACATTTGACCTTTTTGATGTCAAATCGAAGTGCGATTGGATCCAGAGGTCGGTGCAAGCTAGAAAATGATTCTAATCTTTTTGGTGAACTTCTATGGAGGGAAATTTAAATTTCAGATGTAATATTCAAGTAGTTGTATGTCCTAATTATTGTAAATATATTAATATCATTTTGTAATGTATTTTAGGAGTGTGTGGAAAGAGAAGTAGTAGAGATCGTGCATGGAGTAGAGATAGATATTGAATCAAGAGGTGTGATTCAGAGGAGAGGAAGAAGTGTGAGCCTAATTGGATCTGTACAAGAAAAGCACTGGTGCTATTTTTAGATCAACCTTCTTTTTGTTCCTTAATAGTTGCAGCAAGTCAAAATCCCTTAATCAAGTAGATCCTAACAAATCATTTTGTAAAATCCTTTAACATGGCAATAATTTAGCTAGTGTATGAAGTCCTCTCACAAGGATGTTCCTAACACGGTAAAGCTCCTGATAGAGCTAGAGGTAAATCCCTTGACCGGGTGACTTTTAACAAAGTTTTCTCTAAACTGGGCCTATTGTAAGCTTTTAACATGGCTAAAATCTTAACCGGGCGTGCTCCAGAAGAGTCCATTTTCCTTAGTGGGTGCCATCCCCACCGTGGTTTTTCCCAAGTTGGGTTTCCACGATTAAAAAAACTAGTGTTATGTGTTGAATTTGTGTGGATGCTTATTTCTTGATGTATATTTTGATACAGGCAAAGGTTACTTATTACATACATGTAGTGAGGATTTGAAGGATAAGTTTTATCATATCATATTTGTGTTTATTGGTAGATTACTGATTCACCCCCCTCTCAGTAATCTTAGGGCTTGATTATTCTAACAAGTTCATATCAGTTGATAGGGTCATCCAAGTGGTGATCTAAAAAATTGTCTCATAGGGATTATACATGAAGGTCAAGGAGGGGAGTGACCTTGCAACCCAATAGGAATAAAGAATTGGTCAATCATTATATATAATAAAAATAAAAATTGGAAAGATAATAATGTTAGTAAAAGTAAATTATAAATCAGATAGAGTAAAGGCATAATTTGGAAGTAAAGAAGTGGTGACAAAATAGTAGAAGATAAGTAGGAGGAAGAAAGATAGCATCGGTAATTAAAGAAGAATAGTTGTAGATCATAATTGAAGAAGCAACAGTAGAAGTGTAGATAGAAGCAAGGACAAAAGTAAAGTAGGATAATAAGGAGTAGGAATCAAGTAGTTGAATCAGTCCATTTCAAGAATTTCTGCCACCCTAAGATAGACAGAAATTAGAAGCAAAAGATAGAAACATCAATATGCTATAAAAAAACTTCATCTTAGAGATTTAGTTGGAGAATAGGTGCATCCACCTAGGTCCTGCAGAGCCTAAAGTGTAGAGGATTCTAATAAAGGTTGATTGATCTTGTTAGTTGGCCAAGTCACTTGGAGAAGTTGATCATAGAGATTGGAATACTCTTAGAATTTTCTAATCTATTGATTTTGGAACCAACACCCCTTCCATGTCAGTTGCAAATCATAGCTTCTCTTGCATTATAAATTTTGGTGTTCTAATAGGTGTAGTATCCTCCATTGTAGGTGAGATAGGCCATGTATCGCTCACAAAAGAAGGTGGGGTCTGAGGCTCTTCATGGAAATTGACTCCTTGTTTATGAGAACACAACCTTATTGATGCTCTTTTCTTTGCAACATGAGTAGTCATCCAATCTTGCTTCATCATCTACAAATAATAAGAAGAATATGTATGTTAACTCAGTGAAAGAATTTATAGTATAAAGTTAAATAACTAGTTAAGAAAATGGTGATTCAAATTTCTAATTTGATATATGACCTCAAAGTTAAGTACACTAGAAAATTGGTAACTATGAAATGGAACTAACTAATTATGTCCTTTTGTAGACTGGTGCTTGATGATCAATATTAATAGTGATGCTTGATGAGAAAGTATTATGCATTTTTTAGATTCAATGAAAATATAGTGTAAGATTATAGTGATGCTTGAACACAGGAAGTATGGTTCCCTTTAGAAAACATAATTTTTTTTACAGTTATGCATGGACATGTTGTTTATTTAGTTTCTTTGACAATTATACAATAGGGATGCAAGACAATAACAATAGATAAAACCTATAAAAGGGATTCATGGTCGAATCCTTTTGGGTCAACTAGATGTGGTGGTGTATTTGGATTGGGTTATTTCCAAAGAATTTGTCGATTTTAACTTGGCAAAGCATATTAGGAGAAAAATTAGTTGGTTTACTATGAGGTATAGCATATACCTTGGTAAAAATATAAGATGGGAATTGTTCATTCACTACTCTTCAAAGCCTATGTTGCCATGAAATATTTTCCAAGCTTTCTCAAACTTGTGGACCATAGTTTTATAAGAAAAATCTATTCAGATAGTTGGTTTTCCATGATTTACGAATGAACTTGAATAATTTTGAGTAGAAGCAAGATCTTGTCATAAAGAGAAGATCATCACAAGGATATGGACTGAATAAGAATTGGTCAATGATATAAGCATTATTTGCAAGTCATTATTTTTGTGCTTGAACTAATGAATATGGGATCTCCACTAGCCATTCTATGGGGGGAATTGGTCCATGGAGTGAGGGGGAAGATTCCCAAAGACATGTTAGGAATTCATCATCTGCATCATTTACAGAGGAGGTTGCAAGAAGACCTTGAATTGTTAGTGTGTGATGGGCCTTTTTATAATGCCCCACCAAGGAATCCTCAGAACATAGGGCAAAACATGCACTGCTATACTATTTTTTTGCAATAACATCAATTACTAGTGAATATCATAATACAAATACATGAGAAAAGAAAAATAGCGATGATCATTCCATGATTGCGCACAAGTGGAAGTCTTCGCACACCTCCAAGGTTTCTAAGACAACCCAATCATGAACTCAAAATGGAATGCATGTATTATTGAGATTACCTAGTAGGATCTCAAACAACATCCAATGAGCTACAAGAGGCCCAACTGGCAATAAATCATGATTACTAGCAAAGGAGACTAAATAAATCATTTGAATCCATCTAAATAGAAATTCATTTTAAACACCAAAAGAGAAGTGTTCCTAAGATGGTTAAGCATACAATCTCATTTACTAGGCTATAAAAACTCTCATACTAGAGAGGTGAAGACACCACTCTAAAAGACAAAGATGCCAATCAACAAAAATGCCAAAGTGCGTGTGCAAACACTGACTTGAAAGATTCTCCAAACACTTAGAAAAATTAATCAAAAACCTATGATGACTTCAACATATGGCTATAAAGTGACTATCTCCACACCGAAAAGTACCACATACACATGATTAATGCCATAATCACTTGATATAAACAATATAAGCTTGAAACTATGAACAAATAGAACATGATATTTAAAATAGCATAAATAGTGAAAGAAGGCAAAGGGATAGAGATGAGAACATCATGTTTAGTATTGTAGCCATTGGGTCTATCCCACTACATATACATTGATTCCCAATAATGATGTTTCATGCCACCTAACCATGTGGTACCCTCAAGCCTACCCACCGTGCTTGCAGAGATCGTCGCATGACTCAAACACATATAATGCACATAAAAGAAGTAGGATTACACACACACCATATAATTTCAACAATCAGAAGATGACACAAAAATACCAATGCAATCACTCAAACAACAAATACTTAGATACAAGAACGCCAAGGTCACCACTTATACCTAGACAAGGTATGGTGATAAGACTCAAGAATAGAGTTTCATCACACAAAACATGGTGACCTGTATGAATTCAAGCAGTCCTTCTCTCATCAAGGAGGTTCTATTATGTTGGCTCAATATTTCTTAGATGAATATCACTATGCTAGCTCAACATCTGTAGATGGCCATGGCTATTCCAACTCAATGTCACTCAAACAACCAAAACTATTCTAGGTCAACATCACTTAAACAACCATGGTAATAATGTTAGTTTAATCTTGTCATTATGTTTTAATTTAATCTTTTATTTTTTTACCCCATTTATATATTTAAGTTATCAATTCTTATTAAGAAGTCTACCAAGGGTTACCATGGTGACCCCTTTATATCCTAACCTACCTTGGAGAGCTACTCCATTCTACTACTCTTCACAAACTAGCAACCTTGTTACAAGAACAAGGAAATAATGAAAAGCCCAAACAATAAAAGTATAATGAAATAAATGACTCTAATACATAAACCATGAAGGAGTCAAAGAAAGCTTGATTGGTCTCAAACCAAGAGCATGCGTCACTCAAATTTGATTATATAAGTATAGCTCGACTATGCTTGGGGATGTGGCCCCAACACCATACATCCACACATCGAAAGTAGTCTCAATATAAACATATGGAAAAAAAACAAAAAATCAAATGAAAGGACAATGCAACAAAATAATGAAGCAAATATAGACTCAAAATTCATAAAACCATGTTGAAACACGATAGGCTATATTGCTCTCAAATCGAGAGCAAGCGTCTCTCAAAGATCCTATTAATGGGCATAAATATATTATGCTAAGGATGTGGTCTTAACACCACACATTTGAATACCAAATGTGATCTACCCTCAAACATACAAAGGCCAATAAAATAAAGGTGAAACACAAGGAAACAAACACAAGGCAATAAAATAGTGCACAAGAATGCTCTATTGGCCTCCACCAAGAGCACGGATCCCATGATAGTCTGACATAAAAATACATGGGATACTAACATCCCTATACAATCCAACATAATTTTCTCTACCCAACACAAGTATAAAACTCTCAAAGCATAATTTCACAAAGGGGAGATCAAAATATGGCAATAACCAGCAAGTGCACAAGCATACTCTATCAACATAAAACTGAGAGTCTAGATAGTAGTAGTTCACAACTAGAATCTCCTTAATTAATTATGACCATACAAACATACCACGGACATGACAAATAACCAAAAAAAAAATTCACAACATGCTAAAAATGGTTAAAACCTAGTTCTAGAGACCATACAAATCGAGGAACTTCAAAAAAATTCTCAAAAATCAAACTCAAAATATCACAATTTTAAGAAAATCCATTAGTTCATGCATGCCCAATAATACACTTTTCAAATAAAATTCTCACTTTGGGCATACATAGAAAAATGGGTAGCATAACATTACCCAAATACACATTTTGAAATCTTAAAAAACATATACAATGTATATAATCCCAAACATACATGGAATTGAATCAAACACATGTGGGGTAACTAAATTGTCATCCCATAAACTTTATGCAACAAGAATGGAAATAAAATTCAAAGAACAAAGAAATGTACAAGGTTTTCCTACCTCTAATGGAGGAAAAAACCAAAACAGAGGAGGAAATTTGCACATTCTCTGGAAATGAATGAGATTCTAGGAAAATTGTAGCAATTATGGCACACATAAAATGAGCTGCTACTCACAAGATTATCATGCCCGAGTCATTTCCAACAAGCAAAAATTGAATTGCTCGATAAGAGGGTTTTGGAAATTTTGGAGTTCAAAATTCGCAAGGGTGCAAATGAACTTTATTTTCACAATATAAAGCCAATTTTTTTAAAAAAAGATTTTTGTATAATTTAAAAATCAATTAATCCAAATTACTTAAAAGCCATATTAAAATCAATTAAATAACCCCAAAACCCAACATGGATAAAATTTAATCAATTCCAATTAAATAGAATAACACTACGATAAATTTTTTATAAATATAAAATAAATTTTCTAATAAATATAAAATAATCACATAGCATATAAATCGATATTTAATATAATTTACTCAACTATTGGTAGAGTAATAAAGTGTTTTCTTATTAATTAAATCATGTTTGATTTAATTACTAAGTCACTAATTATCTTTTTATGCTTAAGCTAAACTTTAGGCATATAATAATTAATTAGTTTATTAATTATTATCATGCAACCTAGGTTTGTTCACCCTTTTAGGGTTTTGATCTCCTTTTATAAGGATTGATCTCTCTTGTGATCTTATTGATAAACATTCATTTTATTGAATTGCAACTTTTGTTTTTGCACATTAAGAATGTCTCCTCTTTCATGGATCCATGCGTTCGGGCCTCTCTAGCTTCTTGCTTCTCTCTCTTTCTGTGAAAGGTGTTTGCATGCAGGTGTTCTTAGGAGCTGTGAGTTGTTTACTCATCAAATTCAATATGGTATTAGAGCTTCAGATCTGTTTGCCCCTGTCCTCTTCCTGAGAGATTCGGCCATGTTCATCAGACCATTAAAATGCAGAATGCATGTTGTCATCCCAATGGAAGTACAATAATTTTTTAAAAATTTGGGATGACGACGGCCATTTGGCCGTCAAATTTAACCCCTAGCAGATGCAACGTCAGCCCTTGGTCATATGGTGACTAGGGGCCTAGTTTTTTAAGCCCCCAAGCGGATTTTGGCCATGAAGGCCACACGACCGTCAATTTTAAGCTCATCATTTGCTAACTCAGCATGCATCAACACTCTTCTACACCATTTTTTGGGCCCATCAGCATACCTGTTATTTTTTTCTCATAACTTGAGCATACAGTATCAAAATCAGGCAAACTAGATATCGTCGAAAAGCTTGTTCCGATCTCTATCCAGATATAGAGGTTTGATTTTCTATTTTTTCTTTTTTGATGGTGTTTTTTTACTGTCAAAGCTAGATGTTCAATTTTGCACTCCAGGAGCTCTATCTTGCACATCCGGACTCCATTTTGGGAAAATGATATATCATTGGAAAGCTTGTTCTAAGACCTTTCTAGTATTGTGAGTCATTTTTTCTAGATTCTTCTCCATGAATATTTTATTCAATTTCTTGCATATTTACAATCTGGTGGATATCTTGGATGTTTCAGGTCCTGGGATCTTTTCCTTTTGAGGAATGGCTTGTCTTAGGTTGTTCTTTTGTTTCAAAAGCCTTCGCTCTTCTTTGAGAAGTGTATACTTCACTTTTGTAGCATTCTTTTATGCACACGCACTGAGATAAAGTGTCATTCTATTGCCTGTATGAGATCTTGCACATGTTTGTGCTCTATGTATTTGCACTCAATTATAAAGTGTCAGGGGGGTTTGATGTTTGACTTTGTTTGCCATCTACTTTTGTTATGTGAGTGTTCCTTCAATGGCATTAGCCTTAGGTATCTTTATTTGTGTTTGTACTCTCTTTGCACCTTCAATGTTCCTGGTATCATGTAGTTCATATTGGATGATCTTTTTAGTGTACCTGTCATTACTCCCTTGTCAGCATTATGGGGGGGTTTCTAATGTTGGTTCTACTACTTCCTTGGTTCTATAGTGTGAGCTATGTATTCAGTATTTGATTCTATATACTAGGCGGATGCAGTGGCTGGGTAACTATGCATTCCGGTGAGATGGATCATTTACCATATGGACACTCTTCTCTTTCCTATTTTTGGATGCACTCTTCCAGATTTGATTGATCAACTCTTTAGCCTTTGGTGTTTTTATGCTATCTGTATCTTCGAGTTCAGTTGTTTGCCTCCTAATTCAAGTACTGTCATTTTAGGGCACTCGTGTAGATTACAATATTCTGTATCTTTGACTTCAATTGTTTTTCTTTGTTTGCCTCCTGATTTGAGTAGTGTCATTTGAGGGCACTCATGAAGATTACAGTCTTCTCTACTTGGTCATATTTCAATGGAGGATATTTAGATCAATAGTTACTTCTTGACAGAGTTTGCAGCTTCTTGCTTTAGTGATGTTCTACATGTTCATCCTTGTTCCTATTTTCTAGAACATTCCTAGTTTTGGAGGCTTCTTTAGTCCTTCAAACTAGTCTTTGTCTCTTTTTGGAGTAGAGTTTTTCCCATGTGGTTTTCTCTATTTATCTGCTTTATAAGGACTCTCTTTTGTAATTGGGTACCTGATCAGGCCTTTTGTTGTCGGGACCCATTTGCTTTCAGTAGTTCTTTCTAGGTTTTTAGCTTCTCCCAAAGTTTATCTTAAGGAGGGGTGTTAGAGTAATAAAGTGTTTTCTTATTAATTAAATCATGTTTGATTTAATTACTAAATCACTTATTATCTCTTTATGCTTAAGCTAAACTTTAGGCATATAATAATTAATTACTTTATTAATTATTATCATGCAACCTAGGTTTGTTAACCTTTTAGGGTTTTGATCTCCTTTTATAAGGATTGATCTCTCTTGTAATCTTATTGAGAAATATTCATTTTATTGAATTGCAACTTCTTTTTCACATCAAGAATGTCTCCTCTTTCATGGATCCATGTGTTCAGGCCTCTCTAGCTTCTTGCTTCTCTCTCTTTATGTGACAGGTGTTTGCATGCAGGTGTTATTGGGAGCTATGAGTTGTTTACTCATCAACTCCAATAACCATGTCAAATGTGGATAATTGAAAATGCATAAACATTCATTGGTATACCACAATATGTGATTGAAATCCAAAATTTACTATACATTAATCAAAGTTATAATACTAAAATTATAGATACATTATCCATACAAGAACGATATTGGTTAATTGTCATGAACGCCTAACGTAACTATAATTGTCATGAACGCCTAACGTAACTATCTCCTATTCCACTATCAAGGATAAAGACATACTCAAATTTGTGAATCCAGGTGTATTTGATGTTTGGTACACTTATTCACTAAAACATGCACACCTCAAGTGTAGCTACACACATTTAATTAGTCAAAGCACATATATAATAATCCAAAAATGAATTTAATGAAATGTCATTTTAGCGGCATAATCATTCTTATGTATTTGAATATTACAAAACCATTCCTTTCATATTTATTCCTTAATAGAGATCATAAATAAGTATTTCATTTAAAAGCATTAAATACCATTTTATGATATTTAGAGCATATATCGATTAAAACCCCAAATAGGGTAATAACCAAACATGGTAAGACAAAAAATTTGGATGACCCCTAGCACATACATCAATGAATCAACCAAAAAATCTTAATAATTATTGGCACCATCATCAATAGATCTCATTAAATCACATCAAGGTAAGCATAATAAAAATATCCTAAGTTATAAAATAAACCAGGTATCATCAAATAGCATAATGTAAATATGATCATCTCTGAAAACATAAGTATAATCTATTATCTACACCAACAGTGATGTTGATAATAGTGTAATAAAATTCACTAAATAAAGTGCATCTTATAATATCAATAAAAGATTCCAACATTAGAATAACCATATAATCACATATAAGAATCTAGCTCATATCCAAATAACTAGGAACTTAGCAGACCATAAAACTCATAATAATAACATCAAAAGCCATAGCATCCCAAATCAAGTATGCCACAAACCACAAAAAAATGGTTCTCACAACCAGGCATAAGAAAATAAGAAACTTATCAATGCAACACCATAATCTTGAATCACCAAGAAGGCACCAATGCCTCTCAAGTCCAACATGATCATAAAGTATAAACATATATCCATCTAAGCATAAGGTAAGCACAACCAATCACATAAATCCACAATGAGGTATCTGGAGCTAAACCAAGATGCCACAAAATAGTTCTCATCTAACTTCACAAAGGTACCACTGCCAACATAATGTTGAAGCTACATCCATGAAAATGTCATGCATAAATAAAATGGGAGAGGCACTACATAATCCCTCAAATGGGCTAGGTTTACTCCTAGAAGCCTGCAATCAAGTAAAAGAGCACACAAAGTACAAAATCCACAACCCAAGCCAACTTAAGAATAACAATACAAATCCTTCACAAGTCTAGTCAAACCACACCAAATCCTTACCAACTAGCCTTATAACTACTAAAAGGACCAAATCAAATTGAAAAGAGAATCATCAACTCTCAAACTCCTATATAGGAATGACAATACATGCTAGGAGAAATGCATTTAGCCATTATCTCAAACAAGGAGAGGTGTAACACTAGACACTCCACCTCCTCATGAGGGATCTAGCTCCAACACAATTCCTTCTAGGGTCTCTTCTAAGACACAAGCATACAAATCTCAAGATAACAACTCAAGGACCGGGGAAAGACCATCCTTGAAGCTTAAAAAGTACCACTATGCTCCTCCACAACATCCTTTATTCTAATGATATTCTAATTGACTCAATCATGAATATGTTAAGTTGAGGATTCACTTCCAAAATTCACTTCTCTATGAGGTACTAAGTCCATCTCAGAGGTACCAAGAGGTGAAACATCAAGAGTTTACCTCACACATCCAAGAGAACTCATACTATGGAGTCTCTCCAATAGTCTCCTTCCACATTAAGGACTAAACAAATGGAAACTAAAGACCAAACATATGATCAAATATAACTTCTCTAGCATTGAGAGCTCAACTATAGTTGAAACAAGGGTTACTCAACCCCACTAGATCATGGTCCTACCTTCAACAAGGTGAAAATGAGTCCTAATGGGTGTCATCATCTAGTATTCACATCCATAATCATGCTCATGATGACAAGATATGTCCTCAAGACCGCAACCTCTTCTAGCTTGAATCTAGGAACAATGCAACTACCAAGAATACCTTTGACAAAATCAGATCTCCAACATGGAGCCTCAAAAAGAGGAACACCATGACATATATATAATCATATAAAGATATAGCCAAGGGAGTGTCAAAACACTACAAAGGAGACTCTCCATCACTACACTGTGCCAACCATAAGAGAAATCAAGAGAGCCACGATAATGTGGCACAAGAACACCTGCTAAAAATTGAATAACCAAAACAATGGTGCATAAATAACCTCTAGAATCACTCTTCAAGATACAAGAACAAAGGGAAACATGGTCTCAAGACCCACAAAAAGGGTTGAACCACATAGGTGGGCTAAGCCACACCCAATCATCCAAAACCAACAATGCCAAGAAAGAGGACTATTCAAGAACTCAATAACACAGGAAAGAGAGAAAAACCAAAATCACTATAAGCATACACACAAGAATTCACTCACAAATCAATCCAGAATCCAATGAAAGCATTCAAGCTCAACCATAACTGCACAATATATGCCTCAACTTTCACTAAAGATAACATTTACATCATGATTCTAATTAACACTCAAAATTAGGTTCACAAAAGACTAACTATGCATTCCTTACAATTTACTTAAAGATATTGTGATTCCTAATCTCATATAACATGATAAACATATTTTAATTAATTTCACAATGCATCTACTAACATCCATACAAAGCAATATTTATAATTTAGTGCATCCTTAATCAATATAATGCCAACATACATATATAGCATTGATAACTTGCACTTTGTTTTCATATACATAACAAGAATTGCCCATAATTTAGATAAAAGGTATCCTACTCTAACATCCTTTAGCTAACAATAACCACAATTATAGTACATTCTTTATGATGTTCTCCCTTTCACATACTATAAAAGGTCCACATTGAATATGATAGAGTCACGCTAGACACAAAACAAGGTCAACAATATCAAACATTCAGAATAGTCACCACAAGATTGACAAGAGAAAACCTAAATGGGGAAATTATCAAGCTCAACATTGAATTCAAAAAATAGAAACAATTCAATAATAAATCACGTGTGACAAATGTCATAAATAGATATATATAAAGTCTTGGTGACTAGTCCAAGCATAAGAAAATTCAAATTTCAATGATAGCACACACATCACATGGAATATTCCATCAAGTAAATAAAATAAATCACTAAACGTAAAACACATTCATTTAACATAGTTGACTAGTATCAACCACATCAAAATGAGTAACCACTACATGATACCAAAGAATGTAACATCTTAGTAGTGTTATAGATCATACCAAGACACACCAAGCATTGAATCATCTATGATTCTAACAATATGCATCATCTTAAACACTAGTCTATGCAATAATGTTCTCTCTCAACTTACATTCATTTAAAAAATTTATACAATGCAATAATTTATATAATGTAGGGTGTTCAAATAGGAGAAGGCTCAAGTAAATTCAAATAACATGTACTAAATGCACAAATAAAGATCACCAAGAGCACAAAATTTACTAGGATGATTACAACCGCAAGGTGTTATATACACAAGGTCATTACGTGACACTTTTTATCTTTTCTCAAGGGTGCTCAATACACTCACAGTCCACAAGAGTCGACTTGTTTGCATGATTTTTAGACCCAAATTCCAACAAGGTGCACACCAATTACCACACAAGAGTAATTACATAATGATAATACAAGGAATGATTAACATATAGCAACATGTATTCTTCCCACATTAGGGACATGCAAAAAATACATCACGAGTTACCATTATTGGTTGCAACAACATAACACACACATACATCATAATTTTATGGCCATAATATAGGATTTAGATAAGTTACACTAATCATACCAAATACAGAGGTAGGATTAGCACAAGATTATGGTCACCATTTAATCATTACATTAGTGGTGATTACTCTCTAGGTAAATTATAGATTCATTGCACTCAATGTGAGGTAGATACAATGCTACATATGAACAAAATGCTCAACACATATAATACCACTAAATTAAAAAATTTCTACATGATGCTACACAACAATAAGCATATGATTTCTTTTAAAAGATCATGGAAACCATGCGATTTGAGGACATAAGTCATTAACCCAAATGATCTATTATGATGATTTTACTCCGCTTTTACTAAGGAATGTTCCATTCCTTAAATATAATGGTGCAATACAATCACTTCCCAAAGTGAAATGCATTTTCAATGCAATTACTACAATGTCAACATATAATAGACATTAATCAATTTAGTTACTTCCACATTTATTGCAACAATCACATAATAGAGTGCACCACACTCCATTAGGAAACAATTAATAGGCACTCAAGGCTGTGCATAGACACTAATTTGCCACCTTGTCACAAAAGGGTCACACAAGAAAATGATCCACTCAAGGGCTACTAAACACCCAATGCAACCAAGAATCAACATATACATAAAAATTATCATGCTAAAAGAAAGGGCAATCCAGCGATGGTTTCCAAGGCATCTACACACTCAGAGGGTCTTCAAACACTCACAAACTAGGACCAATGCACCAACAATAGGTCTATAATCTTATTAAAAGGTTATAAAAAAGAGTATCATCCATCCCTAAAAGATGAAAGGATCTAGGAGGTAATCTTACTCCACCACATGCTACTTGGGTGTCCTCCTCCTGAACTCCTCAATAATGCCATACCTAGGCACCCAAGCAACAAGCTACCACTAACTCAAGACACGACACATGTGTACTCATGCACCAACAACATAAATTTCATGGGCACCATATAAATAGAGATCTTGGTGATACAACATGGGCTCTAATACCATATGTAATGCCCTACCAAGGAACCCTCAGAACACAAGCTAAAACATGCACTGATTTTTTTTTTGCAATAACATCAATTACAAGTGTATAACATAATACAAATACATAAGAAAAATAACATAACGATGATAATTCCATGACCGTGCACAAGAGAAAGTATTCACACACCTCTAAGGGTTCCAAGATAATCCAATCACACACATGGAATGGAATGAAATGCTTAACCCAAGTATAAAACCAAATGAGGCACATTCTCCAAAGAATATAGAGATATTGAATAACATAGGCACTGATTAGTACACAAATTTTGACCCACAAAATACCCTTTGAAAGTAGTGTCTCAAACCAGAGGGACAGAGACATTGATATATAGGTCAAAGATGCTGAAAAGTATAGATTTTGGTTCATTGAATGCATACATTGATCCAAAGTTGGCAAGTTACCAAGGCCAAAAAAATCTCAAACTAGAAAGGAGGAGACACCAATATATAGGATAGAGACACTTATTAGAAAAAATGCCAAAGTGTAGGTGCAAATGTCGATCTGAAAGTTTCTCCAAATACTTAAAAATTTTAATTAAAAAACTATGCTAACTTTAATAAATGACTATAAATAAATTAGCTCCACATCAGGGAGTACTGTATATACATGATTGAGTCCATAATCACTTGATATGAATAATATAATCATAAAAGCATGAACAAATAGAACATGATATTTGAAACAACATAAACATTGAAAGAAGGCAAAGGGATAGAGATGAGCACATCATGTTTTCTGTTTTAGCTACTGGATCCAGTCCACCACTAGTATGTTGATCCCCAATAGTGATGTATCATGCCACCCAACCATGTGATATCCTCAAGCCCACCCCACCGTGCTCGCGGAGATAGTCACATGGCCCAAACACACAATATTCACACACAAGAAATAGGCTTACACACATGCCATAAAAGTGCAACAATCAAGGGATGACATAATAATACCAATTGAATCAACCATACAAAAAATACCAAGATACAAGAATGCCAAGGTCACTTCTCAAACCTAGATGAGGTATGGTGGCAAGACTCAAGAATGTGTTAAGAATAACAGTCCACCAATACAACTGAGAGGGGGGGGGTGAATCAGTTGCATGAGAGATTATTAAAATTTAAATTTTGAATATCAGCAATATCAAATCAAATGAACATAATGAATGCCAACATAATATTTTTTGTCAAGGAAACCCTGTTAAAGGTAAAACCCCAGTGGGAATTAACACCCATTAATGATGTACTGAGAGTATAGTATCCTTGTTAGAAGATCTAGCCCTGTTAGGAGTTGATTAAAACATTACGATATATAGTCCTTGTTAGAGGACACACCCTATTAGGAGTCAAGAAAATTAGGTAGGCTCACTGCTCAAAGAAGGTTATGTCCACCTTCAGAACTCATTGTTCACAACACAAGTGTATGTAAAGATATACACAATCTTTGAATTGTCTGATAGAAATTATCTTTGCCTAATCAGTTCCAATGAAATATATAATTTATCCTTTACTCTACATCCAACAACCACAATCCTCTTTTACATCACATACATTCTCTCCATATCTTTTCAAAAGAAAAGATCTTACATATATACCCTATTACAAAATAAATGATCAGGTCAGCCAATTAGGCTTTCCTACTATACAAATAATTACATAACTCCTTGATAAGATACACATGGTATCTAAAACAAGTATACAACAATTATAATTCAATAATTAAGGACCAACATCCATAATTCATGCTCGCCATCCATGATATAGACTACAACTCTGAAGTCAACTTCCAAATAGGTCATCTCTAGAACACATGCCACAATTGATGTCATCCTAGTTTTTGTATCTTGCTAAGATCAACAAACATTCTTTAGTACACTATCTATCATCCCTTAAGCTCGCATACACTAAATCCTCATTGCCTGTAAGATATACCCAAAACTCAAAGACTAACTCTATCGGCTTCCACTGTCACTATCCAGTAACCAGTCTTCACCAAATCTTTTGTAACTCAAACAATATGCAATATTATATCATGTGATATTAGATATAAGATCACAACACCTTCCTGTACACACAATTGACTTCGCACATTCTGAAACATCCGTACAAAATCCGTACACTACAATAACCAGCCTATTCTCTTTATAGAAACATATGTTGACATCATTGACAAAACACAAATGATAACAAAAATAATTCCAAAATCACTCAATGTAGTGATTAAACATATTAAATGTATCCAACAATCTCCCCAATGCATTATCAATATCCAACAATCTCCCCCTTTGGCATTGATGGCAAGATATGGGAAAAACCATCAACCCAAAAGTATTCTCTCAGTACCTTTACCACATAGTCTCTTTCTCATAGGATTTTCACATAGTCTCTTTCCCCCTTTGACAATAATGGAAAAGGGTGCCATAAGTCATCCACTGTCTTCAACAATTATCTTCAACAATCACTCCCCCCGAGGAGTAGATCCATACATCAAGTCTAGAATATGATAAGGCTCTGGAAACCTCTGGATTGATGCATCCCTGCATCATTTAATTCTCACTAGGAGGGGCCTGCACCCCAAGCATACCTCTGAGATACTCAAAGGCATCTTTTGGAAATGGTTTTATAAAGATGTCTTCTATATGTTCCTTTGTGCTAATGTATTCCAACCTTATTTCTTTCTTTGCTACCTTGTCTCTCAAGAAGTGATACTTAATATAAATATGCTTAGTTTTAGAGTGCATCATAGGATTCTTTGACATGTTTACTGTACTAGTGTTATCACAATGGATAACCACTAGTTCAACAAAAGTTATTCCAATATCTTTCAACATTTGTTTCATCCAAACAATTTGTGTGCAGTTAATAGCAGCAGCAACATACTCAAATTTGACAGTAGATTGAGCTATACAATCTTTCTTTTTACTTAGCTATGAAACCAACTTTTTCCCAAGGAAAAATGCACCTCCACTAGTACTCTTCCTGTCATCAATATTCCCTGCCCAATCAACATCAGTATAAGCATGTAGTTCAAAGTCATCATTTCTATCATACCATAAGCCATATTCCATTATTCCTTTCAGATATATAAATATCCTTTTTACAACAGCTAGGTGTGTTTCTTTAGGTTCTTCTTGATATCTAGCCACAATTCCAACAACATTAGCAATATCTAGTCTAGTGTGAGTCAGATATTGTAATCCACCAACCATTGATTTGTACTTGGTCTAAAAAACACTCTTTGTCTAATCATTATTTGTTAGTTTGTGACCAATCACCATGGGTGTACCAACTTGTTTACAGTCTTCCATTCCAAAAAAAATTCAACATTTATTTAAGATACTTTGTCTGAGAAATAAAGATCCCATTCTTACTTTGATTTATTTGGAGTCCTAGAAATAATTTCATTTTGCCTATCATGGACATCTCAAATTCATTTTCCATATCTTTAGAAAATTTCTTGCACATTTCATCATTCCCTCCAAATATTATATCATCAACAAAAACTTCTATTATCAGATTTCCATCTTCACTAGCTCTTAAATACAAGTTACTATCAACATTACCTTTTTATGAACCCAAGGTGAAGTAAGTATTTGTCTAACCTTGCATACCAAGCCCTTAGAGCTTGCTTCAATCCATACAGTGCCTTCTTCAACTTGCATACCATGTCTTCATCTTTGGATAGAGGAAATCCATTAAGTTGTTCTATATAAACTTCTTCTTCAAGATCCCCATTAAAAAATGCAAATTTTACATCCATGTGATATACCTTAAAGTCCTTATGTGCAATATAAGCCAAAAATAATCTCATAGCTTCTATCCTAGCAACATGAGAAAATGTCTCTTCAAAATCTATGCCTTCTTTTTGTAAATAACCTTTACATACCAATCTTGCTTTATTTCTTACAACAATTCCTTCTTCATTCATTTTGTTTCTGAAAACCCACTTAATTCCTATTACATTTTTGTCTTTATGTCTAAGAACCAATTCTCAAGTTTTATTTTTCTTTATCTAATCTAATTCTTCCTTCATATGTTTGATCCAAGATTCATCTCTACAAGCTTCATCAGTAGTCTTTGGTTCAACTTGAGAAATCAAACAAATTTCTTCCTTTGTCTTTGATCTAGTCATAATTCCTTGACTTGTATTACTGATAATTTGATTTTTAGGGTGATTTTTCTTAACATAACTCGGAGTCTTAGGAATCTCAGTAGCCTCACTTGTATCATCATCACAAGTCTCGTTTTCACATTTAGTCTCAACAAGTTCTTCTTATGTAGTAGCAAACTCCTTGATCTCTATATTTTGATTACAATAATACATTCTCTCTTGTATCTGAGACTTTTCATCTATCTTCACATTATTACTTTCAATCATCTTCCTTATCTCAAGTTAAAACACTTGTAAGCCCTGCTTTTAGTAGAATAAACAAGGAAAATTCCTTCATCACTTCTAGCATCAAATTTTCCTATCTCATCATCTCTTTTGATAATACATTTACTACCAAATATTCTAAAATATTTTACAGTAGGAGAATGATTAAACCATAATTCATAAGGAGTCTTACTTGTACTTTCTCTCATTTGAATTATGTTCAATGTGTACATTGTTGTCCCAACAACTTCTCTCCAATGCACATGAGATATATTTCCTTCAACCAACATTGTTCTAGAAACATCCAATATTGTTATGTTCCTTCGCTCTGCTATCCCATTCTGTTGTGGAGTCCTAAGAGCATATGTCTATCTTTTTATTCCATGCTCTTCACAATATGAATTGAATAGATCTGAAGTAAACTCTCCACCTCTGTCTAATCTCAAACATTTTATCTTTAGACCTGATTCATTCTCTATTTTTTCTTTGAATATCTTGAATTTATCAAATGCTTCTGATTTCTCTTTTAAGTAAGTGATCCACATCATTCTAGAAAATTCATCAACAAAAAGTATAAAATACCTTTCACCATAGTATGATCTTGTCCTTGTAGGTCCACATAGGTATGTTTATACCAGATCCAACTTTCCTTTTGTTGTATATGATTTTCTTTTATAGTTGCTTCTAGTCTGTTTTCCCATAACACATTCTCTACATATGGTGTTATATGGTTTCACAATCTTCAGTAGGTCTCTCACTGCATTAGTCAAGCTTTCCTTCACAATATTATCAAAATTAACATGACAAAATCTTTTGTGCAATAACCAACTGTCATCTATCTTCGCAACAAAAAAAGAAGCTTTAGATGTATTTAACTCAAATACATTACCTCTAGATTTAGTACCGGTTGCAATCAAGTTTCCTATCTTACCTCTGATCAACATTTCCCATAAATGAACTTTAATTGATATCCCTTATCCATCAGTTGTCCAATACTCAACAAGTTATGCTTAAGTCCATCAACAAGCAATACATTGTTAGTATCAGTCCTTCCATCCAAAGAGATAGATCCTACTCCTATGATAGGTTTATGAGCATTGTCTCCAAATATTACAACACCACCATCATATTACATTAGTTTAACAAACTTGTTTTTGTCTCTAGTTATATAGTGTGAGAAACCACTGTCTATAACCCATTCATATTTCTTATCAACATGTGATACTAAATCTTTTTCCTCATGTACTAGTTTTTCATCTTTAATAGAAATAAATCTAATCTCTTCATAATCACAATCATCATCATCAGAGATACCTTCACTAGCATAATAATATTCCTTTTCTTTTGAATACTTAGGCCTTAAAAACTTAGGTTTGTGCTTAGGAACTCTTGTAGGACATCTAGATGCAAAGTGACCTATCGTATTACATGAAAAGAATTTCAAAGGTAACTTTCCTTAAAATTTACCCTTACCTCTCTTTTCTCTTTTAGTGATCAGTGCAACAAGTCTAGCTTCCTTTCTTCTTCTTGTATTTGTTCCTATTCATCATCATATTCACCAAGCTCTTCTTTTATGTTCTCACTGCTGGTGCTCAAAATTGTAGACATTATCTTCCTATGTGTAGATGCCTTAAATGTTGTTTCAAATTTAGGTACAGATTCTCCCATTTCTATAGCTTCAAAGGTAGTTAGCTTTGTAATCAACATTTCTTTGCTAAAGTTTGGAGTCAAAGGTATAATTTCTTCTATAGACTGAACTTTGGTCTTGTAGACTAGTGTCAATGATCTAAGGATCTTTGCAATGACTTCTTCCTCTTCATAGGTGCCTCCAGAATTTATGATTCCAATCACAACCTTTGTAACTCCTTGTACATAAGCCCTAATGCTTTCATCATCCTTCATTTGTAGTTTCTCCATCCTTGTTTTCCAGTTTTGTAACTTCGCTTGCTTGGTAAACTTGTCTCCTTAATACAATGCTTCTAATCTTGTCCAAATCTTGTGTGCTGAAGCTAGATCTTTAACTTCGGTAAATTCTCCTTCAGAGAGTGCACTGACCAATTCTTCCCTTGTGACCATGTTATATGAAAGTATCTTCTTTTCTTCATCAATAGCTTTATCCAATTCATCCTCAGCCTTCATGGTTTTGTCATTCTTTGTAATCATCCAGTAGTCAATGCCCAAATATAGCAAATGAGTTTGTATCTTGTTCTTCCAACTGTCAAAGTTTTCAAGATCAAATTTTGGACTATCCTTCCTATAGAATGTCATCTCCAAGATCACCTCAAGTTGTTAATCTTTCTCTCTAAGGACCAGTAGCTCTGATACCAATTGTTAGGAATAACATTTCACCAATACAACTAAGAGGGGGGGTGAATCAGTTGTATGAGAGATTATTAAACTTTAAACTTTGAATAGCAACAATATCAAATCAAATGAACACAATGAATGCCAACACAATATTTGTTGTTGAGGAAACACTATTAAAGGTAAAACCCCAGTGGGAATTAACACCCACTAATGATATACTTAGAGTATAGTATCCTTGTTAGAAGATCTAGCCCTATTAGGAGATGATTAAAACATTACAATACATAGTCCTTATTAGAGGATAAACCCTGTTATGAGTCAAGAAAATAAGGTAGGCTCACTGCCCAAAGAAGGTTATGTCCACCTTCAGAACTCACTATTCACAACACAAGTGTATGTAAAGAGATACACAATCTTTGAACTATTTGATAGCAACTATCTTTGCCTGATTAGTTCCAATGAAGTATATAATTTATCCTCTGCTCTACATCAAGCAGACACAATCTTACAACTTCCACAATCCTCTTTTACATCACATACATTCTCTCCATATCTTTTCAAAAGAAAAGATCTTACATATATACCCTATTACAAAATAAATAATCAGGTCAGCCAATTAGGCTTTCCTAATATACAAATAATTGCATAACACCTTTCTAAGATACACACTATATCTAAAACAAGTATACAACAATTACAATTAAATAATTAAGGACCAACATCCATAATTCATGCTCGCCACCCATGATACACGCCACATCTGACATCAGCCTTCTTTCCATACCTTGCTAAGATTAGTGAACATTCTCTAGTACACTATATGTCATCCCTTAATCTTGCATACATTGAATCCTAATCGCCTATAAGATATACCCAAAACTTAGAGACTAACTCTGTCAGCTTCCACTGTCACTATCCAGTAACTAGTCTTCACGAAATCTTCTATAACTCAAACAATATGCAATATTATATCATGTGATCTTAGATATAAGATCACAACACCTTCCTGTACACATAATTGATTTCACACATTCTGAAATATTTGTACAGAATCCGTACATTGTAATAACCAGCATGTTCTCTTTGTAGAAACATATGTTGACATTAGTGATAAAACACAAATGACAACAACAGTAATTCCAACATCACTCAACGTAGTGATTAAACATATTAAATGTATCCAACAATCTCCCCAATGCATTAGCAATATCCAAAAAAATGGAGTGTCATCACATGACACATGGTGGATCGTGTGGCTTCGTGTAGATGGTTGTGACCATGCCAACTCAATGTTATTCAGACAACTGTAATACCCCAAAAATGGGCTATAGGTTCATTAACCTCCACATCCTCAAATCGAATGAAATCAACATCAAAGTCCTAACCTAAGGCACATATGCACATCATCAAATCCTAATTGATTTTATTCTAAATTCTACATCGGGGAATATTCCTAGCAATATTCCTATTTATCCTATTTATCTTTAATTTAATAATTATTTGGCAATAAATCATATTTATCCTAAAGTTTGATTAATTGAATATTCTGAATATTTAATTAATTAGATTTAATACTGCCACTTAATTATTTAATTATATTTAATTATATTTATTCCTAAATTGTATTATTTTATTTTGACAATAAATAAAAAATCTTATGACTAATTGATTAAATTCTTATTTAATTAATTAAAGTCAGTTGTCAATATTTAATAATATAGTTTTTGAATAAAGTTTGATTTAATAATTGATTAACCCATAAATCAGTTATTTTAATTCAAAAATCAGTTAAGTTGAAAATAAATCACTTTATTTGTAAATTAATTTATAATTAATTCATGCACAATCAGAAAAGTAGTCAACTAGAAATCAACAACCAATTTTAAATTTAAACTCAACATCTGATGATGAGTTGAAATTTCATCTAAACTCTATTTTGAGTTAAACACTACTTTTGCATGATTTTTGTGAGTTAATTATCTCTGATTTCTTGATAACTCAAAAATCAACCTGAGTTCATCAAGAGTGATTTATGGCTTTTCTCATGCATCCTCAAAGCCCTAGATTTCTATAAAATCAAGGCTCAGCTCTTCACAATTAACCCACCTCGAATTTGCACAACTACTCTAGCGAATTTGCGATTGAAGGATTGAGCACTTGCGACAGGCGATTTGTGAGATCTTTCATTATTGGTCATAGTTTCATAGTTTTCATATCATAGCTTTGCATTCATAGTTTTCATATCATTCTTAGATAAATCTGCATATCATCTCAATTTCAATTCTATATTAATTTTGTACAGTTTTTCATCTAATTGCATAGAAAATACAAAAATATAGATTAAATCTGCATTCATTTCATATCCATCTTCTGCATTCAAATCCTTCATTTAGGTGTTGCATTGTTACTGATCTCGATTTCAATCTTAGAGCATCATACTTGCACCTAATAGAAGGCAGTAAATCGCCTGGTTAGCTTAGTTTCATTTATTTGCAAGATTTCAATTTCACTAACCTCTAATGTTTTACTGAAGTGTTGTGTCCATAGCTAGGTACAATTTTCACACACACATTTTTGGCACCTACCGTGGGGCCCTGAAATGGGTTTCTATCTCACTTCTATCAATTTCTATCTATTTTCTATCATTTTATGATCAACCTTGCAATTTTATTCTATGTTCATACATTTTTCGTATGACTTTTGTCAAAAATTCATACCAGAAGCTACCAATTGTCGTACGACAGTTGAGAATTTTGAGGCTCGTATCATAACCTGCAAATTGTCATTTGGAAACTCCTTTGTCATTTGAACAAATACCCACTATCGTACGAGTTTCTAGACAGTCATACCAGAGCACACCCACTATCATATGAGTTTTCAGACTATTGTCTGGGAGGTAACCCATTGTCGTACGAGTTTTGATTCCAGGATTCAATTGTCATTTTAGAATTTTAGGCAATTTTTGAGATTTTATTTTTAGATTTGGACTAATAGCTAACCCTAACAATTGAGATATTTTATTTTTGACTGATATTTGTTGAATATGATTGGGAAAAGTGCAACTAAATTGCTAAAACATGTAAAATCTACTAAGCGCATTGCGAGGAATTCAGGTATTCCACTACGATCTGATAACACTTCGATTTGGACATAAAATGAACTCTCTCGTGTCAAGCTTGTGTGACTTTTCTCACTTTCATATTGCAGACTTCATTTTGGGCTATAAAATGAACATAGATTTTCTTTCTGCATATCTGTTACACATAGTAAATAGGCCCTATGAACACTATTTGTGGATGATGTCGAGAGAGTGGGCTTCTTTCACTTGTTCACGCATGCGAAGCTCTTCTTGACAAAGGATCCCCTTATAGGTAGGGAGGATATTGAGATTGTCTTGCGTTCTACTAGATTTTTGAGTCTTCAACTTTTGATTGATACATTCTCTCTCTAGAGAGGTTGATAGATCATGAGCGGTTGACATCATAGATCTTTGTGAGATAATTTTAGTCTTAGTGTGTCGGATTAATCTGTCTACTTTGTTTTGGTGAGGTGAAGAGGCTAGCGGATTATGCTCTACTTCCTTTTTGGATAATAACAGAAACCCAGATCCTTGGATCCGATCTAGTCCCCCTATGGTATCTTTTGTGGGTCACCTTTAGAGAGGGTTAATCGTAGTGGACATTACCTTCATTGGGTCAACCACATGGACAAAACCTCAAGTGATAATAGCTATTTTCATCGTGGTAGCAGTAGTCGCTATATAAATGTCCTTATGGAGGAAATCTTCACAGGCGTGGTCTCTTGTTGGGCTATCAAACCTCCCTAGCAACTCCTGATTCATTAAATTCTCATACTGTGTCAAAACCCCAGTGCACTTGGATTGGAGTTCGCCCTCTTGAGATTAAAAAAGTTGTAGAGTTAGACCATTACTACAAACCCTAGTGAGGCCAAATTTTCATTTTCTAGGAATATGTGCATTATTGAAATTTTTTTTGGAACATACACAATTAGCACTCCTAGGGATTAGCACATTTAGTCACTTGATTATTCATGCGTAGGGTTGCTTTGTCTCCTATTCATTATTTTCAGACATTCTTGAAATTACTTGCCTACTATTCTGCGTGCTTGTTTATCTTTTTGGTTATTGGAAACAAACAATCCTAGGATAATCTTCCAATTTGAACAGACAATTTTGCAAACAATATGAAATTGAAAAATCTGAAGCAAAATTCCTTTCTGGAATCAAAAGTCATCCCGCAGTCCCAGATTGTCGTACGAGTCTTGAGAAAAAGTCATTTCAGAACCCATGTATTATTGTACGGGAGTCAGTATTGTGTCGTACGAGTGTTGTCACTAGAAATCAAAAGAACATTATCCCTAGCAGCAATTGTCGTACGAGTCTTGTCAATTGTTGTTTGAGAGCATACCTAGTGTTGTACGAGCTTTCAAAAACTCATTTGAGAATTTTTAAAAAGTTGTCAGAAAATTGTCAAATTTGTCAGAAATCTAATTTTTACAGCCTATTTCTAGATTCTATCAAAATATTCATTGTGTCAGGAACATAGTAGAAACTAGAAAGAATACATTCATTTTCCTAAAGTAGTCTCTTGAGTCTGATTTAGCCTTTTGATTTATCGATTGAGTCTTTTTCATCTTGTGTCAAAATTATCTTCAAATTCAGTCTTCATACAAAAATGGCTAAGTGTTGTGAGCTCATGTTCGCCATCTTTTGGGCATCTACCCATACTAATAGGGCATAATATCCCTCATTTATGTCCAATCTAATCTTCAATCAATCCAATATTGACAAGGTTGCGTCATTTGATCTTCTTGAATCAAATCATTCTTCAGTTGTCTTCATGTTGCTTTCTTGCTTCACTCAAGGTTAATGGTGGAAACTAGAGCTTCCTCACACAAGAAATCTGGAGAAGCACCCAATACCACACCTTTGTCTACTCATGTGGGTCCAACCCTCGAGCAACTCTATAATTTAGGTCTTTACGAAGATGACGGTCTTGGAAATTTTTGATTGAAAACTGGTTACATCACCCCCCCTTCATCAACTCATGGAGGTAATTAGCAAACTCCACCTCAATCTATCCCAGGGAGTCCTAAAACTCCTAACATGTCTCAAGGAGGGACAAACTACGGGTCTTAAGGACCTCATTCCCAACATGGTGCGGATCAAGAACCCACACCTTTTGAAATTGCTCCATATCAGAATGATGATGACTTCAAGAAAATGATGAGGCATTTCTCGAAAGAAGATAGAGAGGCATACTTTCTAGAGTTAGCTCATCAAGGAGCTAAACTTCCTCCAAAATTTAATGTTGAAAATATCATTACGCATGAGGAAGAAACCCCTATCATGGCTATGATGAAATAGATGCATGCTATGCAAGTCAAGCTCAACAAACTAGAGAAATAAAAGGAACCTAAGGAGTTCTCCATGGAGCCCCTATGCCCTTTTTGCGTTTGATAAGGACTTGTACATGCCACCATTTCTGAAAAGGGTAGAGATGCCTAAATATGATAAGTATGATGGAAACTCTGATCCTCAAGATCATGTCAGAGAATTATGTACTCAATCTATGGAGTTCATGCATGAACCAACCTACTTAATGCATCTTTTCCCTCGATCTCTGGGAGGAGCATCCATTCATTGGTTTTCTAGGATGCCTCCAACTATCAAAAATTTTGAGGAGTTAATCAAACTATTCTACCAGTAATACTCCTACAATATACAGCATCCGGTCACCATGATCAACATCTGCAATCTGAAACAATATCTAGTAGAACCATTCCTGACATTTCTCAAAAGATGGAGGAAGAAATTTTCTCTATATGCTAGACCCATTCTAGAAACTGAGAAACTAGAAATCTTCATCAATAATCTTGTTCCAAAAATCAACTACCCTTTACAAATGCAAAATCATACATCCTTTGATAAGATGGTAGATAATGTGATCAAAATTGAGAAATTAATTGTGAAAAAAGGAGACATCACGCTTCAAAAGGACAAGTATGAATCTGGATCTAGTTCTAAGGACAAGAACAAAAATTGGAATAAGAATAAAGGCATTGTCATTGACAGTGTTATTGAGGCTATTTGTGCCCCATCCAAGGCACCCACTTTCAATCTAACTGTTGGCACCCAACCCATAAAAGCTTCTAAATTAAAAACAATAGAGTCCAACAAAAAGTCATCTAAATATAAACCTTGGGCTTCAGATCCTAAATGAAAGTTTACTCCTCTTGGAGAGTCCTTGGAATCTGCCATGAAAACTTTGTTGGCTAACAACATCATCTCCTTGCCTGAGATAAAAGTTTTTGATCCTGAACCTAAACCAAAATGGTGGAGAGAGTGATTTCTGTGACTTCCATGGCAATAAGGGTCATAAGACTAATAACTGCATCCACTTGAAACACATCATACAAGACAAAAATGATAATGGAGAAATTTTAATTGATAATCATAAGAGCAATAATGATCATATAGCATTCACAGAACCATTTCTGAAACATAATCTAGGAGATTCATCTTCTCAGCCTAATATGGGTGCTAAAGTTAATTATGCCTACTTTGGAAACAATTTTATCATCAATATGGTTGAACCATGCCTATCTGAGCATTGCAATGTCATCACAATTGTAAGAAAAGATAGAGAAAATTAATCAGCTAATGTAGTTACTCTATCACAAGCTCAGGCGCATCTACAAGGACAAATCCTAGATCCATCCAATGTCCCTAAGATGCCTTTCAATCTTTCATCTGCTTCTAAATAGAAGGCTACATCTAAATCTTCAAATCCTAAAGACACAGGGCCTACTTCCTATAGTATTGTCCAAAAACTCTAGGATACCAATGTAAAAATCTCCATGTTTGAGTTGCTTCGAATATCTCCAGCTCATAGAGCCATTCTAGACAAAGCTTTGCTTGGATCCAATGTTCCTAATAACCTTGATTTAGATAGATTCTAGACTATGGTTGGTCATCTTATGTCTCCATAGTATATCTCCTTTTCAAAGGAAGATGATAATTCCTTGAGTCATCCGCATAACCAGCCCTTACATATTGAAGTCTTGATCCAAAACCGTCATGTCAAACATGTGTTGATAGATGGGGGTGCTAGTCTAAATATTTGTTCTTTCAGCTTGATCACACAACTGGGATTTTCAGAAATGGTCATTGATCCTAGAAAGAAGATAACTATCAAAGAATATGATGAACAAGAAAGGTCTTCCAAGGGCACAATTGTCTTACCTATCAAAACAGGTCCAGTCATTAGAGATACTACATGTCAAGTTCTCGATCTACCTTTGGCTTACAACATCCTTCTAGGGAGACCCTGGATACATGAAATGAAAGCTATTCCTTCTACATACCATCAGTGTTTGAAATTTCCTTATGAAGGGGTAGAGGTGACCATTCCAACTGACATATCTACAACTTTGAATGCATTAAAAGAAAGCGTGGATAAACTTGTTCCTAATAATAGAGAATCTTCCACTAAGCAAACAGAAGTAGCATCCACATCCAAGATGGAAGACATTGCAAAAGAGGTCACAATCAAAGAAAATGGTATGGGAGAGTATACTATAGAGCCAGTCTTATCTTTGACATCCCTCCCTATCTCGCCTAAGTCCTATGGGAAAACTCTAAAATAGTCCAAAATGGAGTCTAAAGAACCTCTTGAGGCATATAAAGGAAATTTTGTTGTGAAACAAGTGTCCAAACAAGAGTTTGAAGAGGATGAAGTTGTGCTTGCATGGCTATACAAAGATGAACTTGAATCTCAAGTTGTTCAAACATGTGACTCTAAAACATTGAGGATCCCTTCTAAGTCATATGGCCCAGGGGACAAATTGATATGGTCTATCTTAGCAAGCACTCCCCACAGGTCTTAGAACAGATTGAGCCATCCACATCAAATCAACTAAAGGAAGAAACAACTGAACAATCTGATAGTGATGATTCAGACACCACTGAAGATCTCATTCCTTATGAGTGTTTGCCTAAAGAAGTAAAAGACCTCCTTGAAGCTGTAGATGATCTAGTAAAAAGAATCAATGTAGTAGAAACACAAGAACCTACTATAGAACATGAGACAGTTGCACCACAAGAACCAGCTAATCTTGCAGGCAATCAAATAGACAAAGAAGAAGGTGGTAGTTATTCTGAGACAGATTCTCATGAGTATGAATTCAAATTAGAATCTGAGGGTAACCCTTCTTGGGGTATTCATCCCAACTTACTCATGTTCTTAAATTTCCTAGAGACATAGATAAGGAATCAAATGACTATGAATGGTGAGCCATTCCAGAGGAAGATGAACTTATCACAAAAAAACATGTTGATGTTATTCACCAATATGTGCCTAAACCCAACGTAAGTCTAGAGCGAAATGATGAACTTAACAAGTCTAATCCACTGATGGCTAAAGTGGACTCCCACAATGACATTGAACCTATTCATGAATTGAATGTCTTAAGTTGTAATATCACCTTCAAAATTGAGCGTCGGGCTAGGACCAATGATGACAGATCCATATCCGTAAACACTATCTCCCTATCTTTCACCACTTTGACTATCCAACATCCTGAACTTCTTGACCAAACCTCTACGAATCTGAGCCAAGGTACCTATACCTTTCCAAATGACTATGCCCTTGCTTTATACCTCAATGCAGTTGAGCCTATGAGGACTTCCATCAATGAACCTAGTGTTAGCATGATAGAGTTGGACATCAAGTATCTTAGTAAAAAAAATAAGAATAAAAATAAAAAGAAAAGGAGCTTTGAGGGTGAAAACCACTTTGTGGCAGTCTTAGAACCTACAACGGTTAAAATAAAAGATGTATCCAAAGGTGAAAACCTCTCTGAGGTGCCTAAGGATGAGATATTTGATGTCCTTCCGAGTCATTTACAAGATAGATCTCTAGTTCTAATTGAGCCCACTCAATCTATCAACTTGGGAACAACAGAAGAACCACAGTTCATTAATGTAGCACAATCCTTATTAGAAGAAGAAAAGTAAAAATTTACAACATTCCTAACATAAAAGAAGATCAACTTTGCATGGAAATATTCAAATATGCTAGGGTTGGATCCTAATCTCATAATGCACCATTTATCTATAGCTCCAAACGTTAAACCTGTTAAGCAGAAATTGAGAAAGATGCATCCACATGTTGCACTCTTGGTCAAAGCTGAATTAGAGAAACTACTAAAAGTCAGATTCATCAGTGTTATTGACTATGCTGAATGGATCTCTAATATTGTACCTGTATCAAAACTAGACAAGTCTATAAGAGTATGCACAGATTTTAGAGATGTAAACAAAGCATGCCCTAAGGATGATTTTCCACTACCTAAAATTGATATGATAGTGGACATGACTGTGGGTTTCAAGATGTATTCCTTGATGGATGGTTTTTCTGGATATAATCAAATCAAAATTGCTCCAGAGGATCAAGATAAAACTACTTTCACATGTGTGTGGGGTACCTTCTGTTGGAATGTCATGCCATTTGGGCTTAAGAATGTTGATGCTACATATCAAAGAGCTATGACATCTATCTTTCATGACATGATGCATCAAACTATGGAGGATTATGTTGATGATACTTTAGCAAAATCTATTATAAGATCTGAACATCTAAATGATTTGAGCAAAATAATTGATAGAATGGAGAAGTTTAGTCTCAAACTAAACCCTAAAAATTTTTCTTTTGGTGTCACTTCTAGAAAGCTCTTAGGCTACATAGTTTCAAAGAAAGGCATTGAAGTTGATCCAACAAAAGTTAAAGCTATCATGGAGATGCAACCTCCCAAGAATATTAGTCAAATGAGAACATTACAAGGAAGAGTACAATCTATTAGACGCTTCATATCTCAGCTAGCAAACATATCACAACCTTTTACAAAGACATTACATAAAGGTGTGACCTTTGCATGGAAAGAGGAATGTGAAAAGAATTTTAATCATATCAAGAAATATCTATCAAATCCTCCTATTTTGATGCCTCCTATTAAAGGGAAGCCATTGATCTTATATGTCTCCACAACAGATACATCACTAGGGACATTGCTTGCACAACATGATGACAAGAAAGAAAGAGCTATATACTATATCAGTAGAACATTGGTAGCATATGAAAATAATTATTCCATGATTGAAAAGGCTTGTCTAGCTATGATCTTTGCATCATAGAAATTGAAACATTACATGTTGGCTCATACCACACATTTGGTAGCTAAGATTGATCCACTAAAGTACCTACTAAGCAAAGTTGCCCTCATAGGTAGACTAGCTAAATGGGTGATGTTATTAAGTGAATTTGACATTGAATATGTTGAAAGAAAAGCTATTAAAGGCCAAGTTATTGTTGATCAATTGGAGGATGCACCTATGTTTGATGATACACCAATGCAAATAGAATTCCCAATTTCCTCTATCATGAATCTTTCTTCTAGAGAATGGCAATTGTTCTTTGATGGCTCCTATACACAGAATGGATCTGGAGCAGGCATCTTGTTTATCACTCCTCAAGGATACTCAATTCCTAAGGCATTATGAATCAAGTTTCCTTGTACAAATAATATTGTTGAATATGAAGCCTTTCTTAATGGTATGAAAATAGCAATTGAGTGGAGAGTAACAGAATTACACATTCATGGAGACTCACAACTTGTAATATGCCAAGTCAATGATGTGTATCAAATGAAAGATGAAAAGCTCATTCCATACAAGAGAATGGTAGATGATCTAAATAAATACTTCATATCTATCACCTTTGAGAAAATACGTAGAACATAGAATAAGACTATCGATGCAATGGCAATGCTATCTACTTTATTATAGCAGCCTGAACATGAGCTACGCTATGAGTTCCTGGTGGAAGCACTATCTTATCCAGCATATGATTCCCTTGATACCTGCATGATCTGCACTATTGTCGGTCATGATTCATTCCGATACAAAAACCTATTCTCCTATCTCCAAGACCAAATCATTCCCGATTCTTTTAACCACCATGAAAATAGATACCTTATCTGTAATGCATCCCGGTATGTCATCATTGGTAATGATCTATACAAACAAGGTCTAGATGGTACACTCCTTAGATGTTTAGAATGGGAAGAGTCTCAATGTGCATTAGAAGAAGTCCATGATGGTATTTGTGGGTCACACTCGAATGGTTTAACACTAGCTCGAAAGCTTATTAGGGCTGGGTCCTATTGGCCTGAAATGGAGAAAGAGGCAATCAAGTTTGCTAAGAACTATCAAAAGTTCCAAGTACATGGCAACTTAATTCATTCTCTAGGGAGAGATCTAATTCCCTTCACTACACAATGGCCTTTTCACCAATGGGAATTTGATCTTATAGGATCCATACATCCTCATTCTTCTAATGGGCATACTCATATCATAATAGCTACAGATTATTTCACAAAATGTGTAGAAGCAGTCCCTTTAACTCAGGCGACTGGCAAGCAAATCTCTATGTTCATTTTGAACTACATCATATGTCGATATGGTATTCCACACTCTATAGTCACAGATAATGGTGGACAATTCAAGAATAGAGACTTAGATGATCTATGTGCCAAATTCAAGATTACACAACATTGGTCATCAATTTACTATCCTCAAAGGAATGGACAAGCAGAGGCTTCTAACAAAAATCTATTTAAAATCTTACATCATACAGTTAATAAAATAGGAAGAGATTGGCATCTCATGATCAATCCAGCTCTCTGGGCCTACAGAACAAGTATCAAAATGCCCATTGGGGCTACACCATTTGCTTTAGTTTATGGGTCTGAAGTGGTACTACCTATTGAGGTTGAAATCCCATCACTAAGAATCAGAATGCATGGTCTAGTAATTGATGATGACTACAAAGTGTCTAGGTTGCAAGAACTTGAACTACTAGATGGGTGTAGACAAGCAACATATGATCATCTTAGAGTATATCAGAAGAGAATGTTTAGAGGCTACAACAAGAAAGTCAGACACAAAGAATTTTAGGTTGGTGATCTAGTCTTGAGAGAGAATCCTAAAAATCAATCACATAGAGAGCGCAAGGGGAAGTTTGAACCCAATTGGCTGGGTCCCTTTGTTATCACTACTAATTTTGGCTATGGTGCCTATCAACTCTCAATGACTAAAGGAGAAAAACTCTGAGAACCAATCAATGTTCTCCATCTGAAGAAATTCTATGCCTAAGGCATTCAGTCTTTGCAAAATGTCCTGAAAAATTTATAAAAATTAGAAAAAGTCTTGAAAAAATGAACATCCTAGTGAAAACCTAGCAATAGGCACCTTGATGATTCACCAAAAAAATTGAAAATATCAAAAATTGAAAAAATGAAAAATACAAAAAAATGAGAAAAAGAAAAAGTGCCCTAGTGAAAACCTAGAAACAGGCGCCTTGGTAGCAAAAATATAATCTCTGCCAAGATGGTGAAAACCCAGCAAACGGGTGCTACTTGTTCAAAATGCTCCATCTATCAGCGCAATCTTGGTCTTTCCCAGCTTTCAGTCTTGCTTTAGTTTGTACATATTTCCCAGTTTGTTTTCGCATTCCTATTTTTCAATAAAGTCAGTATGTACACCATTGCAAAAAGCGTCTGTATCCTATCAGTGCTTAACACTTGAGGGCTATCAATGTCATATCCTATGGCCTCTAGTGTATCTTAGACGAGTCATATCTAGTCAAAGTCCTTTGAAGCTTCATCTGAGTCAGTCAATATGTCTCCTCTCTAGAAAGGATTTTGCATCTACAACAATACAATCAAACAATAACACAAACTGAAAACAATCTATGCTTTTACATGCTTTTATCTCCTTGTATTCTTACTGATTCGCATTGAGATTTTTTGCATATTGTGTCCTTTCGAGCTCTTCGATAATGTCCTTTATAGGATTTAGAGAGTGATGACTGGGGGCATAATCTTTTCTTTGTCTTCTGCTTGTATGTGAAAATCTAACAACTTTGGAAATTTTGGATTGAAATGGTGTTCGTCTATAAGAGCCTCTATCTCATATTGGATGGCCATGAGTACCTCAACCATTGATACCCAAAAAATTCAAGGAAGTTTGATCTAACTATTGTCTTTTTGAGTGAGTTCTTTCTACTACTATGAAACACGATCTTACCTAAGGATGTGAATGATAAAGGGTCACTACGGGTAATTCACACTGGATTTAGAATGATCTCTTGACTGCTTGATGTGTTTGTTCCGCAAGGCATATTCTGGTCATCATGACGTCTATGTTTTGATGCTTATATAAATTGCTATATCAAAATGGACATGATATTCAGGTCATCCTGACATTTGTACCTTGGTGCTTATATCTAATCCGACATTCTGAAAATAAAATCAATATTCATATGTCCATGGTTGTCTAACCAGTGGCGTTGTATTGATCCTTGCGCATAAAAATCAATATTCATATGTCTATAGTTTCCTAACTAGTGGATGTTGTATTGATTTATCCGGTTACCTAAAAACTTCAATGATGACAAAAAATCGACACATGATCAGTGACTAGGTCCTAGGTCTTAGGTATGCATCTCATTTTACACTTTGCATGATTGCATTTATCTCATGATTTCCCAAATCAGCTTGACACTCAAACGATTCTTCAAAACTATGTTAAAGATGACACAAGAGCTGAGCTTTGTATGAAGGTCCCTCCAACAAAACAACAAGTAGAGCCCATTTTTGGGATCGAAATCGAAATATGAGATCATTTATATTGTCAAAATCATGATTTAAAATTTTCGGACCCAGGACAGCTGACTGCTTGCACAATCAACCTTCTAATCATCATAGATATCTAGAATTTAGCTTAATTGTTTATCTTACATCAAACTATCAAAATTTCAACTTGGTCAACCATGGTCAACTCATGGTCAAACCTAGTCAAACTTGGTCTCCAGGACCTCCAAATGATGCAAAACACGTTCTTGAACATGTATAACCACTTCTCAAATCAATTAACATGCTTCTAAACCATTTAACGCTAACTTTTCTTGTCAGATTTCGATTTTCATCCCGAAGGGGGGCATAGTATTGCACATCAATCAAATCTGTAAATCAAATCTTTCCTCAGTAATCAAGACAACAACCACGTCTAGTTTCTAATTCATCTAAAATACCTCATCACTTGGAGCACATCGCTTGGGGCATATCAGATTCATCGAGATCCATATCAATCTAGTATCCTAATCTATCTTGTAAACTATATCAGCTTTTTGTAACCATCAGTTCATTAGCATCATTTCCTTGGTTCTTCGTAACTAAAGGGTTCAGATGTGATACCAATATTGATTCCTTTGGACATTCAGGTTTGGAATTAGGTCACTCACTTCTTCATAATCATAAGGTTCAGAATCAGGTGTTTTGACACTTTTTCGTAATCACCGGTTCATTTTTGCTATAGTTAACATTATCTTTGGTCAATCAGGACCTAAACCTAACATCTTCAAATCTTTCAATCAGTTTTTGTCTCAGAATCGGTTAATCTTTCAAATCAGTTTCATACATCTTTATCAAACACAAACTATCTTTGAACCATTGCGCTTTGCACAGTAATTCAAAGAGGGGCAAAATGTAATACCCAAAAAATGGGCTATAGGTTCATTAACCTCCTACATCCTCAAATCGAATGAAATCGACATTAAAGTCCTAACCTAAGGCACCTCTGTACATCATTGAATCCTAATTGATTTTATTCTAAATTCTACATCGGGGAATATTCCTAGCAATATTCTTATTTATCCTAATTATCTTTAATTTAATAATTATTTGGCGATAAATCCTATTTATCCTAAAGTTTGATTAATTGAATATTTTGAATATTTAATTAATTAGATTTAATACTGCCACTTAATTATTTAATTAAATTTAATTAAATTTATTCTTAAATTATATTATTTTATTTTGACAATAAATCAAAAATCTTATGACTAATTGATTAAATTCTTATTTAATTAATTAAAGTTAGTTGTCAATATTTAATAATATAGTTTTTGAATAAAGTTTGATTTAATAATTGATTAACCCATAAATCAGTTAAGTTGAAAATAAATCACTTTATTTGTAAATTAATTTATAATTAATTAATGCACAATCATAAAAGTAGTCAACTAGAAATCAACAACCAATTTTAAATTTAAACTCAACATCTGATGATGAGTTGAAATTTCATCTAAACTCTATTTTGAGTTAAACACTGCTTTTGCATGATTTTTGTGAGTTAATTATCTCTGATTTCTTGATAACTCAAAAATCAACCTGAGTTCATCAAGAGTGATTTATGGCTTTTCTCATGCATCCTCAAAGCCTTGGATTTCTATAAAATCAAGGCTCAGCTCTTCGCAATTAACCCACCTCGAATTTGCACAACTACTCTAGTGAATTTGCGATTGAAGGATTGAGCACTTGCAACAGGCAATTTGTGAGATCTTTCATTATTGGTCATAGTTTCATAGTTTTCATATCATAGCTTTGCATTCATAGTTTTCATATCATTCTTAGATAAATCTGCATATCATCTCAATTTCAATTCTAGATTAATTTCATACAGTTTTTCATCTAATTGCATAGAAAATACAAAAATATAGATTAAATCTGCATTCATTTCATATCCATCTTCTGCATTCAAATCCTTCGTTTAGGTGTTGCATTGTCACTGATCTCAATTTCAATCTGAGAACATCATACTTGCACCTACTAGAAGGTAGTAAATCGCCTGGTTAGCTTAGTTTCATTTATTTGCAAGATTTTGATTTCGCTAACCTCTAATGTTTTACTGAAGTGTTGTGTCCATAGCTAGGTAGAATTTTCACACACACAACAACCACATCTATAATAGGTCAATGTCCCTTAAAAAACCACAATAATAATGTTACTTTAATCTTGTTATTATGTTTTACTTCATTTAAATTTTTTTTAAGTTAGCAGTTCTTATTAAGAACTCTACCAAGGGTTACCTTAGCAACCCCTTTGTGTCCCAACTCGTCTTAGAGAGCTACTCCATTACACTACTCTACACCAACCGACCATCTTTTTAAAATATCAAGGAAATGATACAAAGCCCAAGCAATAAAAATACAATACAATAAAAGAATCCAAGCCATAAAACATGAATGAGACAAAATAAGCTTGATTAGTCTCAAACCAAGAGCACGAGTCACTCAAATTTCATCATACAAGCATAACTCAACTATGCTTGGGGATGTGGTCTCAACACCATACATCTACACACCAAAAGTGGTTTCAACACAAGCATATGGTGAACTAATAACAAGGAAAATGTAACAAAACCATGAAGCAAAAATAGACTCAAAAGTCATAAAACCATGCAGAAACATGATAGACTCTATTGGTCTCAAACCAAGAGCATGAGTCTCTCAAAGATCTTGTCAATAAGCTTATAACTCTATTATGCTAAGGATGAAATATCAACACCATACATTTAAATATCAAATGTGAGCTCTACTCAACATACAAAGGTCATAAAATAAAATCAAAGCACAAGGTGACAAACACAAGACAATAAAATCTTGCACAAGCACACTCTATTGGCCTCATCGTCAAGGGTATAAATCCCAAGAGGGTTTGACATAAAAACACATGGGATACTAACATTCCTATATAATCGAACATAAGTTTCTCAACCTAACTCAAGTATAAAACTCTCAAAGCATAATTTCATAGAGGGGGGATCAAATTTTGGCAATAATCGACAAGCGCACAAGCATACTCTATCGCCATAAACCCAAGAGTATGGATAGTGGTAGTTTCCAACTGAAATATCCTCAATTAATTCAAATCATGCAAACAAACCACAAACATGGAAAATAACCAAAATCAAAATTTACAATATGCCAAAAATGGTTAAAACCTAGTTCTGGAGACCACACAAATTGACGACCTCCCAAAACGCTAAAAAATCAAACCTAAAATCTCACAATTTTTGGAAAACCTATTAGTTCCCATATGCCAAACAACACACTTTACAAATAAAATTATCCTTTTGAACACACATAGAAAAATGGGCAGCATAATATTACCTGGATACACATTGCAAAATTCTAAAAAAATATATAAAATGCATAGAAGCCCAAACATGCATGAAATTGAATAAAAAACAAGGGGAATAACTAACAACTCATCCCATAAACTAAATGAAACAAGCATGGAATTAAAATTTGAAGAACTAAGAAAGATATGAGGTCTTCCTACCTCAAATGTAGAAAAATACCAAAATGGAGGAGGAAATTCACACACTCCATGGAAAAGAATGAGCTTCCAAGCAAAGTATAGCAATTATGCCATGCATCAAATGAGCCACTACCCTCAAAATTTCCATGCCCGAGTCATCTCCAACAAGCAAAAATTGAATTTCTCAACAAGAGGGTTTTGCAAATTTTGGAGTTCAAAATTCATAAGTGTGGAAATGGATTCTATTTCACAATATAAAGTCACTTTTCAAAAAGGGCTTTTTGGATAATTTAAAAATCAATTAAATACAATCACTTAAAGCCATATTAAAATGAATTAAATAACCCCAAAACCCAACATGGATAAAATTAATCAATTCCAATTAAATGGAATAACACCACAATAAATTTGTCAGTAAATATAAAATAATCACATAGCATATAAATAAATATTTAATATAATTTACTCAATCGAGACAACTATAGATAACTGACAATGCACATAAATTTATTGGTCTACCACAATATGCAAATAAAATCCAAACTTTACCACATGGTATCTAGAGGTATAATATTGAAATCATAGATACATCATCCATACAGGAGTGATGTTGGCTAAATGTCATGAATGGCCAATGTAACAATCTCCCATGCCACTGTCAGGGATAAAGACACACTCATACCTATGAAGTAAGGTGGAGTCGATGTCTAGTACTTTTGCACCAAAATATGTGCATGTCAAGTGTAACTGCTCACATGTAAATAGCCAAAGCACATATATAATAATTCATAAATGAAACTAATGAAAGGACATTTTAGCAATATAAAAATTAATATTTATTCGAATGCTATGAAACCATTATTTGGGTGAACCCACAGTAGTGGGTTACACTTTTTTGCTTGAATGGACACTGAACTCTACATTTTGAAAAAAACTTTCAGATTCAGATGCATATTGTGGTTGAACCGTTTGAAATTAGAGGATGAAGTAAATTACAGTCTTTTAGGATTTTCTGTCTAGATTCCATATATATATATATATATATATATATATATTTAATTGAATTGAATAATTTTTTCTTTCTTCCATGAAAATTGATGTGGTGCTGAAAACGTCATTTTCAAAGAGTAACATTGTTTTCATAGAGCATAACTTTTTCTTCTTTTTTTTTCTAAAATAGATATGAATGAGCTTCTTTTGAATTTAGTTTCGTAACATCCATACAGAGGGCATGCAATTAGTTTGACAATATTGTCACGATTATTGTATATTTTATTAACGTTTGAAGTTGACTAAACTGTAATTTTGACATACCTTAACTACATAGCTTATAACTTGTTGTGTATTTATCTAATTTCAAAAAAAAAAATTGTTAGAAAGTAGACTCGAAGATGGAGAGCACTGTTATTTTTCAATTTTTTGTTCTCTTTTCTACTATTTTTCATTGAACGTCAAACTCAGAGGTTTATATTTGATAAAAAACCTACATTAGATTAACGCCAAAAAACATATACATAATAAATTAAAAAATTGTCGAATCTATAATCGTTAGAAAGCTCATTTTGAGTACTTGTGATATGCAAAAGGATGTCTCCTTATTGTTCCATTTGATTCCTACGCTTGAGCCCCGAAGCCATTAAATTCTTAGAATTTCTTCAAACCTTGCAAACAAGACCTAATCAGGGACTTTCGATAGAAAGTACCTAGTTTTGATAGAAAGTACTTTACATAAAATAATGCAAATAACCCATTCTTGGGGACTTTTGATATAAATTAATTTTGATCGAAAGTACTTAGTTTCGATAGAAAGTACTTTCTATCGAAAGTATTTGAGTAAATCTGCACTCTCATGATTTTTGGGATGAATTGCTTCCTCCGAAAAATTGTAACCCACTATTGTGGGTTCACCCATTTTCATATTTAATCCTCAAAATATACCATAAATAATTATTTCATTTTAATTAAAGCATTAAATAACATTTTATGGCATTTAAAACATATATCGATTAAAAACCCAAATCAGATAATAACCAAACATAGTAAGGACAAAAGTTGGATGACCACTAGCACATACATCAATGAAATCAAACAAAACATCGCAATAACCATTGAAACCATCATTAGTGAATCTCATAGAATCACATCACGATAAACATAATCAAAATATCCTCAAATATAAAATAAACCAGGTATCATCAAATAACATAATGTAAATGCGATCATCTCTGAAAACATAAGTATGATCTATCATTTGCACCAGCAGTGATATCAATAAGAACAATAGAATGTACTAAACCAAGTGCATCTCACAATACGAATACAAGATCCTAACATAATAATAGCCATAGAATCATATACAATAATCTATCTCACAAAACTCATAATAATAACCTCAAAAGGTCTAGCATCCCAAATCAAGTATTCAACAAGCCACAAAAAAATGGTTCTCAAAAGATCTTGAGTCCAACATGATCATAAAGTATAAACATATATCCATCCAAGCATAAGGTAAGCGCAACCAATCACATAAAGCTATAACGAGGTGTCCATAACCAAACCAAGGCACCAAAAAAGAGTTCTCATCTAACTACACATAGGTACCACCACCAACATAAAGCTAAAGTTACATCCATGTGGATGTCATGTAGGAGGAAAATGAGAGAGTCACATGCCAATGCCTCTCAGGTCAAACATGATCATAAATTATAAACATATATACACCCAAGCATAAGGTAAGCACAATGAATCACATAAAGTCATAACGAGGCATCTAGAGCCAAACCAAGGCACCAAAAAAGAGTTCTCTTCTAATTTCACAAAGGTACCATTGCCAACATAATGTTGAAGCTACATCCATAAGGATGTCATGCATGAAGCAAATGAGAGAGGTGCTACACAATCAAATAGTTTTCCCTGACAATATGATAATGTTGATATGTGTCATTAATATGAATGCTTAACTGTGACCATCATTGTTGTTTGGATTGGATCAAATTGTCACTTGTCCACAATCATCTACATCGTGCTTCAAATCATAAATCTAATATGTGACCTAAAAGATGAAGTATGAAATGGAAAAAACAAAACCAAATGATTTACTGTAGTGATGCTTGATGATTAATGTAAACAATGATGGTTGATGCCACACAATAATGTATTTTGATATTCAATGACAATGTATGCATGTAATATAACAATGATGCTTGAATAGAATTCACTATTATTTTGGTTGATAGTTATGTATGGACATATTATTTGATAGATTACTTAAAGAGTATTACAACAATGATGTGAAATAATAATTGAAATTGAAATAAACATCATGGAAATAATTGAAAGATTAGAAAACTAGAAATGAATTGAGCATCAAGGAAACAATAGAAAGAATACAAAATTCAAAATAAATTGAGCATGAAGGAAACAATAGAAACCACAAGGATGTAAAATAGTAAGTGTATAGAAAATTGAATATGAAATGAACATTAAGAAAATAATATAAAGAACATTATGTGAAGTTTGTAAATTTGTAAGGATGTCAATCACTATGCAAGTGTTTAAGGAATAAACTAAACCATGATGATCCTAAACAGTAAGGGTTTACAAAATGGAACATGTAATGAAAGTGGAGGAAATAGTATAAAAATATTTTGCCGATAATATTGAGACAATGTGCAATGGTTTAAGACAAAAAATAAGCCACTAGGATGTCAACTAGTATGGGTATGGAAAACTAAAAATGCTCTAAAATAGTAAGGGTATAGGAAACTAAAAATGAAATGAGCATCAAAGAAACTATAGAAAGAACATTATGTGTAGATTGTATAATTGTAATAATATGAAACAATATGTAAGGGTTTAACCAACAAAATTAACAACGAGGATGTAAAACTGTGAGGGTTCACAAAACTGAAAATGAAATTCACAATAAGGAAACAATACGATGAAAATTTTGTGAAGACTATAAAACTATGAGGATGTGATCTCGTAACGAAGAAAGTGACCATTTTTTGAAACAACAAAGATGTAGAATATTTTGTAAAACTGAAAGGGAGATTACCATGATTGTATACTAATAAGGATTTGAAATAATTGGATCTATAACAACAAAATAGGGTTTGAGGATATATTACAACAAGGGTCCACAAAAAGAACATATCCTTAAGACCATGAAACAATAAGAAAGAGTTTATAAAATAAAGAGTGTTAAAAAATAGGCATGTTAGGGAAGTCATGCAACGAAAGGGTCTACAAACTAAAAAAACATGAGAGAAAAACAATATTTGTTTACAAAATGGACAAGGATACGTATGTTAAGGAAACAAAAGAAAGAACATTCCATTCTAGAGAGCATGCAGATGGAAAATAGTGGGTGAACCCACAAAAGTGAGTCCCACTTTTGGGGATGAAGGATTTCAGTCGGGCGCTGAAGATGCCTTTTTGGGGTCTTCACCCGAAGTAGGGGTAAGACCCCTTCATGTGAAGACCTTGACATGGGGTACTTCGCATGAAGAGGTGAGACCCCCTTTGGACGAAGATCCCCATTTCCCAAAGTAGCCCTAGGCCAGATTCCCTACAAGGAGGGGTCATTTTCACAATCACTATTTCCAGAGAGCTTGTGGACCCCCAGAGTTGGAGTGAACCCCATGACGACCTCGATGCCTTCATTTCAACCCCCTTCAATTGTCGTATATTCCAGGTACACACATTTTTCCTTTTTTTAAATTATTTTTTATTATAAATTATATGTTTATAAATTATTTTAGTTCATTTTTTTAATTTTCAAATAGTTATTTCATTTTCAGTAATTTTTTATTTTAAAAAATTAGATCTAAGTGTATGCAAATTAGTTGGATACTATTCTAAATGATGAATTAACTAAAAGAAGCTAACAAATCTATCTAATAAGCAAACTACAATGAAGAATGCAATAAACAATGAAGCCAAAATAACAATTTTACCTTCACCTACAAATGCAGCTTGTCTCCATTGCCCTCCTAACCTTGATTTCTTGAAGATGTTGAGCTCTCAAATTTCCAAATGAAGCCCTTTTCCTAAGATGTTTCCAAAGTGTGGAGATTGAGTGAAATGGATGCACAATAGCTTATGCAAATCTAATGAAATGGAATGCAAATGATGGGGATGATAATGAAAATGCTTGTTTGCTTGATTGCTTGGATGCTTGATTACTTGGATGCTTGTTCTCAAAAATCCCTATTTTCTATTAGCCCACAAAGGGCAAATGAGGCTCCTTTTATAGAGTTTTGGAGGATCTAGGCCTAGGTGGCACAATCCTACGGTTGAGAATGAAAGGTGGAAGATCCTAGGGCTAGAATTGACTTAGTTGAAGGATTTGAGAGAAAGGGGGATGTAGTTGGAATGTGAGAGGAAGAATAGGGATGATGTTCCTCTCACATTGACATGGAGGAGAAGAAGGTGGAAGGGAAAGACACATGTCAAGTGTCTCACAAAGACCAAAGAGAGAAAGGGGGAGAGACCTTTTCCTCATGAGGACTCTTTGTACAAGTGTCCCATGAGTCACCTTTGACCCTTAGAGGTGGCTTGAGAAGCCCCTTAGGAATAGGGAAGGTCTCTTGACTTGGTTGTTGAGAGGACATGTGGTCATGAGACCAAGTCCTATGAGGCCACATAGCCCTTAAGAATAGGACATGAGTGGGTGAGGATAATTATGAATAAATAATTAATAATAATTATTTATCTTAGCCAAGGTGATGTGTCAGGTGACTAGGTGGATGAAGTGGACTAGGGGATTTACTCATATTTAGGTGATTGTGTATTTAATAAAATCGCTTTTAATAGACTATTTAGAAGACTTAGGATATAGAATTAGACTATAGTGAATTTATTAAATAAATTGAATAATTTACTTAATAAATAGAGGAAATAAATATTAATTAAATAATAAATATTTAATTAATTTATCAAGTCAATAATAATTAAATAATAAATATTTAATTAATTCATGAAGCCATTTTTAGGTGTATACATTTTGCCCCTCTTTGAAATAATGTGTTGGTCACATTGTTTTAAAGAAAAATTAAGCATTTTTGCCCTTGCCCCAAACAATGTCTCAGACGACCTATGGATGCCCCCTCGAGAGATTGATTGAAAAAAAAGATTATTTGAATTTTGTGAAAAAGATTTTTTTTTTGTTTATTATGATTTTATGGGGTTGTCCAATCAATCTCACGAAAGAACAGGAAGAAATATGGATGAAAATGGGGTAGAATAGAAGAAAAATGGCAGGTAGGATCCACACACTAAGCACATCGGGTCCACAAGCTATAAATACGGCCAAAGGGTCCACAATAGGCTCATTGTGCACACTTGTCATTTGGAGATTAGAGCGCGAGAGAGAGAAGAGCAGAGCCGCCAGGATGCCTTTCCCCTTGTCAGATCACTGCTTCGAGAGAGTCAGACGCTTCCAGCGACCACCCGATTCAGGTGAACCGGTAGGTGACTCGATCCTGCTCTGTATTATTATGATTTGATGCATGTTAGATTAGATTTAGAACATGTTTAGGGTAGATCAAATGATAGATTAGAGTAGGAATTTTTTATTTATTTTTAGGCGTAGGATGAATGCGCAGTTTCGGCGCATCAATGCGCAGCAAATTTGGACATTTGTGCAGAAAATCAAAGTTTTTGTGCATGCGTTAGGGAGATTTGCGCATTCATTATAGGAGAGTAACAATGCTACGCAAGCATATAATAAAAGTGCGCATGGATACTTGTTGCGCATTTGTTAAGAAAAGCTGCACAATGGTCATTAAAAGTGCGCATATGTATAAAACTGTGCAAATGCCTAGAAATGTTGCGCAAATGTGGATGAAGACTGCGCATCGGTAAAAACTTGCGCAAATGTGAAATAATGTTGTGCGTGCATGTTTCAATGCTACGCATATGTTTTTGGGTGTTAGAATTTAGTCATGATGCAGGGTCAATTAGGTCAAACGTGATGTCGATAAGCCGATTTGATCTGTCGGCGGTTGATTGTGATCGATTTGATCAAGATTGGCAACATTGTAGCATGTTCGCTAGTTAGCCAGTCTAAAATAGACAATTGATAGAATCGTCTGTTGAAACACGTGATAAACATGTTTGAAATTGATATGATAGGATAGATAGATTGATAGATCAGTTTATCGAAATCTGATAGGTTGATTGTTGTTGACTTGAATAGGAGGATATCACAGATGTTCTGATGTCACAGGAGAGATATCCCGTCACACAGAACCTGAGACTAGGATTATCAGAGACAGAGAGACTGGTGATAGGAGCATCAGGATTGTACCATGTGATTTACATGCCCAAGATTCGAGCGAATTTGAGCATGATGACCGCCTTAGCTGAGAGATGGCACTTAGAGATGAGTACGTTCCATCTTCCGACAAGGGAGATGACAGTGACACTAGAGGATGTATATCGCATCCTCCGGCTTCCCATCATAGGAGAGTTAGTGCAGTATGATCGACACGGCAGAGTCACAGAGTGCAGAGCCGTCTTTGGAGATGATGACATAAAGGATGGGGAGATTAGCTGGGAGGAGATGGTTGACATGTATGACCCTCTTCCAGTGGTTCTAGCAGGTGCTATTGGGGGATTCGTATGCCCGGATCGGAGGTCACACGAATTTGCAGTTGGGTGGGGCCGGACATTACAGCGGGTGATGGAGGGGACCCGATTTGCTTGGGGTGTGTGTTTATTAGCACACTTATACCATGATTTACATCAGGTGGTGTACCACGGGAGTGCATCTCTATCTGCAGGGGTGACACTGCTCCATGTTTGGGCATGGGAGCACATTGCAGTGACCAGACCAGTAGTGATTCAGTTCCGAGGTGCAGGGCAGCCCTATATTCATTTATACTCCTCAGTTTTGTCTCAGGCAAAACTAGGACATTTAGAGTTTTGGTGCTACACGTTTGACACACTAGACATAGTGACATGGAGACCCTATCTTGGGTGCGAGCCATGGGACGATGAGTGGTAGCTTGGTTTTTGTTTTGAGGCACGATGGCTGATAGGGCGGACGCCCTTTATTATTGAGAGACAGCTGGTTAGCCGGGTTCTGCGATAGTTTGGCAGGATACAGGGTATGCCCCAGGGAGTGACCGAGTTTGCACGGACACACTAGGAGAGACGGGATTGGGGACCCATGGCATCATTTGATGTTGCACGGCAGGAGTTTTTGGATGCACCATACTAGGCATGGTCCATGAGACAGACAGTGGTTGACCCTGGGATGACTGCGGATTTAGAGCAATTTTTGAGAGATCATCCTGTGCCATAGATTACAGATCCAGCAGCGAGACCTCTAGAGAGAGATCCAGCAGACAGACGTCAGGGGAGGCAGCGAGGTCAAGATAGGAGGGGACGAGGGAGAGGAGGAGATGGAGGTGGTGGAGATGGTGGCAGAGATGGAGGGAGAGTTGGCCCATGGATGAGAGGAGGTGGAGTGAGGCAGAGGGGATAGGGACGGAGACAGCCGCCAGTACAGCTAGCACAGCCAGCTGTAGGAGCACCATTACAAGTACCAATCGCGTAGGTACAGATACCAGTTGCTGTAGTACAGGCATAGGCACAGGGGCAGGCATAGGTGGATGTGGCTCAAGTTGACATGGCTTAGGGTGGCAGACAGGATGAGCCAGATGTGGAGATGCCAGACTTACAGGCACAGGCTGAGCAGGCAGACATGGACATCGGGGGACAGGATCCCTATTTACACAGAGATGCTACGAAGGAGGAGCCTGATATTAACACACTGCTAGTTTGACTAGCAGTTATCCAAGTAGAGGCAGACCGGGTTCCAGGTCTGGAGAGATAGATTGAGAGGATGGGCAGACAGATGGATGTGCTGCGGGGAGAGAGAGATTTAGCGGTGGAGAGACTCGAGGAGTCAGAGATGCTTCTGGATGAGCTACAAAGGACTGAGGACCTAGGTCCTCATGGGGATATCATGAGAGCCATGATACAGGCCGGGAAGGAGATATCCTACTGGTGAGAGGCATATAGACAGGCAATCTCGAGGGATCAGTGGATCGGGAGCTATAGAGAGAGCTCAGTTGGCATCAGAGCAACTGCACATGAGCAACAGGCACCAGTTGGTAGTGGAGGGGTATCATCACGTCCTCCCAGAGCACCGACAGGTTCAGGAGGTCAGGGTGGATCCTCAGCATCAGGGAGTGCAGCAGCACAGGGCCACATTGCATCCCGTAGACAGCGACATACAGAGTCTGGAGGCAATGGTTCATAGATGTGTGAGAGATCATTGTATACACGATTGTATCATCATGATTCATTGTATTATTATATTTTTGACTTGACAGACACATTGATGATAGACACATTGTTATTGATTTATATCATTGGACATTCGGATATTTTTGTTGTGTTATGGATTGTATGTGATGCAGTTCTATCATGATTTACTTTAATGATTTATATACATGTGCGTACTGACATATGCAGGATGTGATGATGTACTTTTAGATTGCTAAAATGCATGTCTTAGAATGCAAAATGATTTATATGCATGTTTTGATTTTGTGGATGCTTAATGGTTAATAATCATATGATGGTGACATAAATGGATGTCTTAAATGAATTTATGAATGCCATGTGATTAACAATGCAATATTCATGATGAACAATGTGGATAATGAATATGAAATGAATGATATAATGCAAATGATATCTAATGTAATAAATGATGATGATTTAAATGTAATAACGGATAACACGATAATAAAAAATGAGATGAAACTTATAGCTATAATAAATGACCAAATTATATATAAATGAACACTCCTAATGAAGATAAATTATGTCTCTAAATGATTTAAGTGTTAAATGCAAAAAGTCATAATATGTGTGGTTATCCAAATGTCCTCAACTTAAATAACAATGTATCTGACACAAGAAGAATAGACTAAGAAAACAGATAACCTAATAAGAAAGGTAACCTATAAATCCCTATAAAAGGAGCACTGATATGCAATGCAAAATGAAATATGAAATGAGTATCTCCACAACTTCATGTAACATCTTAGAACTTCATAATAACTGGAATTTGATTTTCATCATTGAGCTCGTTATGTTGCAAGAAAATGCAAGCATCATGGTATAATTAAACCAGGATGACCTGAGCACTTTTTGCATGGAGTTTAATATTGCAAACTTGACAAGCATCTAGGTATAATTGAACCGAGATGACCTAAGTTTCATTTGCGTAACAGACAAGGAATATTCCCCCCCTTAATCAAGGAACAAGTATTTGGAGTCGAGGTATGCGATGGCGTATCACCCTAAATAGTATTTGCAGAACAACATGATGTTTATGTTGTTCATACTAGGAAATGGATGAAGGCACTTATACACAGACACCCCAAATTATTGGATCCTTTGATTTCATCGGAAAATACCCCACAAACAGCAATCAAAGAAAATACCATGCTCCATCCCGGCTATTCTAATCAATGACATATGGGAGTTTCAAACTCATGTCAAAAGATATCCCAGAATAGCATAGGAAACATGATAACAATGAAATCCAGATATGAATGCATAATCTACAACAAACCAGTCTAACATGCCTGTCATGAATATACATTTCTTTTTCCAAAAAGATTGAAGTGGGACATGTTGATCAATTCAAGTGATGATGTATAGTCAAGATATAGAGATAAGTAGTCATGTGTCGAAGAATAGATCATAGATTTGGATTCAGCATGAAGAAATCATTGTAAAAGGACATTTGATTGTGTCTGCTTGCCTGATGAAAATAACTCCATTATGTCCTCGAAGAGTCACGACTATCATAGATCCACTTCCCAAACTAGGTCAAGGACATGCCCCCAGCTAGGTGATGGACTGACTTATTATGGATGAAGAAAAAAAACACAAGGAGACTAGGATGAAGACCTTGACAAAAGATCAAGCTATGATCGGATTTTATTATGGATAAATACAAGGAATGGTGCATGAACGGGCCATTTTATTATGATATATACATGGCGAGGATGAGGACTGACTAACCATTTTATTGTGGATATATACAATGAATGGACACACTAAAAGAAGCCTAATAGATAGAGGAGATAATTTGTCACATATAGTGCCTGTTTCCAGGTTTTCACCATATGCTTTTATTGCAATTTTTGTTTTGATTTTGTGATTTTTTTGTATTTATTTTTTTATGTACAGAAGATATATACAACCTATATACATGCCCCTTGCATTGGGATTTCAAGGATAAAACTTTTTGAGATGGATACTGTTAAGAGGCTCATCCAAGGGATCCCCTTCAGGTGTAGATAACTGATAAGCTCCAGAACCATAGACTGCTGTGATCACAAAAGGTCCTAACCAATTAGGTTCGAACTTACCCTTCTTTTCACGGTGTTGTTGATTCTTTGGATTTTCTCGAAGGACTAAGTCACCTAACTGAAAGTCTCTGATCTTTACCTTGCTATTATACTGACGGGACAGACGCTGCTGATAAACTTTCAAATGATCATAGGCGCGCTGACGGCGTTCATCTAGAAGTTCCAATTTAGTCAATCGTGCAACTCTATACTCTTCATCAGGAATTAAATCTTTAAGAGTAACACGAAGTGAAGGCAACTCGACCTCGAGGGGCAGGACTACTTCAGATCCATAAACAAGGGAGTATGGAGTGGCTCCAGTGGGAGTTCGGATGGAGGTGCGGTAAGCCCATAAGGTAGGATTAAGTTGAAGATGCCAATCACGGCCAGCGTCATTGACAGTCTTTTGTAGGATTTTAACAATTGTTTTGTTTGACGCCTCAGCTTGGCCATTTCCTTGAGGATAGTAGATGGTGGAATAGTTGTGGGTAATGTGGAATTTGGCGCACAGTTCATCCATGTCCTGATTTTAGAACTGTTTCCCATGATCAGTAATGAGATACATAGGTATACCATATCTGCAGATGATATAGTTTAAGATAAACATGGATATTTGTTTCCCTATGGCGGTAATCAATGGAATAGCCTCAATCCATTTAGTGAAGTATTCTGTGGCAGTGAGGATCCATTTGTGACCATTCGAAGATGGAGGATTGATAGCGCCCACGAGGTCGAGTCCCCACCGACTGAATGGCAAAGTAGTTGTAAAAGGATGTAACTCTTGTGCTGGAGCATGGATAAGGTTTCCATGTATCTGACATTTCTTGCATGCCCTAGCAAAATGAAAGGAATCTGCTTCCATGGTAGGCCAATAATAACCCATACGCATGAGTTTCTTAGCCAAAGAGGGACCACTCAAATGTGTCCCACAAATACCTTCATGTACATCCCGTAAGGAAAGTTGAGCTTCATCATGTTCGAGACATCGCAGGAGAGTACCGTCAAAACTTCGCCGATAAAGGGTGTCGGATAGTAAAATATAGCAATAGGTTTGGTGGAGAAAAGTTCATTTTTTATTGCGGGATAGGTCAGGAGGTAAAGTGTTATCTTTGAGGTAAGAATAGATCTTTCCATAGGTTGGGGAGTCATGTCCAATTAGATGACATATAATACTCATATCAGGGTCATCATATGAAGGACAAGTCAGGGATTCCATCAAGAACTCAAAACGGGCCTTGGTATCTTCGATATCAAATAAAGAAGCAATCGTTGCCATGGCATCAGCAGCCTTGTTTTCATGCCGAGGAATCTGTGCAAAAGTGATGACAGAGAAATACTTTTTGAAATCATCCACCATACGTTTATATGGCAATAACTTATCATCTTTGGTCTGATAATCATCATTAACCTGATTAACAATCAACTGAGAATCTCCGTAGACATTTATTTCAGATACATTCCATTGTAAAGCCATTTTTAACCCAATCAACAAAGCCTCATATTCTACCACATTATTAGTGCAAGGAAATAACAACTCGAAAGATTTCAGAATAGTGTATCCTTGTGGCATGATAAAAAGTATACCAGCTCCTGAACCCTGTTGAGTGTATGAGCCATCAAAGTATAATTTCCATGTTTGTGTGGTCAAAGCTAAGATATGAGCATCAGGAAACTCTGTATGTATAGGTTGGTCATCCGTTAATGGAGCATCTGCTAGTTGATCTGTGATCACTTGACCTTTGATAGCCTTCCTATCTACATATTCAATATCAAACTCACTAAGTAGCATGACCCACTTAGCCAACCTGCCTGTCAATGTAGTCTTGCTTATCAAATACTTTAAAGGATCAATTTTTGCAATAAGCTGTGTAGAATGTGACAACATGTAATGTCGCCACTTTTGTGAAGCAAAGACAACAGCTAGACATGCTCTTTTAATAGGGGAATAGTTTAATTCATATCCCACTAGAGTGCGACTGATGTAGTAAATGGCTTTTTCTTTTCCTTCATTATCTTGCTAAGCGAGAAGAGCACCTAGTGAGGCTGTTGTGGCTGAAATGTAGAGCAAGAGTGGCTTGCCTAGAATTGGTGACAGCAGAGTTGGAGGATTCGCTAGATACTGCTTGATTTTATTGAAAGCTTCCTCACACTTATCATCCCATTGGAATAAGATATTTTTATGCAGCAAATGTTGAAAAGGATGACTGCGATCTGCTAATTGAGAAACAAATCTTCGGATTGATTGAAGATGCCCCTATAAAGATCTTAGCTTACTGATGTTAGTGGGGGAAGCCATCTCCAATATTGCTTTAACCTTTTCTGGATCTACTTCGATTCCTTTAGCTAAGATAATGTACCCTAACAGTTTTCCAGATGTGACCCCGAATGCACATTTCTTTGGATTGAGTCGAATCTGATATTTTTCCATCCGGGTGAATATTTTGTCTAACACTCTCAAATGACCAACTCTATCTTTGGATTTTACTAAAATGTCGTCAACATAATCTTCCATGATGGTATGCATCATGTCATGGAAGATCGTGGTCATGGCTCTTTGGTAAGTTGCTCCAGCATTTTTGAGGCCAAAAGGCATTACATTCCAGCAGTATGTACCCCACGGACAAGTAAAAGCAGTTTTTTCCTGATCTTCTGGCGCAATCTTGATTTGGTTATAGCCAGAAAATCCATCCATTAATGATAACATCTCATGGCCAGCTGTTAGGTCAACAATCGTATCAATATTTGGTAAAGGGAAGTCATCTTTAGGACAAGCTTTATTTAGATCTCGAAAATCAATATAAATCCTGATAGACTTGTCTAGTTTTGAAACCCAGACAATATTTGAAATCCACTCAGCATAATCAATAGCCCGAATGAATCCAACATCTAGGAGCTTTTTCAATTCTGCTTTCACCATTAGAGCAATGTGAGGATGCATTTTGCGGAGCTTCTGCTTAACTGGTTTTACACCTGGTTTGATAGATAAATGATGCATAATGAGATTGGGATCCAAACCAGGCATATTAGCGTAGGACCAAGCAAAGTTGATTTGTCATTCTCTGAAGAATTTTGCAAAAGCTTCTTTCTCTGATTCTATCAAGGATGCTGCTACCTTGAGGATGCGTGGAGACTCCTCTGTTCCAATATTAAGTGGTACTGTCGGTTCTATAAGAATGGCAGATTGCTCTCGATCTAGATAGTTTGGAAGAGTGTCAATCCTTCCATTGTCAGGCACCTCAGAGAGGTTTTCACCATCAGATGCATCTTTTCTTTTTACTATTTTTGGATCTAATACTGCCACTGAGTGGTTTTCACCATTAGATCTACTGATTATTTTTATATTTTTATGACTGAAAGGATTGGCACTCTCTCCAAAATAGGCCATGTCATTGAGTTCTATTGGAAATCCTAACTTGTGATCCCCTGGTGGTAAATGATCCCTGGTACCAAGATAGTCAATGATTGCATCATCATTATGGAAGACATCAAGTTTTGGGTGATCGGGAGAATCCCAATCAATAAGGTCAGGATGGACAAGGGGCATTGGATCATTTGGGTTGGTTTCAAAAGCAGAGATGGTATTGATGGAAAAGTTGCTAAGGTTTATGATAGTATCAGCGAGGTCTATTTCCATACTCTCCTCTGAATTATCTGTCACAAGATAACACTCATTTCACTCATGATCAACACGAGTAGTATTACGTGGGACCAATCCTAGTGAGTCACTCATTGAACTCTCACCCTCATGGTAATTGTTACTATATTGATGGACAACATCGACTCCTATGTCTTCAGTACCATCAGATAAGGAATCCCATTCATAATCATTAGAATCAGAATCATCATTATCCTCAAGACTATCAATGATTCTTTGAGCTATCCTTTGTTTTTCTGGATCTACATACATGCCATGCTTTCTGAATTGTAAGGCAGGAGCTTTAGATGTCTCATGAAAAGGTGGCATTTTTGCTTTTCCTTTTGTTTCTTGTGATCCTTGTCCCTTATATCCTAATCCTGTAGTGTCTCGTTGATAATTTGGATTTTGCAAAATTGGTTTTATAACACCTTCTCTTTGTAACCCTAGAGGTCCAACACCTTGATATCCCATCTTTTGTAGCAAAGTATACCCTTTTCCATAGACATCAGGGGATATATAATCATGTTTAATATCATCTTCAATCTTCTATGTCCTAAGCCAATAATTTGCATTACGCTCAGCTGCCTCTTTGGATATTGTGCCCCCACTTATAAATGTGTTATAAACAAGTGTGGAAGGGGGTTCTGATTGTTGTTTAGTGATCAAAGACCGACCATATGATTTAGGAGATAAAGGTAACTCAGTGATGCAAAGAGCTTGACCTAAAGTATATTCTCCCATACTTCTTTCTTTGATATCTATCTTGATCCTGTCTGATTGAGAAGTTGATGCTATATTACTAGGGTCACCAGGTGTAGTTGTAGAAGATCCAGTACGATTATTGGGAACCAAAGAATCAAAAATTTGTAGATTGCTACAATATTGAAAAGGATTGGAATCTCCTTTGACAGTGATCTCCTGACCATTGTGAGGAAATTTTATACATTGATGATAAGTTGATGGCACAGCTTGCATGGAATGAATCCATGGTCTTCCCAAAAGAATATTATAAGCAAGATCCATGTCCAGGACTTGACAAGATACATCTTTGACAATAGGACCGATTCTAATTGGAAGAACAACGGACCCCTTGGATGATCACTCTTCCTCATCATAGGCTTTTATTATGATTTTCTTTTTTGGATCAACGGTATTTTCAGAAAATCCCAATGCAAGGACCAATTTTAACGTGCAAATATTCAAACCAGCTCCCCCATCTATTAATACTCTTTTAATCTTGTGATTCTAGACAAGGACTTCGATATGTAAAGGAGCATTATGAGGTTGGGTAATGGCTAAATCATCATTTTCAGTAAAGGATAAATAATGTGGGGTCGTTAAATGGCCTACCATAGCTTGAAATTGATCAGGATCTAGAGTTGTTGGAACCTGGGTCTCTAAGAGAGCTTTTTCAAGGATATCTTTGTGAGATGGAGAAAGACGCAAAAGCTCTAAGATGGATATCTGGGCCGGTGTCTTTTTGAGTTGTTCCAAAAGATTGTACTGGTTGGAAGTATTGGGTATGGACTTTGGAACATAAACGGACTTGTTGTGAGTAGTGCTTGGTTTAGACTGGACTCCTTGGAGAGTAACCTTGGCTTGAGCATGAGTAGTAGCATGGATTGGTTGACTCTTTGATTTTTCCTTGATGGTAATAACATTGGCATAATATGCAAAAGGATGATGGTCCGAAATGTTACCAACATATCTATAGGGTGTGTTATTATAATTGGCTTGGTTGTCACCCTTATTGTTGGAAGAACCTCCTTTTTCATGCTCAGGAAGTGGATCTTTGAAGGCTGTATGTGATTCATTCGAGACATGTCCATCAACACTAATTTCACCACTTTCGATTAAGTCTTGGATCACATTTTTAAGTCTTTGACATTCATTAGTTATATGTCCTTTTCCTCTATGGAATTCACAATAATCATTTCCATTCCACCAAGAAGGCTTCACTCTAGGTTCATAATCTTTCGGTTCAAGAAGTGTGATGAGTTTCTTGGTGATTAACTTCCGTAATGCTAATTCGAGAGATTCCCCTAAAGGAGTAAAGTTTCTTCGAGGTGAGATAAAAGGCAATCTTGGTTTGGGTGAATCCTTGGTGGTATTTTGACTTGCTAACTGATTGTTGTATGTAGCTTGAGTAGCGTTGGTCGTACTTGTGAGATTTAGAAGAGGTTTTTTTGGTTGGACATTACGATTATCAACAATTCCGTCATTGACAATGTTTTTGTTTTTATTCCAATATTTCAATTTGTCATTGTTGGAATTGGAGTTATAAGTGTTGGAATTGGAATTTTGAGGATCCAGCATTGTCTTTGGAATAAAGTTTGATCTCACCTTTTCGGACCATGGCTTCCTCAATTTTGATACCATTTTCTATGAGCTTATTGAAATTTGGTGGACATTGCAATTGTAACCTATAACTCATTTCTGGTGTAAGGTTATGCACAAAAATATCCATCTTTTCTTGTTCAGGAATCGTTCGTGGATATTTAGAAAACAATTGATGCCATCTTTGCAAAAAAGTAAGGAAAGGTTCTCTATTCTTTTGATGCGCATTGCAAAGATCAAGCATAGTGACCTCATGTTTGATGTTATATGAATAATGAGTCACAAATTTGTCAAGAAGCTCATTGAAAGATTTGATGCCGGGGGGAAGTTTGGAGAACCATTCCATGGCTTGTCCTCCTAAACTTCGCGGAAATAGTCGCATAAGATAAGTGTCATTGTGAGCAACTTCAATACAAGCAGCACAAAACTCACGAATATGGTCTTGTGGATCCGAATTCCCTTTGTATTTGTTAAATTTTGGTACCTCAAAATGAGGAGGGAATGAAATCATTGCTAAATTCTTATCAAAAGGATAAGGACATATATCATCCAAAGAATACTTCTTAGTTGATGATCCAGTTTGAATATCACGAATCTGTTGTTGAAGCATCTGGATTTGTTGTAGGACGGGATCCAAAGATAATGTGTTTCCCTGCGAGTTTTGGGAAACATTACACTGTTGAGTATGTTGAGGATCATTGGGTTGCTGATTATTTTGAAAAACATTTTGTTGTTGATCACTATGGGACGCATTGGATTGTTGATTGATTTGAGAAGCATTGGATTGTTGATTGATTTCCTTTGCTCCATGAGGATCTTGAGAACCTTGAAGGATATCTTGATTTTGTGTAGGAGTTGGTTCTCTAAGATTGGTAACATCAAAATCACTAGGTAACTTAGCTCCTTGTTGAGCAAGCATGAGAAAATACATCTCTTTATCCAAGCCTATAAGTCGTTCCATGACTTGTAAAAATTTAGGATCTTGTGCAGCATCCCTAAGTTCCTCATCAGTAGGTTCGTCATCAAATGTGAGAGGATTAGCTTTCTTAGGAGGCTGTTTGGGCCAAGGATTTTCATTATTGCTGTTATTGCCTTCCATTTTGTCTAGGGATTCTGGATTAATAGGTTGTTTGAGTTTCTGAGATCGAGTTTGAACCATAAAACGGATGAAAATGATTGCGGAAAAGAAAGATTCTTGATAAAAAGATATGGAGAATGATTGGTAGAAAAGATATGATAAGTATTGAAAATTGGGGTCAAGAAACAATAATCTAAGTAAGCTTGATGGTTAAGGATGATATATCCTGATAATGATAAGCTCACCAAGGTCAAAGTCTGATAGATAAGGTAAATCTTCAACACCACACTGAAAATTTTAAGATTGGAAGAAAGTGATTTTTTTTTATGCTTGAGGAAGAAATGATGATGAAAAGTGATGAAAGTGGTCAAATTAGAAATCAGAGGTCTATGTAACGTAACTATTTTTCCAAAATCTTGCTGAAGACAAAAATGGGTATTTGAAAAAGTGATTTTGAAAATCCAAAAGCCTGTGAAAATGCTCTTTGTTGTAAATGCGCAGCAACAAATGCACATGACAGTGTAATATATGCGCAGTAAAATGAAACAAATGCGCAGCAAATTTTGACAAATGCGCAGTAACTTGAATCGTATGTGCAGAAATTTGGAATGTATGCGCACGTTGTCAAATTTTTGATGATTTTGCTGTTTTGATGATAGGGAATTTTGTTTGTTTTAGTTTTTCTGATGTTTTCTGGTTTTTGGCAAAGTAAAAAAATGCATAAACACACACACGCAAGACAAAGATGATTTTGATCTAATTTAATCTAGTATGAATGCACAAACACGCTTACAAATCCTAAGGTTGGCAAGGACAATATCTGCTGAATCCCCACTAGGATAATAAAATCCAGCCACGCAAATCCACAGTGGACAGCCTAGATACTTGGAGGCACGGGCTCCTCCTTACAGTGCACTCACTTCTCAAGCACACCAAGTTCCGAATTCAATGGGTCATTACTTCCCAAAGAACTGCTATCTCTACTATGAACCGTGAGTAATGTGGGGTGTCTTCACGAGCTTGGGTGACTCCTTGAGCCAGCAGATAGAAGGTTTTTGGCCACTAAACAAAAGTTGTTAATAAGGAAATCCGTTCAGGTGGTTGTGATCAAGTCATTTTCCCAATTAAGGGGGCTCTCCCAATCCTTTCAAAGCAAGACTTTCACCTCTACTAAGCAGGACTTTAACGCACCACTAGGGTACTGGAGGAGATTTTGGTTGCCACAACGAATTCACACCTGTCTAATGTGAGACTAATCACACTAGCATTTTTTATATACCGGTTTGGAAGGGCTTGGCTTTAACCTATTACCAGTTGGGTCGTTCCTTGGGGTGAGTACCTCTTTTCCCACCAAAGACCGCCCTCTAAAAATTATAACAATTTCTCTTACACCCAAGATCCACGAATGGCGAGGGGAGAGGATACGTTGTTATAATTTTGGGATTACAATTATGCTATTAAGCAAAACATAATAGACACTGGAATCTATGCTAAGGAAGACACACAAATCAAAAGCATGTTGTATTTTAAACCCAAATGAGATTATAGTTTATTTTGCAAACCCCTTGGCAATCTGCAATCAAACTGTTAGAAATATTTTAGCAATGGGATCTTCAAAATTACGTCCTGCAAAATAGCCTAAAAACTACCAGAACGAACAGACACTTGTCAAAAGGTTAGCTAAAAACCAATGCAACAAAAAAAATGAAATTTTCTGCAGAAACTAATGAATGCTCAGAACAGTGTGATATATGCGCAGTAAGTATGGATGTATGCACAGGAATGATGTATGTGCGAGATAGTTTAATGAATGCGCAGCCTGGTGGAATGTATGCGCAGTTACTATGGATGCGCAATGAGAATGAATAAATGCGCAGGAACAGCAGACAAATGCGCAGCAATTATAACAAAGAGGAAAACAAATGAAAATTTTATGTCAGAGAATGGATGCGCAACGAAAATGAACAGATGCGCAGAAATCGTGGACGAATGCGCAAAAAAAACTTGTAGAAAAACTTTCACATGGAAAACTAAAAACTGAATGTGAAAAGCCCGGATGGGCCCTCCTTCTAGCGCCAAAAATGTATGCAAATTAGTTGGATACTATTCTAAATGATGAATTAACTAAAAGAAGCTAACAAATCTATCTAATAAGCAAACTACAATGAAGAATGCAATAAACAATGAAGCCAAAATAACAATTTTACCTTCACCTACAAATGCAGCTTGTCTCCATTGCCCTCCTAACCTTGATTTCTTGAAGATGTTGAGCTCTCAGATTTCCAAATGAAGCCCTTTTCCTAAGATGTTTCCAAAGTGTGGAGATTGAGTGAAATGGATGCACAATAGCTTATGCAAATCTAATGAAATGGAATGCAAATGATGGGGATGATAATGAAAATGCTTGTTTGCTTGATTGCTTGGATGCTTGATTACTTGGATGCTTGTTCTCAAAAATCCCTATTTTCTATTAGCCCACAAAGGGCAAATGAGGCTCCTTTTATAGAGTTTTGGAGGATCTAGGCCTAGGTGGCACAATCCTACGGTTGAGAATGAAAGGTGGAAGATCCTAGGGCTAGAATTGACTTAGTTGAAGGATTTGAGAGAAAGGGGGATGTAGTTGGAATGTGAGAGGAAGAATAGGGATGATGTTCCTCTCACATTGACATGGAGGAGAAGAAGGTGGAAGGGAAAGACACATGTCAAGTGTCTCACAAAGACCAAAGAGAGAAAGGGGGAGAGACCTTTTCCTCATGAGGACTCTTTGTACAAGTGTCCCATGAGTCACCTTTGACCCTTAGAGGTGGCTTGAGAAGCCCCTTAGGAATAGGGAAGGTCTCTTGACTTGGTTGTTGAGAGGACATGTGGTCATGAGACCAAGTCCTATGAGGCCACACAGCCCTTAAGAATAGGACATGTGTGGGTGAGGATAATTATGAATAAATAATTAATAATAATTATTTATCTTAGCCAAGGTGATGTGTCAGGTGACTAGGTGGATGAAGTGGACTAGGGGATTTACTCATATTTAGGTGATTGTGTATTTAATAAAATCGCTTTTAATAGACTATTTAGAAGACTTAGGATATAGAATTAGACTATAGTGAATTTATTAAATAAATTGAATAATTTACTTAATAAATAGAGGAAACAAATATTAATTAAATAATAAATATTTAATTAATTTATCAAGTCAATAATAATTAAATAATAAATATTTAATTAATTAATGAAGCCATTTTTAGGTGTATACACTAAGTTACAAAATTATGTTAGCAAATGTTAGAAAATACTAGAAAATGTTAGAAAATTTTAGGTTTTTAGTAATCTTATTGATTGTTTTTAAATTATTTTAAATTATTAATATTAAAATGTTAGTTTTAAATTATTTTTATTAGAAAATTTTAGAACGTTAAGAAAAATTAGAAAAAATTAAAACCTTAGGAAAATTTACAAAAACTTGAAACTTTAGGAAAATTTAGAAAAATTTGAAACCTTTGAAAAAATTAGAAAATTATTAGACAATGTTAGAAAATTTTAAAACTTTGTCTCTCCCTGTGCCCCTTAGGAATCTCTCACCAAACTCATTAATATTTTGTCCACACCCTCTTAAGACTCTCTCTCTCTCTGCCCATTAAGACACTATTTCTTTCTCACTACTATTTGACACTAATTAAGACTCTCTCAACAAACCCCTTAAGGCACCTCCCACCCCCTTAAAAATATCTCTACACTCTTTAACACTATTTGTCTCCCCACTTAAGACTCTCTCTCCCCACCTCTAAAAATTCCCCCCTTAGGAATCTCTCTCTCTCCACACCCCTAAAGATTCCCCCTTAGGAATCTCTCTATCCACACCCCTGAAGACTCTCTCTCCTCTTAGAATTCTCTCTCCCCTAGGACTCACTCTCTTCGCTTAAGGATCTCTCTCTCCCCACCCATTAAGACTCTCTCTCCCCTATGTATTTATCAAACCTTGATAAAAAAACATTATCCAAACTTTCAAAACATAAGAAACTCAAACCTTGTAGTCTTGTTTCAACTTTCCATCTAGGTGTCCTTTAGGCTTCCTCACTTGCATCTTTCATCCTAGATAATTTCTTTAGTCATTACCTTAGTACTCTCTCTCTCTCTCTTTATCCACTCCTTATTACTCTCTCTCTCTCTCTCTCAAGACATCTTACATTTTTAGTTTCATTAACGTAGTTTAATTTAGAATTCTATTTGTATAATTTTAGTTTTTAATATTATTTTACCTACACATGTAATGTACTTAAATTTTAACATTTAACAATGTATGTTACCCCTAGATGGAGACACACCATCATTTACCTTAGGATGAGGTTCCTCGGGGTGACCCAACACAGGGTGCCCCATCCCAGGATGACCCAACACATGGTGCCCCACCCTAGAATGACCCGACACAGGTTGCCCCCAGGATGACCCAACATAGGGTGCCCCACATCAGGTCCTCGATGTTCCTGATATGGGAGAGATATTTTATTTTGCTACCTAGGAGATGGGTTGCTTACGAGATTCTAATGCTCCCTCTAAGGAGAGTGTGTATAAAGATATTTGTACCACCATTTTGTGGAGTTTAGAGAATCTAACTACACACATGAGTAGATAGACTGCATATACCCCATAGATTGTTAATTCCATTTTTTGAGAGTTGAGATCCGAGATCTTCAGTGATATATTCTTAGCTGAGGTCCAAGCATGGGTCTCAAAGGATATTATCAAAGGAGAGGTTTTCCCTTGCTATTGAGAGAAGAGAAAGGTTAGAGCATATCAGGTTACACAATGTGTGGTTCCCTAGATTGCATGTATGATATACCTACAGTTCCTTGTTGCACATGGTCGTTATCCCAATAATGACCAGATTCCACTCTACTTTGCACAACAGGTTTATGCTAAGGCCATTTGGGTCACAAAGTGAACTACCTATGTGGTACCACTTGAGTCATTCCTAATGATGTGCCATCCTTGTTTGATGTGAAATGTGTCTTGCACCATTCAACAACTTCATGTGCATTTTTTTATATAAACTCCCTTATAATTCATTTGATACTTTCGTATAGCATGTTTGATGCAAGCTCCAACACCATCATGTTCACTTTTTCCATGTCCACTCCCAAAGAAACTCCAAACATGTGGTATGTTTTCATTACGATGATATCTACATAGTGCATAAAATGGTCTGGATGATTTGAATTGTGCAACACATCCATCTGATCAAATATTATGTTTATCAATTTTTATGCATTTTTCTTTCAAATTTGCAAAAAACATCTTGAAGTAGTGTTCTACATAATGCATGTCATGCTCTTTATCATCACTTATATAAAAATGATATTCCTTCTTGATGACCCATACTTCAAATGTGCTCTAAATACCATCCAAATCTAATTGTGCATGTCGATAACACACATGTACCATAATAGTAATTTGCTCTAAAAAATAGTATTATGATTGAACCACCTTTTGATGAACAAAGGAATAGTTTTCTATGAAATCAACAATTGAGAGAATAGTTCCAAGTGGGAAATTGTCTCTTAGTGTTTAGAATTGTTGTGCTTGCCACTTTAAAAAAAAAACATGATGAATGTAGGGTTGAATCAATTTTTAAATTTGTCCATAGATGCTCCAACAATTAATTCCTCTTCAACATATTCTAACCTTTTGGATTCTTTCCCAAATTTTGTTTCATTCTTTACATATTTGTAACTCTTGCAATTTACCATCTTTGTTACATCAACATTTTCATTTTTCAAAGGAAAAAGAGCCAAATCAGCACATGTTTCACATATTCTTTTTATGCAATTTATTTGACCCTCTACATCATCTCTTTTGTTCATATAAAATGGATGAGATGAACTCACTTCGTCTATTAGGAGGAGCATATTCAAAACCATAAGTGTCTTCTACAAACTTTTGAAAAACCTGATAGTGGAGATCAAATTCAATATGATAATGACAACAATAAGTTTCAAACACTTTGTTTGTCCTAACATAATATGGCTTCAATCTTTCAGACAATGTTTGCCCAATCTTTATATTAGGATTTGAACTACAAAATGACACATATATTTCATGTTGCATTGTATCCAACCAATATTTTGCATGATGTTCATATTGATTAGCTGCAATTCTATGTCTGATAACATCTCTACTGTTTGATGAAGGACAAGTATTATCATTCCAAAATAATGTGACCAAATTCTTGATTCCCTCATCAATCCTATCAGAATGAGGAGCTCTACACATGATTTCCCAATTGACTTCAAAGTTACTATCATCCAAAAGCATTCTCCTCTTAACATATCGTGATATTGTTTTCCTACTAAAACTAATCCGAGATGAAATTTAAGATATTTGTCTGTTTCAGGGCATAATGTTACCTACAATGGATGTCAACATAACTCTTCTTGTAATGATCTTATCTTTAGTTCAAGATCACTTCCCTACCTGGTTTAAACCTTTCCTAAGATTTTCAATCATATTAGTTTGCATGTCAACAACTTTTCTCTTCTTTGATGTTGTGTCTATACCCAATAATTTTAATGCCTCTTCCAACTTTTTGTTTATAAGTACAACTGAAAGCAATTGGGCTTGTTAAAGTGTTTCAAAATTATCAAATTTAGCCAATATTTCTCTTTATATCTTATTCATTGACCTCTTCTTAGAAAGACTTAAAGGTTGAACATTAGCAAATGATCTCAAATTCTCCACATCCATTATAAGTAAATGATCTAAGTTTCTATAATTAATATTTCTTTTTACATTTTGAGCTAGATGTATAAGTTCATCAATACTAGTAGGAGCACGTGATCCTAACCCTTCTCCAACATCAATTTCTTGAGCTTCACTAGGGAGTGATCCCGACCCTTCTTCAACGTGCATTTCTTCAACTTGGCTTGACCCTCCTACTTGAGCTTCTCCTTCACCTTGATTGTGTTGATTGCGAGCTACATACACAAAAACAAATCAAATTAGAGAAAAATATAGCATAGGTCCATAAAATTTGGGCACATAAAATTAGAGGTCTAGGTCCATACCTTCTTTAGTTTTATAATAATATGTCAATGTAGCTTCACAATTTCTTTGTTTGGTACTAGGTGACCTTTTTCTTGTAGATTTACTTTGTCTTCCCTTCTTGTTCCCCATTTATTCTCTCCAAAAAAATGTATTCTAAAAATTTGGCAATAGTAATTCTCCTCTTAAAAAAAAATATCTTAGAAAAAATCACCTTACTAGTAATTCTCCTCTCCAAAAAATTGTCTTTGATAAAAACACCAATAGCAATTCTCCTCCCAAAAAATGCCTTTCAAAAAATCAGAGCAATAGTAAAAAATGCAAATTAAGTTTATTGCAATTGTACATACATGTTTAGAAAATTGAGAATAATATGAACATCAAGGAAACAATAGAAAGAACATTTACTTATTTTTGAAAATTGGAATAATATGATTATGAAGGAAACAATAAAAGTAGTAAGAAATGTTTTAAATATTTGGAACTGCATTGAATTCTTCCTCCTCTTCGATGGATGTCATGTCTTTTGAATGACTTAAATGGGATGGATGAGATGTTGTTATGTCTACTTGTATGTTTGAAGCTTGTTGTGTTGGTGTGGCATCTTTAATGTCTCCACTCTTATCAATTTGAAATTTGAATTTCCTTTGAATTTGCAGACTTAATCTGATTGTTGCTTTTACTTTTGATTTGATTTCCCTTGAATGGAAAATGGCGGCCTTACACAATTTATTTTGTGGATGTAGGTGGTTTTATTTTGAAGTGACCAATACCTTTGCGCTTGAGCTGGAAAGATGGAACAAGGTCGCTGGAAAGATGGGACAAGGTCGTCCAACAAAGCATTATTCTTGTCATGTCATAATAGGCACAAGTTGTCTTATTCCTTGCATTGCATTTCCAATTGTAATCTTCTTTTGTATCAATGGACTTCCACGTGGCACTATTATGTTGTAATTTTGGTTTGTGACTGGGGAGCTAGCCTCATTTGACTTTTATGTGATGTTTTTTTTAAAAATTCACATAGATATGGTATTTTGGAGTATACAACCCAATATTGGGCATGACAAAACCTGTTAGTGATATGGACAAGCAATGATTATCTATGTCCCACCTAATTGACTAAAAAGAAATGTACTCAATGTTTATACTAATGCGTATATACAAACTAAATATTTACCAAAAGGTGCACAATTTCTGTTTAATTATTAATTAATTCATTTATTTGACTATTCAAACTTTCACTACATGTACTGGGGGTCAGGTAAGTAGGCGTGGACCCCTAACTGACCTACTAATATAGCACGTATTAGACCTTGTGCACGTTCCAACTCCTCTCCCCTAGGAGTAGGCTTGGTGTCAATTTGGAAGTTTTGGTTAGACATTTGTCATTAACACCCATATGTCGATGGGAAAAGAAATAACTTACATAAACCCTAAGAGAGGTCCACTCATAGTGGGGAAAATGTCGAGGTCTTGGCGAAGCGGGGCGCTAGGGTTTAACACATTCTTCTCAGATTGGTTGAATCTCCACTTTTTCTTAGCTTTTAACCTGTGTCAAGCTCACAATACAAAATTGTAAGTGATGCATTGGATATTCACTTCGAGCTTTATTGTTGTTTTGCTGGTTATACTTAACTCCTCTTAATCACATACCACGTGTTTGCAATGGAATTAACCTTACTGTAATTTGATTGTCAGCCAATCCGACTTCCACGCCTTTTGGTTCAATAAAAGCTAATTTTTTTCTCAAAACCAAAAAATAAAAAGAAAACCGAAAAAAAAAATGACCTTCTCTCTAGTCAAATCAAATTAAATTCATGCATCCTAGCTTTTTAAAGTCATATTCTTATTAATTAAAATTTAAAACTTTTTTGTTGGGCTAAGTACACCTATCATTGTGATCTTAAATGAGTTCATTTGTCTTAAATCTGATGTTTATTGAATGCCACTTGTTAATGCTGAACAAGAACCCCTTGATTCTTATGTTTACAAAAAAACATCAGATATGAGGGGTTCTCTTTCAGTCATTTGTCTTGTGTGATATATAATTCATTTGATTGATTTCCAACAATCCATGTTTGAATATTTTTTAAAATTTTATTCTATTTATAGGTAATGACGACTCTAAGATTTTGGGTCTAAATATTTCTGTTGGCATTAGGGTTCCTAGACAGGTACGTTGAGATTAGCGGATGGGCTAATTAATGTATTTTGAAATCATTCTGATGCGTCCAGGAAAAATTGCTAAGTCTCGACTAAAATGGTGTGGTTCCAGTGTGAGGACTGCGGAGAGAATCTTAAGAAGCCTAAACTACAGAACCATTTTAGAATATGCTCAGCGTACAAGGTGTGGTGGATATGTTCGTTTAGATTAAACATCTTCATTCTATAATCTAAATATTGACCATATGTATCTTTTACTTGAAAACATGGTAGCAAATAAATCAGCAGACGTAATTATTTTCAAGTAATTTAGATAGTATTAGGGAAAAAACGGGGAAAATAACCTGTCTGACTGATTTCAGTAGAAAATTTACGACGCAGATTCTTTTTGGCTACCTGATCAATGCTGACTAATTGTGATTCATAAATGATTTCTGCTACTATGCTTGAAAGCAAAAAACAATAGCTGTAATGCCAAGTTAGGATTTTCATGATGTTTTGTGAGTATTTCAATCGGTATATATGACTTATACTGAATATGGTTCATAATTTATATTAACAGAACATGATCATTAACATCACATTGATTGGATATCATTAGTTTTTTCTTTTAAATGGTGGTAAGGATATCATAATGGCCATATGTACAAATACAAATTTGTTGGATAAGAATTTACTTAAAAAACAAATATGGATTTTTTTGGGGAAGAATGGAAGAAAAATCGACATGCTTTTCATAAATGAGATTCTTGCGCAGATATTCGAGAATATAATATTTTGAATCCCATGGAAAGTTTTTGGAGCGGCACTAGAATAGGGTTAGCAAGTAATTTAAATCCAATCAATATTGATTATTCTATCTATTTTTAATATTTATCAAATTGCTTATATTTGTTTTGGAAGGATGATAGCCTGATTTATGTTACTATAAACCACAAGTCAGATGAACGATAGAGGAAAGAGAACAGAAGAAGATGGCATAAAAATTGTAAAAGGGACATTAGGTTATTACAATAAATGTCTTTGAGAAGGACAACTTTCAGTGTTAAACCTGTTGAATGAAGCAACACATTACCCTTTATAGGCTCCTCACTTAACAGGTGTCGCAAATCTGAAAAAGGAAAAACTCTATAATAAGATAAAGTGAAGAAAAAAATCATTTAGGGATGGGGTGGTCAATTCCAGTCCTGCATGACATATATCTTTATAAATAATGCTTGTAACCTCTAAAAAATATTATTCAGGGAATGGTAAGCATATGTTTTTACTTGCATTTTGTGTCATGAACCCAATGTTTCAGTACTTAGTGTTTGGTCTAATAACTAATCTAATTTTATAAGATAATCACCATGTCAAAATAATGAGATAGATATATGAAAAAGAATAGAGCACAACGACAGATACATTAAGATGAAGATGAAAGAAATTGGATAGCAGAAGAAAAGCACCAAACACAGTCCTTGCCCAGAGTATTCCCCGTCCAAAATGAAAATGATCAGAAATGAAACCACTAGGGTCCAATATAATCTGCTGTATACTGTTTGCAAAAATTCTGCTTGTCACCTGGGGAGTCAAAATTATGGAGCCATGCAAATTCATCCAAGAGTTAGTCTGCAATAGCAAGGTTCAGAAGGAATTCAGAAACAAACCATACACAATTCCTTGAGTATGAATGGTGATGGATATAATGTATGTCTTTAAAGAGACGATACCACCCCTGACATCTGGGGCTGTTCTATCATAAACCTTTTGTGTGCAGAATGTTTCAAGTTTGAGTCTCATGTTTACAAATGTTTCAAGTTTGAACTACTACAAATTATCTCATATTTGTACCCTGTACAAATTAACATTTCTGTCATTTTATGTTCCATCTCATTTTGGTAATTCAAGTTTGATGCACCGGCCATGACCATTTGGTGAATTCTTTGCAAAATCTGAATTTGCAAAGAATCCATCAAATGGTCATGGCCCCCTGCTTCATACTTCAATTTGCGAAATGAGATGGAATAAAATGACAGAAATATTAATTTGTATAAATTTCTGTCATTTTATGTTCCATATACAATTAATATTTCTGTCATTTTATGTTCCATCTCATTTTGCAAAGTGAAGTCTGGAGCAGGGGGCCATGACCATTTGTTGAATTCTTTGTATTGGGCAATATGATGCTTATAGGTTTTTTTGACTAGGTAGTGGGATCTCTTATCATATAAGAAATTTGATCGCAATGAGGGGTTTTGAGAGTGGAGACCATAATCAAGAACTTAGACAACTAAAATTATCACTATCAAATGCCAATTGATAAATAATTATTAAATGCGTAACTATCAATTGACATTTAATATTTATCTTTATTGCTACCATTTTGGCATTTGGCATTGATCATTGGTGAAGTACCATAGTATCAAATGTATTCAGTTTTACAATACTGTATATTTCTCTAAATTTTTGTATATGTATGTGTATATACACACATTTATACATACACGTACCCAAACCCATGTACCCAAGGGCAATTTTTTTGCCCATATCCATGTATCCATGCTTGTACCTGTACATGTACTTGCAACGTAGTGCCTAACTATAATGCTCCTATATTTTACATTTTTGATAAGTGGGAAGGAAGGCAAGCATTAATTGAAAACATCACATTGGTTCTTACACAAAGGAGTAAATCAGTAGCTGAAAATAAATTCACCGACAAGGGTGATTTTGGGATCGTGGTATCTTGGGCAGGGTGGATTGTTATTGTCACCTTTTTTAATGGGATTTGATAATATTAATAAATATGAAATAATAATAGATTAAAATATAATAAAAATAAAATATAATACAACAATTTAGTGAATGGTCAAAAGGCATGCAATAAAGAGTTATACTATTGAAGGATCAAGGTATAAAGGAGATATCAGTCTATGAGAAGAGGACATGAAGGAGGCAATTAATCAATTTGGAAATAAATGATTATTCCCAAAAGGCAGGGGTGAAGGGTGGTGACTTATTTCTTTTGAATGGTGGTAACTCATTACTTTTAAAGGGTGGTGACTCCTTTAAGAAATGGATACAAAGGGCAAATCATTTCATTGAGAGAATTATTTAATAAATTGTCAATTCATAAAGGAAAGAAGCATTCACTCAAACAAATTGGGAATGTAACATTATGTGACTTTGCAAGTAAACTAAATTATCGTTTGAAGAATAGGGATGGTTTAAGAAAGCGTGTGACTCTTCCATAAGGAAGATACACACATATATATGTATATATATGTATATATATATGTGTGTGTATGTATACATATATATATACATGCATACATATATACATACATACATACATGTATGTATATATGTGTACATATATACATATGCATACATACATATATATCCATGAAGTCTGGTTTGCTTGTCTGGGACCTGGTTCAGATAGGGTTTGAATCGGTTCCTAGTTAGGGTCTGGTTCACTTGTGGGGTCGGATAGGGTTTGAACCCAGGCAGGCTGGTTCGTCCAAGTCGAACCAGGGTCGAATGAGGGCAGACCCAGGTAGACCAAGTGTGAACCAGGTACATTTCCACTGAGAAACATTCTATAATTTTGTGCGGGAAACAATTATTACAGAATTTGAATAAGATCTTAACATTACAAAACAAAATTTGCTGAAGTTCAAATTTTTATTACATCAAATTAAACTAGCCCTCAAGATTTCTTCTAGTGACATTTTTATATCCAATTGCTGATAATGACCCCTGTCCGATTAATTGCAAGCTCTCTATAGTGATAAATTATATTTTAAACATTAAACAATATCTTCAGTAGGTGAAGGGAGTTGCAAGCTACTTTCTTAACATTTTTCAAGTAGGATGTTAATTATAAACAAACAAGCTCTCTATACATTGAAAAAGTAATAAGCATTTGACGACTTGGAAAGTGAAAATGTTATTGGTGCACCTGATCCGATTGGAATTGGCACTGTTTGTGAATCAACTAAAGCCTTTGATGAAGAAGAAGAAGAAGATGAAGATGTAGATAATCCATTAGATGATTGAAACTTAGTATAGAGTTCCAATTGTTGAAAGTCAAAACAATGATACCTGAACTCAATATTATTATTTTAATATTTTGTTGTTGATATGGTGCTATGATTACAAGTTTATGGTGTTTTTGTTGTTTTTATGATACTATGTGACATTCTAATCTTAGTTATGCTTCTAGGCTGCATACATGTGTATACATACATATATAATTTTTACATGTTTTTGTACTAACGGACCCAAACCCCATTTCAAAATTTTGCCGTTTTAGTGAACCAGTTCTTCGAACTCGAACTTGAACCCGAATGCAAACTGACAACTTATATATATATATATATATATATATATATATACATATATATAAATATATGTATGTATGTATACATACACATATATAATATACATACATACATACATATATATATTTATGTATATGTATATATATGTATGCATGTGTGTGTGCGTGTGGAGATCATTTCATGAAAGCAATCAAATCAAGCATCATTCAAGTATCCCCTTGCCAACCCATCAAGAAATATCAATTAGGAAAGAGAAGTCAAGCAACCAGCAATAATCTAGCAAATATATCATGCAATCAGTTTTGAATTTGAGTAAGTCTCTTACAAATAGGAAGTATGGAATTTTCTCCAAGTTCACGAGAGGATAATGACAAAGCACTTATTGCTCTTGTTGACTATGGACAAAAACCCAAATCTTGATCAAGTAGTATGAAGACCCTCCATGGTAGATTAAGAATTTTAAGGAACTGAATCGTTGAATGCTCTGGAAAAGTTCAGGACGAAAACCCTTGATATTGCTACTGTTGAGTTAGGGACGAAAACGTCTATTTTAGCAGATTTGTGAGTATTTCCGAAGAATTCACGATATGATTGATTTTGAGAATCATGCTATTATTCTTTAGTTTGAATGTTGTCATAAATTCATTAATCTTTGACAAAGCTATTATCATTTTGAGTTAAATTTTATTGTTTTAAGGCAAAAATCAGGAATATCCCAAAAAGGGACATTACATTTGGGCACAATATAGCTTTTGAGTTTATAAAATATTTCCGTCTCCCTTCCATAATGGCTCACTCCTTGGGGGATGTAATTTGAATTATCTAATTCTTCTCTGAGTAGCTGTAGAGCATTTGGGCAAACTTGAGCTTTTGAGTTAGTAAAATATTTCCAGTATCTCTTTCATAATGACTGGCTCCGTGTGGTGTAATGTTTTCAAGCGACAATGCAAGGTTGACTTAAAAAATGAGAGGTCATTTTTCCCATGTGTAAATATCACATTAGGCACTCATGCAGATTGCAAATATGAACTTTGTTGGTTGTAGTTTAGTAGTTGTGGGTTCTCAAGAGGAGTGAATAATTCATGGGAGGGTTTTAGATCCAAATGGCAAATTTTGATGTTTTTGTTTATTGCCAATATTTCGATGAAATTGATCACAAACATGTACATTATGATATCTTTTGTTGATTTGTTCTATGCTAATGTCTTGGTGAAATTGATCATAAACATGTAGATTATGATTTTTTTTTTGGCTTGTTTCAGCTATCGTGTATTGATTGTGGATTCACATTCAACAAAGAAAGTGTCCAGGCCCATACACAATGTGTCTCTGAGCAGGTATTTTATTTTAAATGCTCTAAATTATTAAAATTTCTTGCAGACATTTTTAGATAGACATCTATCAGATTGCTAGTAAACTATATATGAAGCCGAGGAGAAATCATTTACATCATTCATGTGTTAGATCTATGTTGGCTGGTCTGATAGTGTTGATTTTTCTCTTCAATGTTTCTGAATATGATTGGACTGAGACTTTGACCCGTAGGCATCGATGAATTCCTTAGAGGGATCCATGAAACTTGAATTTATTGTGTGTGAAACTGAAATTTATTCTAGATATATCTGACCTGTTACATACTTGAAATATCTTAGTCCAGTAATCTCTATTATAGAGTTCTCATTGCAGTGGATTTATAGGGCTAATCCTGCTCCTTTACCACATGAATGTGTTTTTAAATTGTTCCATTTCTTAGAATCTATGGCGCATAACCAAAAATAGGTTCTGAAACCTGATCCAAACTATCAATATTGAGGGCCGAATTCCTTGAAGAAGAGACCATATTATCTCCTTTTGATCCTCTTGAGGGGGAAGATTTGCAAAGCTTTTCTAGCATTTGAAATATCCAGTCTCCTGAACTTTTATATCCCAATCATCATACATGCTAGAGCCCTAAAGAGTAACCAAGCAATCTTGCACCTGATCAAGCCCTAGACAAGAATTAGTCCAAAATTCTGTGTTTATACCATCATCACTTTCAGGAAAATTTGGAACCAACAACATCTTGACTGAAGTCATAATATTCCAAACCAAAGAACCCTTAGGCAGCTCATCTGTTGAGAAAAACTAAGAACATCTTGGCCTTTTAGATATTCAGGTCACAAGAATTCAATTCATCAAGTATATTGCTCCTCAAAGAATCTCAATGCCATTTTAGCAGCTAGGGCCAGGTTATGCTCCTCCAAACTTTTAACTCTAGCTCCCATTGAACAGCCTACAATCTCTGTCCCAACTTGAACTTCTTATCTGTGCCCACTCCACTTGCCAAGGCTGTTAATGTTTTCATGAACCAGAATAGCAATAGCACAAATATCAGATATCTAAGAACACAAATGACAGAATGACACAATTATTTACCTTGGGAAAACCCTCCTACTCAAGGGAAAAACCCAGCCACACCTGAAAAATAGTTACTTTATTGAATGATCAAAACCAATACAATGATCTCAAGCATATGATTGATAACTCTTATCAGTCAATCAATAAATGCCTTCTTCACAGTTCAAATACACTTGCTATGCATATACAACACATATATTGATTTAAGTTATTATGGTAAAAGCTAGTTTCTATTATTGTCTTAATGGTTATCTATGTAGATATTGTAAATCTCTTGTAAATATTAGAATGTTTCTAATATTTAGTTATCTGTACCTAGAATAGAATGTTTCTATTCTTTACGATTGTTTCCTAAGGAAACATTGTTTATTCTTTGTGTATATATAGATCATTTGATCTCTGTTAATATATCAAGTATTTTATCAATTACTTCCTATAATATGGTATTAGAGTGAATACTTTAATTTTTTTGAAAAAATTATAATTTCTTTTAGAAATTATTTGCATCAAATTTTTCAAAATTATTTCTGGGTTAGTTTTTGCAAAGTTGTGTTTTTTCTTCAAACTCGACTAGGGTTTTCTAGGCGCTGTCTACAACTCACGCGATTTTTTACCTTTGCAAACCGTGTGACCTTTCCTTTATAGATCACACGTTTCATTTTCTGCAGATCACACGTCTTTTCCTCTGCAAATCGTGGGGGTTTTCAGACACCAGCTCGACGGCCATAAAAAAACAACGCATTTTCGTGTTTGTTCCAGTCTCTTTCCAGGCTTGTTCTGAAAAAAAAAACGGGTTTGTGCTATTCATTTTTGCAGATTCGACCATTGTTGGCAGTCTCCTACTCAAGTTCTCTGTTTGTGAAGGCACTTTCGACCATTCTTTTGGTCGTCTTCTACATTTTTTCAACCTTCTATGGTCATTTTTTTTGTAATTCGTGGTTTTATTTGAAGTTTTTCCAGTCGGCTAGGGTTTCCTTCGAAACTCTCTTCTTTTGTGCTGGATTGAAAATCTAATTGCAAATTCTTGGTGGTTTTTTCAAAACTTCAACTCGGTTGTCTATTTTTTTTGGGTGCCTCAATTTTCGTGCCTCATTTTTTGAGCCAGCGAATCTAGAATCTAATAGCATATGCCTTTTGGGTTTTTTGAGCACTCTTCTGGGTAGCACTTCCTTTTTTCTGGGTCTTCTGACATTTCGCCTTGACGTATGTGCCTTATCAGTTCTACACGTTTTTCACTGAAAATCGTGCTATGGCATCTCTGACAAATATTTTGCTCGAGGGAAATTAGAAGTTCAATGGTCGGAATTATAGCACGTGGAAGCAGCGGATGCTAATCATCTTCGAATATCCCGACAACGATGCGATGGTTCTGGGTACTACTAAACGTCCGGATGTCGCTACTCCTGATCAGGTTGCATATGACCAGCATAATCAGGAGGCAGTGATGCTTCTCAAGTTATCAGCGGCTGATGATCAACTCCCTTAGATTCCATTTGACAAAACAGCTGCCGAGATCTGGGAGCACCTCAAAACTCTGCATGAGACTTCAGATAAAAGCAGGGCTTTCTTTCTCAAGAACACTCTGTTTTCTATTGTCATGGATGAGCAGAAATCACTCCAGGATCACCTGAATAGGATTTAGGAAATCCGTGATCAGTTGCTTGCCATTGGACGCAAGATGGAGGAAGAGGACATTGTGGTAATCACCCTCAAAAGTTTACCCAAGTCCTACGAGCATTTTATTGAGACTCTCAACATCACCTCTACTGGTGTTAACCTAAAGTTCACTGATCTCTCCACACTTCTTCTTTAGCAAGATCAGTGGAATTAGGAGTTTGGTAGCAATTCTAGCACCACCTCCACAGAGCAAGCCTTTGCTGCTAAATCCTTTCAGAAGGATAAGGGCAAGTCTCATTCTCAACAGTCTTCTCAGCAAAAGCCCTCTGCTCCAGCATTTGAAGGCTCCAAGAAAAAGAACATTCAATGCAACTACTGGCACAAGTATGGTCACATGAAGGTTGAATGTCGGAAGTGCTTAGCTGCCCAAACTTAAGCAATCTGGTTCGCTGCCCAAAGTTAACAGTGTAGAGCACACTGAGCAAACATAATCTGCCTTTTACGCCTTCACGGCTAAAAGACCAGCAAATCATGTCAAGTCGTCTTCCTAGCACATTGATTTAGGTGCCTCTCGTCATTTCACCCACCGTAAAGATTGGTTCACTGACTACCAACCTTATTCAGATTTAGTTATTTTTGGTGGAGGAGAAGAGTACACCGTTGTCAGCAAAGGCAACATTCAAATCCAATCTGTTGGGAGGAATCTCATTTTCCTCGATGTGTACCAGGTTCTAGGGATGGAACTAAATCTACTCTCAGTCAATCAAATGCTGCAACACTCTCCACGGCTGGATGTCACCTTCAGTTCACATCAATGCATCATCATTGATAGGGAGACTCAGTCTGTTGTTGCAGTTGGCCTTGAGGATCATGGTCTTTTCAGACTTGCTGATTTGGTGTTTCTAAGGACCTAGCTATTGCTACTCAGCGGTCTTCTGTCAGTACACTTTGGCATCAACGTTATGGGCACTTAAATGTGCGCTATCTTGCTCAACTTGCTCGAGATGAGCTTGTCCTTGGATTGCCAGAGATTCAGACTCAACAGCTTGGAGTTTGTGATTATGCTAGGCTAGGAAGCAACATCACACACCTTTTCCAGTTGGCAATTCATGGCGGGCTTCTCAGGTACTTTAGCTTGTTCATGCAGATATTTGCGGCCCTATGGCTACTTCTTTTGTTCTTGGGTCCAGGTATTTTTTGTTGTTTGTTGATGATTTTAGTAGAAAAATGTGGTTCTATTTTCTTAAAAAGAAATCAGATGTGTTTACTGTATTTCAAAAGTTTAAACCTCTAGTTGAAAAAGAGTCTGGGAAATCTATTATTGCTCTAGGACAGATAATGGGGGGGGGGGAATTTTGTTCTATTGAATTCTCTAGCTTCTGTGATATTCATGGCATGAAGTGCTAGTTAACCACACCCCACACACCACAACAAAACATTGTAGTTAATCGTTGGAACAAAACAATCACCGAGATGGCTAGATCTATGCTTGGACATAGACATGTTCCAAAGTAGTTTTGGCGGTCACCCACTGTGGCGGTCAAAGGCAAGACTCCGGAAGAGGCCTGGTCAGGTCACAAGCCTAGAATTAGTCACCAGAAGGTTTTTGGCTCTCTTGCCTATGTTTGGATCCCTGATGCGTCATGCACCAAGTTGGATGCCAAGAGTCAGAAACTCATGTTTGCTGGATATAGTAGTCTTCACAAAGCCTACCGCTTGATCGACGTTGAGACATCTTGTCTCCTGCACAGTCATGATGTAGTCTTTGATGAGCAGTGAGGATCATTCATGCCGGTCTCTTTTGTTCCTAATTCAATAGACCAACCTATGAAGGCTCATGATTTGGGAGTTCAACTTCCATTAGGTCCACTTGATGGCAGGGCTCCAACAGCTCCAGTAACTCCAGTAGTACCAGTGATTCCTGTACAGACACCTCTGGTCTCTCCTGCAAGATCACCCAAATATGCAGATGCTTCACCTAATTTTGATCTTGATTCTTCTGATGAAGAACCTGATCATAGTGCATCTCTTGGTGCTAATGTTGGTCCTCTTCTCCGGCCTAAATGGTGGGTTAAGACACTTGTTGATCTTCGGGATGATGAGCTCATTGAGGGGAGAACTACTAGGAAAAAGAGCAAACCTACAGAGACTGTTAATATTGCTCTCATGGCCAACATTCACAGTGTGTTTGAACCTTAGACATACTCAGAGGCTAAAGGAATTCTAGAGTGGGAACATGCCATAAATTCTGAACACCAAAGCCTGCTGAAGAATCACACCTGGGTCCTTTCTGATCTTCCACTAGGGAAGAAACCCATTGGCTGCAAATGGGTCTACAAAATAAAGTATAAGTTTGATGGTACTTTGGATAAGTACAAAGCTCATTTAGTTGCGATGGGCTTCTTTCAGTGTTAGGGCATTGATTACGAGGAGACCTTTTCTCCTACAACAAAGATGAGCACTATTAGATTAGTCATAGCCATGGCAGCTCAGTTTGGCTGGCAGGTCCATTAGATGGACGTCAAGAGTGCTTTCCTGAATGGTGACCTATAGGAAGAGGTCTACACGACGCAGCCTCCTAGTTTCAAGGTTGTTGGTAAAGAACACTAGGTACTCAAACTGGTGAAAGCTCTCTATGGCTTGAAGCAAGCCCCTAGGGCATGGTACATAAAAATTAATAAGTACCTCAATGATCAAGGCTTCCAGAGGAGTTCTTCAGACTCAAATTTATACATCAAGAATACTGATAGTGACATCATCCTTTTGGTCATTTATGTGGATGATTTGATTATCACTGGCAGTTCGCCATCTTTGATTCAAGGAATCAAACAGTTTATGCCAGTCTTTTGATATGACTGGCCTTGGCCTCATGCATTATTGCCTTGGTGTTGAGGTTTGGCAACAGTTTTCTGGTATATTCATTTCTTAGTCCAAATATGCTAGGGCTCTGTTAGACAAATTTCGTATGTAGGATTGCAAGCCTGCATCTACACCTATGGAGAAAGGTCTTAAGTTATCAACCAAATTTGATTCTCCTCCAGTTGATGATACTACATACAGGCAACTAGTAGGCAGTCTCATCTATCTCTCTGCTACTAGACCTGATATTAGTTTCACTGCCAGCTACATTTCACGCTTTATGACAGCTCCCAAGGCTGATCATTGGACAACTGCTAAGCATGTGCTTCGTTATGTGAAGGGCACTATTGATTATGGAATTCTCTACTCTCGGAGTCATAATCCTAGACTCAATGGATTCACAGATTCAGATTGGGCAAGCTCTGTTGACGATAAAAAGTAAAGCTCTGGATATGTGTTTAGTTTGGGATTTGGTGCCGTCACATGGACCAGTAAAAAGCAACAGGTTGTTTCCCTCTCCTCTACAGAGGTCGAATACAAAGGGACAATTAAGGCAGACTGTGAAGCTGTTTGGCTTTGTTGGATGCTTGGGGATATGCAAATGTCACCAGCAGGCCCGACCACTTTGTTTGTTGATAACGAAGGCGTTATCAAGTTAGCAAAAAATCCAATCTTCCATGAAAGAACCAAGCATGTGGATGTTCACTGTCACTACATTCGGCAATTGGTTGAAGACGGGACAATACATTTGCAGTATGTTCCTACAACGGATTAGACTGCATACATTCTCACCAAGCCTCTTGGTCTAGAAAAGAATTCAAAGGACAGCTTGGTGTAGTAGATAGATTAACCATTAAGGGAGGGTATTACGATAAAAGCTAGTTTCTATTATCGTCTTAATGGTTATCTATGTAGATATTGTAAATCTCTTGTAAATATTAGAATGTTTTTAATATTTAGTTATCTGTACCTAGAATACAATATTTCTATTCTTTACGATCATTTCTTAAGTAAACATCATTTATTCTTTGTGTATATATAGATCGTTTGATCTATGTTAATATATAAAGTATTTTACCAATTACTTCCCGTAATATAAGTAACTCTCGGAAACTACTCACAGTGAAATGATTTTTACATTATAAAATTGATCATCCTTGGATCATATATCGAATAGTTCTATATCCTCTATCGTAGACACTTATAGAAAATATGATATATTCTTTAGACATGGGACTTGCTAAAGTCTCGTCCAAATCTGTAGAAACATTGAAATACAATAATAACATATCTCTTCAATACTTCTTTTGAGTCTTTCTCATATGCATACACTAGAATCACCAAAACTTGGCACACAACCACACAGTTAGCTCTCGATACCACCACAAAGGCAGCTCTTAAAACACAAACGCACAGTTAGCTCTCCAGAAGCACTCGATACACCACCATGAATGATAATCAACATCCACTATATTACTGCCACCAAGAGCGATCATATTTTCTCTTTCCCACAAACTGACAGGAGTGACGCTTGCGGAAGCTCTATAGTCCGTCGTTATGAATGCCAACTATTAATGTTAAATGGTGCATACAACCCGATGAGACCTCCATCATACGGAGTGGGCAAAGGAATGTAAGGAGTCCATGATGACCATGGCATAGTAAATGCAACAATTACAAAATAGTAAGGTAGAATGAATGAGAGAACCAAACAGAGGATGACTCACGATGCCAGCATGGCACATTGCCCAGACAACTCACGATAATAAACTGAGTATCAGCAGCAAATCCCAATCACAGAGGCTTGAATGAAACAAGTGGAGACAATAAAATCATGAACACAAAAGAAGCACCTCCCAAACAATACAAAGAACTAGAACAATAGAGAAGCATCCATATTATATGAACAAATATATTTCATAGAACCTCATGGCAGGACATAACAGATAATTGATCTCTCTTGCAGCTACATAACTTCAACACTCCCTCTTAGCAAGAGAGAGATCATTAATATGTCATAGAGTGTCTCAACCTGGCAAACACAATGGAGCTGCTACAAAAAAGTGTCAATAACAAAATTTCATCGCTGATTTTCTCAACATAATATTGTCATCTCAGCATGACATTCACCATGGCTATTCCCAGAGGGTGAAAGAACAGAAAACTAAGTCATGGATTCTCTCACATGACATCCGCCGTGGCTACTCCTAGAGGGTGGATCCACCATAGCTACTCCCAGAGGGTGGAACAAGGGCTTTCACCTTAAACTTCTTTCGCAAAGAAGAATACATTAACAAGGGATTGCACCTCGAACTTCTCCCTTACGGAGAAGAACTCATTAAGAAGGGATTGCACCTCGAACTTCTCCCTCACTGAGAAGAACTCATTAACAAGTTTTCATGATGATGTGGCTCTCTTGAGATAGATATGAACCTTCTGACCTCCTTGTTCAAGTTAGACTCCCTCTGAATCTGATATCAACCTTCTGACCTCCTTGTCCAAGATTGCCTGTGATGGATAGTCAGGCTCCCTCTAAATGGAGGAGCTCTCAGCAGGGCAACATTCTCACTGCTTTGATTATCATAACAAAATAAAGCTGATTCCAATGTTGACCAAACAAGGATCTTTAGCAGTCACACTGCTACACGAGCTTGTTGATCCTCAGCAAAAGGATTTGGCACACTCCCTTTGTTGCTCAAGCTCCCTCTAATTGTCGTATCCTCTTAGAAGAAACTAATCACAATGACAATCTGTATAGGTTCTTTCTCTTTAATGAAGTTATGTGCCACCAATTCAGTCCCATGGCTGCAAGCAGCGTCCCCATGTTCATTTCTATAGCTTGCATGACTTTGCATGTAATCTCTCATCATTCCGTTGCTTCTCGATCCGTCTTGGAAGCATTTTTTTAGAGAGATTAGCAATAGTTCATAGAATCAAACTATTCATGAAGAGAAATATACAGATCAATGCTAATAGCATACATGATTCACTATTCTCAATATTATAGCATGAATTAACTATATAAAATTCATGATCAATATCCAAATACTTATCTCGTTATTGCCTAAATTTCTTCACAATCCACCAATAGATCTTTTGCCATCACACAGTTATAGTGCAGGCAGAGAATGAAATTTGAACACCAACACATCTACTATCCTCAAAGAAATGAATGCCAAACATGTAAGCATAGACGAACATGACAGCATCCTCCTTGTCCAAGTAAGAAGCTTCATCAAAGATTCTACCCTCCAAGGCTCTTCAGCTACACGTTCTCATATGAATTTCTCATTTTGAACAGCATATGTGACTCCCATCGGACATCACGATTCTTCTAGAATCCAATTGTTCTATTCTGGTTTGGATCGTTTCCTTAGACCCACTCTGATACCATGTTAATGTTATTGTGAACTAGAATAGCAATAACACAAATATTAGATATCTAAGAACACAAATGACATAATGACACAATTATTTACCTGGGAAAACCCTCCTACTCGAGGGAAAAACCCAGCCACACCCGAAAAATAGTTCCTTTATTGAATGATCGAAACCAATACAATGATCTCAAGCATATGATTGATAACTCTTATCAATCAATCAATAAATGCCTTCTTCACAGTTCAAATACACCTGCTATGCATATGTAACACATATATTGATTTAAGTAACTCACAGTGAAATGATTTTTACACCATAAAATTCATCCTCGGATCATATATCGAATAGTTCTATATCCTCTATCGCAGACACTTATAGAAAATATGATATATTCTTCAGACACAGGGCTTGCTAACTCTGCATCGCTAAAGTCCCATCCAAATCTGTAGAAACATTGAAATACAATATTCACATCTCTTCAGTACTTCTTTCGAGTCTTTCTCATATGCATACACTATAATCACCAAAACTTGGCACACAACCACACAGTCAGCTCTCGATACCCAACCACACAGGCAGCTCTCAAAACACAGATGCACAGTCAGCTCTCCAAAAGTACTTGACACACCACTGTGAACGATAATCAACATCCACTATATTACCACCACTAAGAGCGATCGTATTTTCTCTTTCCCACAAACAGACAAGAGTGATGCCTGCGGAAGCTCAATAGTCCGCCGTTACGAATGCCACCGGTGCATACAACCCGACGAGACCTCCATCATACGGAACGGGCAAAGGAATGCAAGGAGTCCACGATGACATGGCATAGTAAATGCAGCAGTTACAAAACAGTAAGATAGAATGAATGAGAGAACCAAATGGAAGATGACTCACGATGCCAGCATGGACCAACACATTGCCCAGACAACTCACGATAATAAAGTGAGTAACAGCAACAGCTCCCGATCACAGAGGCTTGAACGAAACAAGTGGAGAAAATAAAATCATGAATACAGAAGAAGCACCTCCTGAACAATACAGAGAACCAGAACAATAGAGAAGCATCCATATTATATGAACAAATATATTTCAGAGAACCAGAACAATAGAGAAGCATCCATATTATATGAACAAATATATCTCAGAGAACCTCACAGCAGGACATAACAGGTAATTGACCTCTCTTGCAGCTACATAACTTCAACAAAGGGAAGCTTCTATAGATAGCATTAATCTTCACAATTGCCAGTTTTGGAACCAGGATGACAAACAACAGATAAATTGGAATTGCTTGAAATACCCACTTGATCTTAAGTAAACTACTAGCTAAGGTTAACCACTTGCCACTGTAAGAGGTCAACCTATCTTGAATCTTTAACACTGTCTCTTCCCAAAGCTAATCAGCTGGAAAAATGCCCAAATATTTAACGGGGACAGATGCCACCTTAAAACTCACAACATCAATGGTACAAAGTTGAAGATGAGTGCCAACATTAAAGAAGAATTTTTTTTGGATTTCTCCTTGTTAATGAATTGACCAAAGGCTGTACCATGACAAACAAGATTTTTTTTTCTCAGAGATCTAGCTTTTGTAACTAAGGCCTATCCTAACAACATTATATTGTCCCTGAATTTCAAGCGAGTTCTTGAAATCTGTAATGTCCCCTACTAGAAGGCTGCCAATTTCCAATGATTAACATACGTCACTGTGCATTTAAATTGGATTAAATTAAGAAACAATGAATGTTTCATAATACTTTTGACAGTTAACATACTTAAGCCCCAATTCCTTACATCTCTCCTAAACATCAACCCTAAGGAGGATGGGGATTTACTTGTCACAGGGCATTTCACACCAATCTACAAGTAGGCTCCCTCAAGGCATTGGGAATGTATGTTCATACCCAAATCGGGACTTTCCCTCAAGGCACTGGAAATATATGTCCTTAGCCATCTTGGAACTTATCTACCTTTTGAGGATTTACTCTGCCTCTCCCTACACAACACCAGCCTATCCTCTTCAGGGGCTCTAGCGACTGATTGAAGAATAGGCTATGAATATATTAACATTAATGAATAATGAATAATTAAATGTGTGTGTGTATATATATATATATATATGTATATGTATGTATGTATGTATGTATAGAAATCAGATTACACCATTATGAACAGTTATTTATACTACAGCATACACACTAGGCTGTAAATGGGTCCCTTTATTCATAGCAGCATTCATATATAATATTCTGTAAATCAGTGCGGATCCATAAGTAAGTCACACCATACCTATTTGCTGTAATATGATGCTTACCGGCAATAATATATATTCTATTTCCTTTTGATCTCTTTCTTGTGATCAGTATCAAATATATTTATAATCTCTTATTTTCCATGATACTTGAATGAGAGGAGTGGACTTCCTTCTTATGCTTGGTGTGTTGAAGTGATGCTTCTAACAGAGACATCCTTGTCTCTTTATAACAGCCTTTCTCTTTATTTGCACTCCTTCCCATAATATGCAACCAATCGGTTTATTACTTCTTAACTGATACCTTATTACATAGTAATTGATAACAATCTCTTCAAATATGCAAGTTGGTTAATACGAGTCAATCTAATAGTTTGATATCTTTGTTTATTAATGGATCACTGCCCTTTTCATGACGTGATTTCCTTTGACCACTTATCTTAGATATTTCGATCATTAGTGGCATGCCTATAACGATATCATTAGTTGTATTTGTCTATTGCCAGATATGATATAGGAACTGCAGTCACTATGATTATCATTTATTATTTTTCCGTTTCCGTCCAAACATTGACCTGTTACCATATCATATTTTAGTTGTTTATTTAAATCGATGGTATTGTCTTTGCTTGTCCTAATTGTGCTAATTCATAAGACATCAATTATTCTTGTAGTTAATTGCATTCTTGCTTGTAATTGGTATTTGTAATGGTTTTGAAAGATTGCTGTTTGCAGTCTCGCTGTGGTGGTACCTTGGTAGATCTTTTTGCCTCATCATATCTATCACTGATGCTTAGTCTTCAATATCTCCAATAAATTAATTGATTGCATCTTTCCTTTCATCAGTTTACTCCTCATTTTCTGATTTGGCAATTTCTATCTTTCTTCCCTTGAAATCTTGGATGTCTTGCATATCATTGCACTCACTGATAGGAGTTGCATTCAGTTATTACAATTACCGTGAACATAGTATCTTTGACAGCAAGTATTCTTCACAGCGAAGAGGATCATTGATGAAGCAATGTTTAATGTCCAACTTATATGGGGCCATGACAAAATCTCTCCATTTTCACATGTCAATTTCATGTATCAACTTAGATCCTTAATCGTCAAGATAAACATGTAGGAGAAGCAAGGATCACCTTGACAAATACCTCTGGAGGGATTGAAGTTCGTCCAGCTGATTGCCATTAACCAAAACAAAGAACCAAGCACTAGACACTGAACTGAAAGCCCATGCAGTCCACTTAGAAGAGCAAACCAAATAATTTAAGCACCAGCTTTAGAGAATTCCAGCAAAGCCTATTGAAAACTTCAGCAATATCTAATTTAATAATCATTCCTTTCTCCTTCCCATTCCTCAAAGAATGTAGAATCTTGCGAGTCAACACAATACCATTAATAATTTGCTTTCAAAACACAAAAATTCTTCGTTCAAGGGAAATAAGATATGGGAGACAAACCTTCAACCTCTTTGTAATGGCCTCTCAAATGACCTTGTTAATGAAAATACAAATGGCATTACGTATGAAATCAGCAAAGGAGGAAGGATTTGGCTTATTTATTAAAATTAAGACTAATAGCATACATTTAAAACTCCTTAAAGACCTTGCCTGATTTTGTAGGTTCATTAAACACATTTAGAATACCTCTGCTCAGTAAATCCTAAAAAGTCCAAAAAAATGTTACTCGGAACTCATCTAGGTCTATAGCTTTTCTTTCCTTCAAAGAAAAAACCTTCACTAACATCCTCCTTAGAGAAAGGGAAAAGTATTCAGCTTTCCATCCCTTGCTCACTGGACAAGGGATGGACGTAGAAAGCCTGTCCTTCAAAACCTTGCCTGATTGTAAAGTTTCATTAAACACAACTATAATACCTTTGCCAAACTGAAAAAACGCTGGTTGGAACCTATCTAGGCATACAGCTTTGCCCTCCTTCAAAACAAAAACCATTGCTAACATACTCCTCAGAAAAAAGGGACCATTAGCCAGCTTTTCCATTCCTCACTAAATAGACAAGGGGTGTACCTTAAAAACCTATCCTTTAAAGCATGATTTGAATCAACACCTCCAATCGCATATAAATGATTTAAACCCACAACAGGGAAAATAGAAGCTTCAGACAACCAACATTGATTGAACCAATCCGCAGAGGTTAGGAACTTATCCAAAGATTCATCATACTTCAGGGACTGGTTTACCAGCTGCTGAAAAGAGATAACTGGGTCATTCTAAAATTAATTTCCACATATTAAATCTGATAGCAGAAACTGGGTCAATGAGTTTGACTCAAAAACTACACAGTTGAACCCTGATAGCAATATCACAATCTGATTTACAGAATTAGTTATAAGCAGTCATTTTGGAATAATTAGGATTTCACATTTATACTAATAGTGCAAAGTTGCAAACTACTATATTGTAAGTTAGGGTTTATTATAGAATAATAAGAAAATAGAATTGAATGGGACATTACATTCCACTCCTTGTCACTTCTCCTTTGTAGAGGCCTGCAATCCACATGGCAAGCCGTCCCAGTGAGAGGGCTGCCTGCACATGCACCTTCTAGAACTTGCCAGTCTGGATAAGTGACACTCAAAGTCAGGGGTTCAGATGTACATCAACTCTCAGGGTGAGGTTGGCTTCTGTCTCTCTTCATGGGTTATTTAATGTTGTACTTGCAACTTGCAGCAAGCAATCCCAAAGACTCATGTAGGGGGATTTGATAGGGTTTACACGAGATCTGAGGGTCCAAAAGGGGAAATGCTTCTCATTCAGCATTTGAACTAGACAGCTAGGCTTCACAGCAAATTTTGCTGGATAACAACAAAGATCATGATGCACAAGGGTGGCACCTGTCACATGATCAGGGCCTGATGCATGACACAAGGTCAACATGGCAAGGATGAGACATACTCATAAAGAGCTGAACAAGTTCAGTTTAGTTTGACACTGTCTCATGTTGCATGGCAATTTGGAACACAGCTGTTAATCTGCTTGACTTGCCCAAATTCTTCACACCCATTGCACTCATTCACATGTTCAATGGAATATAGCTGAAGTAACAAAATATAATTCCGTCACAATATACATATCAATTCAAACATTATCATAAAAGTAACCTGCACTCCTGTAGGCGCCTTAATACTCCATTCCAACATATTGATGTATAATTCCACTAGTTCATTCTCAAAATACCACAAAATCAACATGATCAAATGTCACAAACTTAAATAGTCCACAAGGCATCGCATACATCAAAATCCTCATGGTCACACATGAATAGCCAATATTAAATCAATTGACAATCCATAAAGTCTCATATAGGATCACATCTATAAGTCCACATAATAATTATAATTGTTCAAAGCATAATCATCATTAGTTTCATCATATATTCCAAAATAACATCACGTTCTTGTAGAAGCCTACCACAGATATCTAAAAGAGAAATAAATAGCGTAACAAGTTTAGTGCATGGTTGAGCCTTACTTTGTATTCCATTATTGTATCAATTAAATTATATTTTAGATTGAGGGCTTTGAACACCATTTATTGTTTACACCTGGCTGTTTATTAAACAACATAAGGCTCTAGATTTGCTGTAGGACCTAGGAACAGTGCATGATATCTTTCTTTCATCTTAGAGCAGGCAAGTTAGGTGATTTTTAATGGTTCTTCAAGCTTTCAAAGATCATCTCCAATTCCAACAGCTGTTTTATGTCTTCTTATAATACTTAATAATACATTCAATTGGAATGCAACATTCTCAGGAGAAGTATGGGCCAAAAGGAGAAGGGAAGGGTAACAGCAATTCCGAAGCAAAAGAAAAGGGCCCTACAAGTCAGAATTGCGATGTTGATTTAAGTATTGGGCTGTCTACTCGTCCTCCATGGTCTTGCAGGTTTGTGTCTTTCTTTCACTCAATTCAAAATTGCATGCCAATTTACTTTGCTTCTTTTGATCTAAGCTTGTGGCTTAAATGCTTACATGAACCAAACCAACAATTTGTGAAATTGAGTATTTTTGACAGTATACAATAATCAACAATAGATGCTTCTATGGTGTTAGTGTAAATTTTTTTTCGATAAAGGATAACTATGTGTAATGTTGTAAAATTGCACGCAGTGTAATTTACCATTATGTGATGCTCCTACCTTAGCCAAAAAACAAAATTCTATATAAGCCTCCACATCTCTCCATCTCCCATGCCCTTTTCCGCTAACATTCTTGACCATGCGACTTGGTTGGCACGGGACATGTGTGCACTGCCGAGATTTCTGCACGACGCACACTCGTCCTGCGAATCTGCAGACGTGCAATGAACCGTTCAGACATTACAACTGCCACCCCTACAGTGTAACGCCTCATACCACTTGATGTGAGTTTTGTGACCACTTCAACATGCAGGATAAAACACTCAATTTTCCGAGATGAAACACCAAATATCAAATCCTCTCTTGAATATAGAAGCTTAGACGCTAAATAATGTATATGATTGTGTGATCAAGACAACCTCAAGGTTCTTTCTTATCGTGGACTTAACTTAGTTCTGTGATGTGATATGCTGGTAATCACTTGGGGACTTACACTGTTCATTCAATGAATATCAACTTTGTAAATGCAAATGATTTGGCAATGATGGTTCTTCAACCACGTTTAATGAAACAAAGTGCAAATAGGAATGAGTTTAGAGATCTAAGCTAACTCTAATTAAAAAAATGCAAGACAATGTTAATGGTGAGGTGAGACTCTAACCAGTCCTTGCTTTGCCAAATCAACTAAGCTAAGGAGGGTGCTTGCTTCTAAGGATGCTTGAATGATTTTCATATTGTCAAATATTCATTCAAATACCTAATGATGGCACAATCCAAATGAACATTTCTACTTGAAGTTAAATGCTTGCAATAAGGCCTAGACTAACCTTGCATTGATACTTGCAATCAACAACTACCAAAATGTATGAACGCTTCACCATAGTTCACCAATCAACATCTTCCATTTATCTACTTCTACTCCTACTCAACATAAATGAAATCCTATTCTAATTGAGGAAATGTAGAAACCATGCAATCCTCCAAAACTTCACAAACATTCACCATGACAACAACAATGAAGAAGGAATAATTTCGGTAACATTATGACAACAATCTCTGCAAGTCTCTCTTTACAAATGATTTGAGCAAGGCTTATATAGTTGCTCTAAGTGCAATGAATGGCCAAGATTAATTTGAGATCAATGGGGTAGATTAATTTAACAAAACCCTAATTTAACTAGGAGTTACAAGCATTAAATGTTTATCTAATTATATAAAAGCACTACCTTGTGGGCCAATGAGAAAATTATATTGCTTTTATGAACTAATGAGAAAATAGGTTAGGTGAAGACATTACGTGGACTCCACATGTACACTTGTGATAATTTGATTGGATGCTCTTGGACACATGAAGTTGGAATTTTTTGATTGGCTGAAGATGAGTGGGTGCCACCTTAGCATGCTTATCTTATAAACTTGATCAATTCCTCGGAGATGAAGAAATATCTCTTGATACTCAACATTATTAAGTCTTCGATTGTTTTTGATGGCTCATATTCCCAAATTGCTTCATCTTCATGCAGTCTTTCATCCCTTGAAGTTCTTCACTTTGAAACCTTCTCATTGACATTCTTAAACTTGCTTCTATTGGTATCTTGCCTCGATCTGGCTCTTGTAGAAGTGATGTAGGTGGACCATTTCAATTGAACTTGGATTTTTGAAGGAAATTCAAGTTTGTGATAACATTGCTTCACTTATCAATTGCTTCACTTGTAAGTCGGTCGTATTCTTTGCACAACTTGTCCTTTGTTTTCCATCATTATGATCTTGAACTTGAACTCTGCATCTTGACTTGATCTTCAACTTGAAAGCACTTCGCTTGCTTGATGAACAACTCGTGGTTTGATAATGCTTGAGGTCTCCATGTTACCCTTGATGTTGAAATCATGCTTGCACTTGAACCATTTAGCTTTTTTGTCACCTCCACTTGAACTTTGACTTGAAACTTGCCTTCCACAGTCACCATTTCACCTTGAAAAACAACATCGTTTTGTTATACATTTGAATTTCATATTTTATTCCAAATCTAAATTAATGCTAAGAAATCAAAGCTCTTGATGACAGCACTCTCACTAGATAGCTGTTATGAATATTTATATTTCTTGAATTCAAAACCTGATCACATCTAGTTGCCTCTGGGCTGAATGATAATTCCAAGTTAAAATAATCAAATAATACCCCCTATCAAATTTGAATTTCTCTTTGAAAATGCATTCACGGCCCCTTTAACATCTATGGATTTCCTTAAAAAACCTTACACACTTTGATGTTGCAAGCAAATTCTGAGTTTGAAACTTAAATCCAAAAGTGTTTGATTTCTATAAGGCCTTCTAAACTTTCAAACTTGAAACTCTTGCAGACTTACAAATTCACACCCCTTTCTTTTACCTGGTTTCCTTTGTATTCTATGATCAATTTCATCACCATAGCTGACCTGTTCAAGTTATTTGATTGAATTTGAAGGCAAATTGGTATAGGGTGGAATACGTATTGGGCTCGAACTTCTTGTGATTTTCGGAAATTTACCATATGTTGGGTGCCTTCAAAGGTAGGGCAGAAAATGCATGTTCATTGGGTGCTTTACCTAGTATTTTCGGGAAATATATTAGCATTGGGCCAAGTACAAGCCTTAGGGCAGAATTTGTATATTCCTTGGGCGCAATGCATATACAAACACTTGGGGTGGAAATTTAGAGGTTGGTTGGGCCTGAGGAGCCCCAAGAATTTCGTTTCTTTTAATATCAAAGATCTCTCTATTTGTGTTGCTGTTGTACCAGCGTAGTTTCCTTGTGTATTCAGAAGATAATACCAATGAATTCTTTTCTATATTTTGTTTTGATTAGAATGTTTAGTTTTTTTGTTTTTTTTTAGCAGCAGAGTGTGCTGTGAGGGTCTTGCACAGGCACTGAGCATCATTTTGGAGATTTGTTTGCGGAGGACAGAGATCAAATCTGCATCAATACATCAGATTTTTTTTGTATAGTAATATGTACTTTAATATCCACATGCATAGTAATATTGTTTGTTATCAAGTTTATTTGCTCTTTCTTTTATTCTCGTTTTTTTCCATGCTTTTTTCTCTTTTCTCCTTCTCTCTTACATAGTATTCATATTTGTTTTTTAACTTGTATGCATAAATATATGAATTGTACACTAGAATCTATAAAAGAATAACTTACGTAATTGTAATTACATAGCACAAAATATCTAGACATAAAAAAATGAATTTATGTATGTATATCTATCATATGTTTTTGTATAAGAATATTACTGATTTCCTCAGAGAGAGAGAGAGATGTAATTGTATATTTGTTTAGACTTGTATATTCAAATTTACACATTATTTTATTTTCTTGTTAACTTTATTATATTTTGTTTATTTTTGCTTTTTTTTTTCTTGTGTTGTCAATCTCTCTCTTTAATCTCCTCTTTTCTCACCTGATTATACTCTTTTTGATGATGGATTGCTGAGTCTGATCTGAAAACATGGATTAGAAAACCACAAAGGAAATAATTGTGCGACTGAGTCAGATAGATGAGGCTTTCTATAAGTTGATGATATGAAGTGGCATCATCTAGTGAAGCAGAACACTTTGCCTCAAGTTAGACTCTAGATCGAAAAGCAGTTGCCATATGCTTAAAATTAGCCATGTAGAACCATGGTAGTAAATGGAGAGAATAATTGGGTAGAGTGATTTTGGAAGTAGATTGAGTGTATCTGTTCCAATAAAGTAGTGCAAAGGCTTGATTTAGTTATAGAAAACTTGTCGTACAAAGTAGATTCAACTCTACCAATGATGGATGTACTCTCTAAGGATCAAGTCATCAACTTAGAGGAGTAGAAGCAAATGAGAGTCATTTTGTCTAAAAGTGTAGACATTGGGATTTGGGTGGCATCTCAAGAACTTGACTAGGAGACATTATTTGCAGGAGCATCTCTTGAGCATGAACTTAAAGCATTTTGAACTTGAGGATGCAACTCTTCTCATCGAGTCCATTGACAAACTACTTCTATACCTAGTTGTATACCAGTTTAGTTAGATGATCTACTTAATAACATGAAATAATGAAGGTACATTATAAAAGTTAAAGTAGAATTGATGAAAGGTTTTGAAAAGACAGATTTGGGTTATTTTCATTACCATTTGGGGAATGAAGTGGTTCAAAACTCCATGTATATTTTCATAGGATATGTAAAGTATATTGGTGAAATTCTGAGCAAATTTGGAATGATATAATGTAAACCACTTAGCATACCTATGGAACAAATAATAAAGTTAACATCATATGGCTTTCCAGAGTTTGAAGATGGAACTAAGTATAGACAACTCATTAACAGTTTGATTTATGTATGCACAACCAGACTGCTGTTGGCATTCTCTCTAGGTTCATGCAAAAACTAAGAGAAAGTCACTAGGTAGCAGCACAGAGGGTTATTCAATATCTGAAGGGAACTCAGAATTTTGGGCTTAAATATTCTAAGGCAGCAAATCTTATACTAGTTGGATATTCAGATAAGGACTTTACAGGTGATTTTGAAGATGGGGCTCCTACTTCAGCTTTCTTGATAAATTTTGGATCAACGGTCATCAGTTGGAATTCAAAGAAATAGTTAGTGCTAATTTTTTCTTTTGTAGAAGTAGAATATATGGCAGCATTAGAGGCAGCTAGACAAACATTGTGGCACAAAAAGATTGTTGAGGATTTGGAGGAGAAAGAGGTATCATCAATATCACTCATGGTTGATAATACTTCAGCAATCAAAATGGCAAGAAATCAAGTATTTCACAAGTGAACCAAGCGGATTGAAATCAAATTCCTTTTGATTTGGCATTATGTGAAAAATGGCAGCGTCAAATTGATATATATCGTCCAACTTCTAAGTAACTAGTTGATTTCCTAACAAAAGTGCTTAGAAGAGAGAAATTTGAAAAATTAGTAGGCATGCTTGGTCTCGCTATAACACCTATGGACCAAGGGTATGTTATATATATATATATATATATTCCTTGGTTATAATTCAAGAATATTTTATTATCTTGTATAACCTAAACAGTTATCTGAAGATAAACTAGACGGTCATCTAGGGGATGAACTGAGTAGTCGCTCTTTGTTGATAAATATGTAAATTGCTTCTCTTTAAAAAATTTAGATTTCAGGTTTGCATTTCCACTTTCAAATTCCAATTCTCTGGTTTGATAGAGACCACTTAGAAGACCAGAATAGGTTTGTATAAATGGTTGATCATGCCCTTTGACATCACTGGTACCTCAAGATTCAATTTTCTCATTGGGATTTGGCTCTGAATCAGTCTTGCAGAAGTGGCTGCTTTGCTGACCTATTAGCACTACATGTATTCCTGATTTTTATATGAAAGGGCCATCTATCTAATTCCTGGGATACTATTATAAACATTTGTTTTGATTGAAAATTTTGATGTGTGTGACATTATAAATTTTTCTATTTTCTTTTACTGTTCACCAAAAAGGATTTTAATATCCCTTGCTTCGTGGTCATCTTTGATTTGAAGGTGGAATTCACACTACTAGATATTCCAATGCAAACTAGAGATGCTACAAAAAGCGGTAGAGAAGGTCAATTAGAATCTGAAGAGCTAGATTTACTTTTAGTGTATCATTCACTGTTGAATGTAAAATATTGTTGTCATTTTTTTGTTTACATCTTTATGACTTTGGTTGTCTGCAGTGTTTGCAATGTTAAAGCTACAAGCAGGGAAACTCTACTATCACATTCTGAGGGAAAGAAACATAAATCAAAAGCCAGAGCATTTCAAGCTAACAAATTAAATCAAACTGGCAAACCGTCTTTAAATGGAAGCATTTCTGATGATAAACTGGCAGACAACCTTCATTCACAGGAACAATCAAAAATTGAGGACATGCAAAGGGAAGAGAAACATGAGAAAGTTAGAGGAGTGGAAACACATGATTCCCTGGATGAACAACATGATAACAAGCAAGATGGTGCACCTGGTTTAATTGAAGACCCAAAGGGAGAAGAGGAACATTCCAAGAAGAGGAAGAGAAAAGAGGAAAAATCCAGATTATTGGATACTTCAAATGTCGAAATTAAGAAAGATCTGATAAGGCAGCAAGATCCTCATTTATCAGATACCGAAGAGGACACTTCAAATGCAAAAGGTTTACCTAGAGTCAATTCAAAGAAGGAAGGTAAAGGCAAGTCGCGGAATAAAATCAAGCAGACTCATCCTGAATTCATTCAGGCAACTCCTGGCAATGAATGTGAAGTACCGGACAAAAGTCAAAGAGATGACAGAATTGATGACACAGGGGCCAATGGAAATGGAAGTGCTAAAGAACCTTCTAACTTACCAGTGAAATGGAAAAAAATCATTAAGTCAGTATTGAAGTCGGTAAGTGTTCCTTAAAATAAAGTAAAAGCATATATTTCCTTAAGGAATACAAGTTGATTTTTCAACATAGATTTCCAGATTCATGATTCTGAAGATATTCTGTGGCTCACAATGCTTTATGTGAACCCTGCGTGCTCTAAGGTTACTTATTTGCTTAATAATGGTAATGCAGAGTCCTGATGGAAGCTTAAGAATTAAGAAATTGCAAAAGGAAGTCGTTCCTCTTGCTATGAAGGCTCTTGAGTCAGCCGGAGTCTGTGCAGATGAAGATTGTATAAAGGACAAGTTTATGAACAAGGTAAGTTTGGTATATGTTAAATTGTTGTCTTTTTCAGTTAACTTTGCTTCATACATTGGGTGCCATTGAAGGTTTGTCCACTTGTTTACTTAGTGCAGTTGATTTGGCGGTAGTATTCTTGAATCTGAGAGTTCTCCAGTGTAATTATGTTGTATTGTTCTGAGGATCTCCCTCATTGGAAGTCTACTTCGAACCATGATGTACTAAAGTTTGCCCCCATTGTGCTACCAACCATTGCAGGTTCTATCCAGTTCTATGTTTGTTGTGGATAAAAAAGTTGTGCGGTTGGCCTAGGTAGAATGTGGCCATGCTCGCTGGAAGGTTCTTCTGATTTTTCAAATTAATGTGTCAGCATATTGGCAACTTATCTAACTTTTTGACATATGTCTCTTTCTTGTCTAATGGCTCTGGAAAGCAGTATTTACCTGAATTATTGTGTATTTAAATACAGAAGTTCATTGGAGATCTCCATCAAAGGATTTCTGCAGGCTTCATTTTTGTTGTGTTGGAAAGAAGATTTATTTGTCAGCTTTTTAAATGGTCCCAAATCCACGAAAAATCACATCGACTAGAGGCACAATTGTGTATCTGTTATTGAGTTCTCAATTCATTAAAGCTTTCATTATTAATTTATTGGCAACAATTGTAAGAATCTGGAATATCGTATTGGTTCTTGTCTGCTCCTTCATGTTTAGAGGTACAGATAGCTTAAAATCTGTTTGATGAAATGTCAAATGTACACTGTTCCTCATAATGTTTGTACTTGTCATTCAGACAATACTTATAAGGGGTGGAGTATTTCCAAACAAAAATCTCTTTGACCATGAGCAACATTTGATTTGGGTTGGGTAATAGTAGGTGGCTCACTATTTCATTTATTGTGGTTTATTTTTTTTGCCAAAGGTGCCTGAAGGCATGAACCCAAGACTTAAATTAAATTAGCACTTCTTATTTGAAAACCGATCTGGCCCAACAGACAGTTGTCACAGCCTTTGACTGTTGAGCTTTCTCTTTGATTTTATGAGCAGGTCCCTTTGATGGATAACCTTTGGCTTAGATGAGACAACCTAGGTGTATCTCTCCCATTGAGAAGTCCTTGATTCCCTTAACCTAACTGCACAAGTCCCTTCCATTTACCTATGAAGTCAAACCATGCTCTCGTCCAATATCCTTGACCAAATTTTCAAGAGTACTTCGAACGTTGCATCCAATTTCATTTGTTGGGTTATGTCTCAAAAAGATTTGGATGCAGAATTCCACCTGGTTTCAAAAATTTAACATGTCTCGGGGAGACTTAAAACCTTTGCCCCCCATGAATGGTCCAATGAGTTGCTGCTTAAGCTTTGTTGTCCTGCATTTTGTCACCACAAAATGTAGGTAACAATATGAAACTTTTGGTTTTAGTTTCGTGTTTCTCTATGATGATTCACTATTTAATTAACCAATATTGGTTGATCAGTTGATCTCAATTTGATTAGTGAATCCTTATGCTGAAGGTTTTTGTCAAATCTTTTCCGTTTTTTTCAATTTGTTTTCTTATACTTGATTTTTGAATCCTTCAGCGTCTTTTGGTGTGTTTTCGAGTGTGTTTTTAATTGTTTTTGATCTTATTGTTTTGTCCAATCTCTTGCTTTCAGTTTTCCCTTCGATTTGATCTATCGTAGGGCTTAATCGGACTTGTCAATCAAAAGATATGGTCATTTAAGTGCCCAAAAAGTAGATTCTCCAAGCTCAACCTGCATATTTAAAAAAATAAATGTTATTTTCTATAGTTGAGTTGCACTTTTTGAAAAATATAACATAAAATCAATTTATGTTATGTTTTTATCACTTAAATTTATAACTTTAAGTGATTAAAGTGCACTTTATGATGTATTTTTATGTTGAGTTGCTTTTTAATTTTTCACTTAAGTGGCTATATTACTTTATTGTCCTATTTAAATGTTGAGATTTACTTTATGTTTTAAATAACATATAAGTCAATATCACTTTATAAAATAGTATTTGCACATTATGTATTTATATATTTTGGGTTAATATTTATTTTGGACTCTTTAAGTGATATTACATTCAACATTTTATATAGACATGTGCTTAATTATTCACTTAAGTTGTGTATAGCAACAACATGTCAACAATCTCCTACATTACATGCATTTGCATCTAGAGAGTCCACTTTGCATGTAAAGTAAAAAATAAAACATGTATTTACATTTCAAGAGTCCACTTTAAATGCAAAAAGGGTAAAACTTGTTTAAAATATGCTTTTGCATATATGTAATGCCTCTCCAAGAGTCCACTTTACATGTAAATTGTTAAGTTTTGTGGCCTTTACGACAAACATCCTCTTACTTGGAAAGTATATCGATGAAGATAAATAATAATAATAAATATTAGTTATATTTATTATTTATTGTTTATCAAAATCATTATATATGTTGAATAATTGTGGGCCCAAGGTCGGCCTCTTGGCATTTATATTTAATTGTTTTTATATGGACCAAGTTAGCCCTCTTTATTGAAGGTTCACAACATATATAAGATGATACGATCAAAGGGAGAGAAACACCAAAAACATAATGTGCCTTATCTCCCCAAGATCTGATCTGCTAATTATAAAGGCAGTATCGAACATGTTAAGGAGCGAAATACTCAACGAATTGAGGTGAACAATCTCCTACATTACATGCATTTGCATCTAGAGAGTCCACTTTGCATGTAAAGTAAAAAATAAAACATGTATTTACATCTCAAGAGTCCACTTTACATGCAAAAAGGGTAAAACTTGTTTAAAATATGCCTCTCCAAGAGTCCACTTTACATGTAAATGACTTTTACATGTCTTTTGCATTACATGTAAATGCCTCTCTAGAGTGCGTTTTACACTTGGGGTTGTTTTTAAATATTTTCAAAGTAAAAAATAAAACATGTCATTGCATCTTGAGAGTGAGCTTTTCATTTTATATCAAAAACATGACATGCAATAGCACTTCTAGAACCCGTTTTTGCTTAGGAAGTGTTTTTTATGCCAAAATAACTCATGCATAAGCATTTTGGCTAGGAGTACATTAAGGAAGTCAAAAACATCCAAAATGTCACATGCGCATGCACTTCTAGAGTGCGTTTTGGTTGGGAATGTCTTTTCAAGTCAAAAACATGAAAAATAACATATGTAAGTGCATCCCAAGAATCTATTTTTGCTTTGCAAGTTCAATGCAATTAAAAATAACACATGCGTTTGCACTTCTAGAGTGCGTTTTGCACTTAGGGCATCATTTTATACCAAAAATGTGACATGTAAAAGCATGTGTAGAGTGCATTTTTGCTTGGAAAGGTATTTAAGTCATTTACATGCCAAAATAACATATGTTATTGCATCTTGAGAGTGCGTTTTGGCTGGAGGTCTCCATTCATGCTCAAAACATTCACAAACATTACATGTAAATGCATCTAGAGGTTGTGTTTTTTCTCAAGAGACATTTATATGCAAAATAACTCACGTACTTGCATCCCAAGAGTCTGTTTTACTTCTAAATGCATGTGTTCTTCATCCAAGAGCAGATTTTTTGCATTCTCAGCCCAAAATGATTTGTGCAAGGGCATCATTTGAATGCATTTCCATTAAAAACGCCCAGCAAGATTGATTGGAAGGGTTTGCAAACTTGTTTTTGATCAAATGCAAAGTTTGTTGTTGCATGTTGAGAGCATTCTTGTTAACTTGGAAATGGTCAAAGATTCTTGAGTTGTTGGATGCAAATACATCTCTAGAATCCATTTTTGGAGAAGACAGAGACATTTCAACTTCTCTTTTTCCCTTTTTTGGCTCATTGAGCTCCAAGTAAGTATATGTATTTGATTTGTTTTATTTATTCTCTTAGTTTTCCTACATTGTTGCATTTTATCGCTCATTTGTATCCATTTGTTCAAATGCAGCCCATGTATTATGCATTTTTGTGTTTAAATGAGTTAAAATCTTCACTTTGTCAATGCATAAACTCAAAAATGAAATTGCATGTGGAGATTAGTTTCAAGTTTTTGACATGTTTGAGTCAATAGCAAGAGGTATGTTTTGCGTTCTTTGTTTTGTTTTGTTTGCTTGTTTGTTGTTTGAAGAAAGTTGAAATCATTTTCTCAAGAATGCAAGTGCATCCATTCATGCCAATTCATCCTTCATTCTCCAACATATGTAATTGCATCTCCCAAGCCCATTACATGTAAAAAAATAAAATTTAAATGTCATTTTCACTACATGTAATTACCTCTAAAGAACTCGATTTTGGTAAAAGGTCACTCTTTTAGATACCAAAATTATCATTTACATATGTATATGCTTCCAAGTTGCATTCTTGACCATACAAACAAAGTCCCACTTGCAATCCATCTTTATAAGTTCTATTTTGTCCCTTTTTGCCCACATACATGTGCTATTTGTTTCACTTCTAGCCAACACATGTGTTCTATGAGTATCTAATCAATACTCCGAACACCTTGTTCTTCATAGATCTATCATTGCAAACCAAAGCCTAACCCTCTCATGGATCTAATCTCCACAGATGATGTATCTACCCTTTGAAATTTCCATGTTGCAGCACAAGATATGTCAGCACTATCAAAAGTCAAAGGAAAGATGAAATATCAATATGACAAAGAGCTAGCTCATGCCACAACCTCACTTGTCTCATCAACTCTTGATCAAATCTCAAATATGAGATTGGGTATGTTGACATGACCAATTTTTTCCAAAGGCTCAACAAAGTCCAGGAAATGGAAAAGCTTTTGGCAAAGCTACAAGGGGATTTGGAGAGCTGTCAAGCAATAGAAGTAGACATCATCAGCAATCTTAGACAAATTTGATGCACGACTCTTACCAGAGATGATTACAAAATTGTGAAATCAGCACATACGAATGCAATAAGAGATGAAGCCATTTCAAAAGCAATGAAGATTTCAGATCTTCTTCTTACTCATGATTGTATTACCAAATATAAGGCCTTCCTTGATAGTTTCAAGGATTGATTCTCCTTTCTTCATCTTTTTGCTCTAGTTTTCATGCTTTGTAGATTGGAGAAGATAAATTGCATGCAATGTAATTACATGTAAATTCGATTACATGTCCTTATGACATGTAATCCAATAATTCTTCCTACCTAGTTTTACCGGGTAAAAGTGGTTGAGTTGCTCCCACTTTTTCCTCATTTTTCTCATTTCTTTTCCTATAAAAGGAATGCTCCTCTCATTGTAAAAACCATCTTTATTTTATGCAAGAGAGCTCTGCCAAACTTGTGCAAGCATAACTGTGATTATGTAGTACTATTTTGGAGAAAAATAAATAGAAAGAAACAATTAGAGTTGAAGCTATGACTGAGTGCAATTGTGGTGAATCAAATTGGAAGTTGTGATTGCAATTTGGTTTTATTGTCTTTTGTTTATGTGATTCTTGTGTTTTGTTAAGAGCAAATTGAAAATTAGAAGCAATCGGAGCCGAAGCTATGACTGGGAGTGATTGTGGTAATATAAAACTAGAAGCTGTGACTGTAGGTTATATTACCATCTTATTTTCATATATTTTGTTAGAATAGTTAGAAAATATCTACTTCTGGAAGTCTGTGTGCCCCAATGGTAGAGTTGTTTCTTATAAAATAGATAAATAAGTCTTAGAGCCAAGCCAGTACGCTTTTCGATCAGCCTGTGAGTTAGTGTTGGTTTTATCAGTATCACTGTTTCCAGCTTTTAGATAGAAGTGTAGTTTAGAGATTAAAGCTTTGCCTATTACTCGTTCTTCGGGTAAGTGGATTCTTTCTTGAAAAATAAGAAGGAATATTTATAACACCCTATTTGATAATCTCATAACTTCTTGCTTACCTTGAGTTGATCCAAAGAACGGTCAGAAGGGGGAGCCTTCCCTTTAAGGTAGGAGGGACATTGTCTCATACGCTGTGGCTGGTATCACTATTTTGTACCTAGATTTTTTCCCAAAACTGTCAGTTGCAAAATATCAACCCAACAAGCTCAACCCACTTAACAATCTTTTAAGAGAGATTTCAAAACTGTATCATGTGTTTATCTATTTTTCTTTTTTCTCATGTTTACTATATGTGGGATAAGGGATCCTAGATTTAACAAGAAAAGGGAAGTCCCGAGGATCACATGAAGATGACTCCCTTTACAGACAGGATGTTTTTAAGAAGAGTATGACCTTCGATTGTTGGATATAAACTTAATAATATTTCCAAATAGAAATATAATATTACAGGCTATCTGACATTTATCAATTTTCAAAAATCGTTGGGATTGTTGATGAAACTAACAACAAAGATGATAAAAATGATCTTACAAATTGTTGATGTCAGTTTTGTACCACTACATAACATATAGCAATTGAATACTTGATATAGAATACCAAACACTCAACCCTCTCTTGAAAAGTAAATACTCCTGAAGAACATGAGTAAAACTCCAAGGTTCCTTACACCTGTGGATACTAACTCAGTTATATTAATGTGATTTGTTGGTAATCACTTAGGCAGGCTTACATTGTTCATTCAAAGATAACTTGGTGGTACTTCGCTTGCTTGACTTGTTCTTTTTTCCTTGATCACTTTCACTTTCAACTACTCCTACCACTAACTGCTTACTGGTCTACTACTACTCCTATGAATGAAGAAATTAGCAAATGGATGGGGATCCAACCAAATGAAAGCTTGCCAGCGGCGCTATCTCCATAGATGCAATGATTCAAGGGGAATTGGACTAGATTACCACACAAAGCTTCCTAACAAGCCGCTAGGATGCTAGTGGCCTAGTATATAGATCCCTATCAAACATTCACTAACATCACCATACAACTAGCCATCTACTTCTACTCTAACAACATGAAATGAAATCCTACTTTAATTTGAGAGATAAGAAGAACCATGCAATACACCAAAATGATCATGTATATCCACTATGCAAACCACAACAATGAATAGAGAACAATTTTGATAGTATTTTGGCAACAATTCTCCAACATAACACTTTTTACAAATGAGAACAAATGGCCTTATATAGAGGCTCAAAATTACGAGTGGCCAAGATTAAGGGGCAAAATCAAGGGCCAAGATAAACCTTACAAACCCTAATTAGGGTTACCATCTTTCAACCAATTACATGAGGGCACCAACTTTGTGGGCCAATGAGAAAATTACAATAATCTGTCAACCAATGAGAACATAAAACACTTGGCATGATTTGATTGCATGCACATGAAATTGCCACCTCATCAACCTTATCTTATAAATTTATTTAATCCTTGAGATGAGGGGAAGCCTTGGATACTTGAGCTCGTCCTTAGAAACTTTCTCATCACCACTTGAACTTGCTTGTACCTAATGTACTAATTTTGAAAGGGTGAGGTCTCTATGCACTTGGGGTAATCTTGCCTTGGCCTCGGTGGCTTTCCTGGATGTGAACCTTCTTGCAATTTGAGGGCCTTGCTCTTGGCCACCCCCTTGAAATCAAACTTGACCTCCTTAAACCTTTCGTCTCGCTTTCCTCCTTCATTATCCTTGCCTTCCTTAACCTTCCTGGTCTTCCCTAACCTTCCTACTCGAATTTGGTTTGCATGCACCCTCCTCTGCTTCAATACTCTTGGGTTCTAGGGGCACCTACCTCGGCCATACCTCTTGCAAGGCCCACAATGCACCCATTACTTGATTTGAAATAATCCTTAAGTTCAATTGTCGCTTAGCTAGTTAGTGAGTTGGTTCCTTCACCGCCTAATTAAGCTATGTGGAGTTCATCTTACATCCGAAATTATGTGAATTGTTCATTAAGTCCATTTCTAATAGATAATTACAACTTAGTTTGTGTGTTGATCAATCTTATCATCCAAGTTATGATTTTTTTGTTTGTATCAATTTGTAGTCCATTCTTATCTTTCCTTTTAATGTGATTGAATCTAATTACTAGTTGTCTTTGTTTGATTTGCAATGAAAGAAAACAACTAACCAAAGAAAGAAAACACATAACTCCACTCCACGGAGCTCACCACCGAGGGCAGACTCCTAAACATGGAGGGCCAACCACATAAAAAAAAGTCCAAGTCCAAGTTCCTATTACATTGGTGTAATGTTCCAACACCTACCTCTTGACCTTTAGAACTTGCCTACTTAGCCTATTACAACTTATCAACAAAATGCATGACCCTCTTGGGTGCTAGAACCTTCTCAAATCTAACCAAGCTAGCTTGCATGAATAGCCAAACCCTGCCTAGTCTCAAATATTTTCAAATCTCTCTCAATCTGCAATGAAACTTGCTTCCTTGCTTGTACCTGCAATGAAAATATGGAATAGAGGGTGGGGGTGAAGTGGATGTAAGTGAAAGATGGAGATGGAGAATGGAGCTATGAAAATGTGGTGGCAACCTGTCTCCTTATCCTTCTTAGCCAAGGGGGAGGAGCTCTCCATCAATTTGTCTCTTAACTGTATCATATTCATTGTGCCAATGCTGGTGTCCCTCACTTGCTTCAATTTCAAGAAGAAGGTGGTCTTGGCATCATGTCTTCCTTGTCTTACTTGGTATGCATTGTCCTTTGGCTCTTTTTTGCACTAGCATCCATCATCCTAACCCTTATTTTTGCTCCTTTTTTCTACAGTGAGATGGAACTACACTTATCTCTGCCCCTCCAATCTTAGGGATGGACTAACATATTTCTGCCTCTCCAGTGCCTATCACACTACATTTATCTCTGCCTCTCCACCTAGGGGCGGGACTACCACTTATTTCTACCTCATCGAAAACTTATGAGATGGACTACACTTATATCTCCTAACTTCGTTCCTAGGGGTGGGACTACCACTTATATCTCCTTTCTCCAAATCCTAAACGAAAATTACACTTATATCTCCCAACTTCAAACCTTAGATGAAATGATGAAGTGATGGATGGATGATGCAAGAAGAAAATAGGGAAAATGTACCAAGCAAGAGCAAGGAGAAAATCTTCCTTTTAGACCAGCCTTCACCCTCAAGCATGAAGATCCTCCTCTACACCAACAAATTCTCCTCCAAAAAAGAAGAAGACAACACAAAAAATGCACTCCTCCACCAAAAAAAGAAAATCACCCTTTGCTAAATGCACTCCTTGCAACATTTTGCTTTTTTGCTGCTCCAAGAGCTCCTCCTTGGCTGCCAAGAGACAAGTGAGAAATGAATGAGAAAATGAGAAGACAAGCCCTCCCTTTATATCCAATTTTTGCCTCCAAAAAAGTAGGGCCGACTTTCTAGGAGGAGGGAAAAATAAATAAATTAAAATTGCCAAGTTTAACATGAATTAAATGAAATAAATTGCACAGCCCTAAGGCATATTAAATTTATTTCAAAAATTACCCAATTAATTAATAAAAAAATCGCAAGTGGGCTGGGAAAAGAGTTAGGGCTGCCTTGGAGGTGAAAAAGAATTAATTAATTAGGCCCATGACAAGAAAATTTCGAAAATAAGATGGGACTGTTAGTTGTAATTTTGGGATTTTCCCAAGAAAATTAATTTTAATGCATTTAATCACAACAACCTCGCTAATTAAAATTCAAATAAATTCCAATTTCAATTTACTCTTTTCACCATTTAAAATTTCGAAAATCCCACTTGGCAATTTAATTTTTATTATTTTGCAATCCAAAAATCATTTTGCAATTTAATTTCTATTTGGTAATTTAATTCAAATTTGACAATTTAAATTCAAATTTAATTTCCAATTGACAATTTAATTTCTTTTATTTTGCCATTTAATTCAAATTTGGCAATTAATTATTATTTTTAATTTTGCAATTTATTATCTCCATTTGGCCACCAAAAATTTACAAGGTTTTCCCAAAAAAAACATTAAGTGCAAAAAAAATTTATTTTTTTATTTTTTGAAAATTTCACAAGTTAGACAATTTCTACAAAATTTTCAAAATTAATCTAAAGCTACAAATTTTACATTTCTAATCATTTCAAAGCCAAAGATTTTAAAGTCTAAAACTTGTAGATTTTACCCACAAAATATTTCAATCCAAAATAAAGCATCTTCGTTCAATATCCTATCCAACCCAAGGCAAAATCTTATTTCAGGAAAACCGAAGTGTATGTATGGTGAGAATGGGAAAAGCTCACTTGCAAAGCATTTGGAAACGAGTTTTAAGTAAAAAAAAAAAATCAAGTTCAAGACACCTTGGAATCCTTCCAAATTTGGTCGAGGTATCTGAATTGCTCTCAAACCTTACTTTCAAACTTCTGACTAAGAAAATTACCATCACCTATTCGAAAAAAATGGGGTCCCCAAATTCTTTGGGATGATGGTGTGAAAACCTCACAACACAAATATACACATTTTTTTTCTCCTCTGAATTTTCTTAAATATTTTCTTCTATTACATGAACTCAAGCACACCATTCGATTCTCAAAGATAAGAAATTGTGGAAAGGCAGAAATGCATATGCAGACATTTACCATCTAGACTACAGGAGTCTCTGATCTTCTAACGATTTTATGATTTAAAATGCAGGGTCTCATGGGTGCCGTCAGACCCTTCCCTTGCAAAATATTCATAAAAGCTTCTATTTTGTAATTTTGTTCTCTCAAACAGAACGTCACCATCAAACTGAAAAGAAGAGCAGGAAACTATAAAAGAAAGACTGCTATATTACTGTTTTCAGAAAAAAAACTAGGGCTTGCATTATTACATATACACTGCTTTCTCATCATGTATAAATAGTCTGCACTCTCAATTCACACCTTCACTTTTTCTCAATGATGGCATCGTTTGTCGAACTATATGAATAGGTCCTCTTATCACATTTTACATCTTGGTAGACTTTCATGACATCACATGTTTTTGTAGTGACCTCCCTTTCTAACACAAAATGATGAGAGAGTTCAACTACCTCTTTTAGGACAAATGAAAATTATTGCTTTGTTTATGGATTCTACTGTGGAAGATTTTGTGTGCATCAACGTTTCAAATGAAAAATTTTCATTTTGCACCACTGATAAATGTAAGCTGTTCCCGCCACCTAATAATAATAAGTTATACCTACCACTGTACCACATGATCTGTTGTTCCTCTATTACATGCTTAATAATTTAGGACACCAATTGTTTGAATAACCAAGCGATCCAAAGCCCCTAATAAACATTACTTTTAACTAAAAGAGTAATTTACTTGATCAATGTAAATTGTCTATGGTAATTCTTTGGTATCCTAGCCTAATATGTGTTAGGCTAGCTATTACATTAAACTATTTATATTTATTAGTTAATTTACGGAACATTCAAACAATGCATGTCTAAGAAATTAAAAATCTAAAACTAAACGACTTCCCCTAGTGATGCTTACCAGACTGATTTAGTAATTGCATTTCGTTTAACATTCTTAGTCTTTTAGTATGTAAATCTTGCTCAAATTTGTAGTTCCCACTCTTAGAAATAAGTTGATGCTAAACATCCAAAAGAACTAGAATAAAATTCAAAGTTTCAAACTATATATTCCCATTGTTAACAATGATAACATATATGTACAAGAACTGAGATCCAGTCTAGTTCCCACCGTAGACTGCAGAGGCGGTTATTATACAAACACAAAATAGAAAAGCATATAAATCACCGCAGAAAATAGCACAGCATCATGCTCAACAAGCACATCTGACTTAATTTAATTCTTGAGATGCTTCATCTGGAATACTTGCAGCATCATCTCGCTCTGTGATTGGCACCATTGTCATGATTGCTTTAGAAGCGTTTTTTATTTTCCATTGTTTTCTTTGAGAGCAATGTAAAAGCTTGTTTCAACTAACCTTTTGTCAAAGGATTTGTTTGAAGTAATTGGAGCTGCAAAACCGAGAGACCTACTGCCAATGGATAAAAAGTGTCCCAGGCACAGACGATGTACACCTTCCATACAAAATCAATTCAATGGGCTTCCTGATCAAATAGAAAGAGCTCAAATTTATATTTCCTCCCGTGGCTGGCAAGGTGATGCATCAGATGACTCTGCATGCTGTGGTGTGTGGAGTCAACAACTTGAACAACTTTCAAGCCAGGGGGCAACAGCTTGCATTACCCATCAAATCTTCTTTTTCTTCTGATATCTATTATGTTTGTCAGTAAAAGCAAAAATATCGATACATTATATTAATTGTGGAGGGCAACAACTTCCTTCGGAAATATACCATCTTTTTAAAATGACCTAAAGTGACTCAAATTTAACACTTGTACAGGATTGTGTATATGCACTCCAAGCCCCCAGGAATGAATCTACAGCTTACACTGTTGGGTTATTTGATCTCTATAGTGAACGCCCTTGTTTAAGCCACTAAATCTGTATGCACGAAATAACATTACCCAAACACCTGTTGAGTTTGTACACAGCTACAATCTTACAGTACATTTGTTAGACTCAATAATTTCATTGTTAAATTTAGTATTAGTTTCTATGTTCAATATAAATTTAAAAATATTGGTGAGATACAATTTACTTCCTCAACACTCCATCATGTACGTGTACATTAGTTTCCACATCAATATTTGTTGAATATATGTAGCTTCGATCAGATAAACGACGAAGATATTGTCTATCATTGTTCAAGACAATCGATCCAAAATGATCGAATATGATCGAATAAACAAAGAGTATTAAAATCTGTATGATCGTATTTGGAACTGCGTTAGATTTCATATCGATCAATATATGATTGATTGAGCATTGTACTTGATCCACGATTATTCTTGGTATGATCGTATTTGTTAATAGCCTTAACAATATCGTTAAGTGTTGTCATTATTCCATGCCATAACCGCCGATGATAATGGGTATGTTTTACTAAGTCATTAGCATCGTTTAGTGAAAAGACACGATCGGCTAATGAGAGATCATACCTTGAATGGACATGCCTCCACTTTGTGGAGTCATGTCTATTCAAGAGGTGACTATTGCTCATATATATAATATTATTCGATGAGGCATAGAAAAGTATCGAAATCAATTAATACTCAGGCCTCTCGAAGATTTGCAAATTAAAACATTGTTAATCATAAATACTTATCATTCTGAAATTGGAAATTAAGATAGAATTACTATTAGATTTGAGATAAGTCCAATCTGCATTTACATGGTATCAGAGCCACGTTAAGGAGGATCCAAGCAGCGATCGAACTTGAGACATTCAGATTTAAAATCAAAGATCACATTCCTCTATGGCGAGTGTAATCAGATTTGAAGATAGGCTAGGAGGAAATAACTTCTCATCATGAAAGTTCAGGATTATGATGATATTAAAAGAGAATAAAGTTGAGTCATTTGTAAAAGAAAACAAAGCAGAACCAGAGAATGATCCCGAGCAGACAACATGGATTGAAGGAAATGAAAAAGCCATGAAGATCATAGTTGATGGAGTTAGAGATCATATCGTGCCAATTTTGACAAAACATGAGACTGCATATCATATGTTGAAGTCACTCGAAAGCAAATATGAAATAAATAATGCCACCAAGACCTTAGCTTTAAAAAGAGAAATAAATCATATAAGTATGAATAAAGGAAAATCTATCAACACATACTTTATGAGAGTATCTACACTAAGGGATCAACTATCAACACTTGGATACGAGATTGAAAGTAATGAGCTAACACTTATTGCCTTAGATGGTCTATCAAATTCTTGGGAGACATTTGTTCAAGGCATTAGTGCAAGGTCTAAATTTCTAAAGTTTGACCTACTAAGATCAAATTGTCTTCAAGAGGAATCAAGATTGGCAAAGAAATGACTCAAACAGAAAAACGTAGATGAAGATCTCTATGTCTTGAATGTGAACTCTCACAAGAAAGGAAATAAGCACTTCAAAAAGAGGAAAAACTACCATGGGAAAGGTTCATCCAAGAAAGATGTTTCACACATCCAATGTTTCAAATGCGATCAGTATGGGCACTATGCAGTCAGATGTCCTAATAGAACCAAGCAACAAGCATCATATGCCAAAGTAGGGAAGTCCAAAACATAGCATGAATCTGTGAAATATGTACTCTACTGTGCTCTTTCAAATCAAGTAACAAATAAATCCAACACTTGGGTTATAGATAGTGGTTCATCAAGACACATCACTAGGTTCAAGGAATTTCGAGACTCCATGGTAGAAGAAACTGATGAAGTGACGATTGGAGATGACTTTGCACATCTAGCCAAAGGTGTTGGAACTTGCACCATCAAACTAAAGTCCAACATCTCTATTCAACTCACTGGAGTATTGTTTGTTCCATGCATCAAAAAGAACTTGGTCTCCATATTTGCACTTGAAGATAATGGATATAGGGTAACCTTCATGGATAGTAAAGTGTTGGCATGGCCAAAGAACTCTACTATTAAGAAAGCTCAAACCACAGGTTATAAACAAGGTTATTTGTATGAGTTATGTATTGAACTAAATCTAGCCCTAATTCATGAAATTGCAGATTCTAATGAAATATGGCATAGAAGATTAGGTCACCTCAATTTTCGTGCCCTATCTTCCATGGAAAGACTAGTCACAGGTTTACCCAAACTCAAACAATACCATTCAGGGGCATGCAAGGGGTGTGCCTTAGGGAAGAACACTAAGGGGTCTTTTCAAAATAGTTCTAGCAAAACAAATGATCTATTAGAATTAGTCCACTCAGATTTATGTGGGCCCATGTTTGTACTTTTTTTAGGAGGATTTCTATAGTATGTAATTTTTGTTGATGACTTTTCCAAAAATACCTAGATTTTTTTCCTCAAATTTTAAGAATCCTAGGAGATCCTTAGAAGGTTTAAGGAATTCAAATCCTTTACTGAAAACTCTTCTAGAAGAAAAGTAAAAACCTTAAGGACAGATAATGGGAGGGAATATACATCAGATATTTTTAAAGAATTTTGTAAAAATGCTAGGATTAAGAGGGAGTTCACTGTACGCTACAACCCTCAACAAAATGGGGTTGCTAGAAGGAAAAATAGAACCATTGTAGAAGTTGCTAGAGCAATGTTACTTGATCAAAACATAGAAACATCACTTTGGGCAGAAGCCTCTAGTACATACAGAACAAATGTCCTCACTCCCATATTGATGACAAAACTCTTGAAGAAGCTTTCATTGGTGTAAAATCAGACATCAGTCACTTAAGGATATTTGGATGTCCTATCTACATTCATGTGCCCAAAGAGAAAAGAAGTAAGCTAGAACCTTCTAGGAAAAAAGATTTTTTTTAGGCTATAGTGAAACTTCAAAAGCTTATAGAATATACGTGCCTGGTCAGAGACAGATTGAACTAAGCAGAGATGTGATTTTTGAGGAAGACATAGCTTTTAAAATAGCTAGAAATTCTATTGAGTCAGAAATTCAAACTTTCCCCATAGACCTAGAAGAGGATCTTACTCCTGAGATTCAAAGGGAGTATCCTGAGGAAGATAGAAATGAAGAACAAATCACATCTTTGGAAAATCCTAAAAGAAGACCACTTTGGGCTACTAAAACAATGGAAGAAGCAAAGACTTATACAGCTCTATCAGATTCTATAGTTATGCAGCCTTGATGAGTGAATTCATAAAATCAGAACTTGTTAATGTTACACAAGCTCTCCAGCACCAAGTATGGAAGGATGCCATGATAGAGGAGTATCAATCCATCTTGAAGAATGATGTGTGGGAGACAGTACCTAGGCCAAAAGAGAAATTTGTTATTTCTTCCAAGTGGCTATTTAGTATCAAGCATGCTGTAAATGGTAGTATAGAAAAATACAAAGCAAGATTTGTAGCCAGAGGTTTTTCATAGAAGGAGGGAATCAACTATAAAGAAACCTTTGCACCAGTTGCATGATATACCCCAGTCAGAGCAGTTCTAGCCATTGCAGCAACCAAAAGATGGAAAGTCCATCAAATGGATGTAAAAACTGCATTCTTAAATGGAACTATTGAAGAAGAGGTCTACTTAGAGAAACTTGAAGGATTTGAAATCTACAATCCAGAATCACATGTGTAAATTAAAGAAAGGCCTGTATGGACTTAAACAGGCTCCCAAAGCCTGGTATGAAAGAATTAATAGTTACCTCATGGGATTAGGTTTCTCAAAAAATGATGCAGACCCAAATCTCTACTTCAAGAAAATCAAAGGTGATATGTTAATATTGATATTATATGTTGATGATTTGTTGATTACAGGAGAGGATTACCTTATTGATCAGTGTAAGAAAGATTTAGCCTCAGAGTTTGACATGAAGGACTTAGGTCTATTACACTACTTCCTTGGATTAGAAGTCTGGCATAAATCAGATGACATTATTCTAAATCAAGGGAAGTACACCATTGATATATTGAAGAGATTTGGAATGGTGAATTGTAGATTTATGTCATCTCCTATGGAAACAAATGTTCATAAATTGAAGGAAGCAGCAATAGATTCTCAGCTAGCAGATCCAACTCTGTACAGGCAGATAATTGGATCTTTGATGTACTTGGTCAACACCAGACCAAACATCTATTATGCAGTGAGTGCTTTGAGTCAGTTTATGTGTGAGCCCAAGGAGATACGTCTTGTTGCTGTGAAGCATATAATGAGGTATTTTCAAGGTATTCTTAATTATAGTCTCAAATACGGAAAGGTTGATTCAAATATTCATGGATTCACATATTCAGATTGGGCTGGAAGCGTATCCAATCAGAAAAGCACCTTAGGATGTTGCTTCAGTTTAGGATCGACCATGATGTAGTGGATAAGTAGAAAACAATCTTCAGTGACTCAGAGTTCTACAAAAGTCGAATACATTGTAGCTTCTATGGCTGCAAGAGAAGCAGTATGGCTCAGACTACTTGTGGGATTATTTGGTGAGCCTCTGAAACCTACCATTATCCACTGTGATAATCAAAGTTGTATTAAGCTTTTAGTGAATCCAATATTTTATGATAGAACTAAGCATATAGAGATTCCTTATCACTATGTAAGAGACATGGTAGAAAGGAATGTGATTCAGTTGGAGTACATCAGTACAGAGGATCAAACAACATATATTCTTACCAAACCTCTCTCCAGAGTGAAAGTTGAACACTTCAAGAAGAATCTTGGTATGATTGAAGTGTAAATTTTCAATTTTGATTTGTACTAATGTATTAAAGATGTTTAGTGTGTAAACTTCTTTTGTCATATGTGTGATTCTATGACTTTATGGGCCATCCTTGTGTACATTTCTAAAAGGTGACGACTTTTTAAATAATTAACACTTGTATTTAACATTGCAAGGTGAAGATCTTGTAATGTTCACTTGATCATTTTTGATATCACATGACTTGATATCATTATGATTCATGGATTTGCCATGATTTGTTATGGTAGACATTATGTGACTTAATGTCAATGCACATACCATAACTAGGATATATGAGGAGAATGTAATGTTCTCGAGTATATTATATCCTTTAGTATCATGAGATAGGTGATACTTTGTATCACGAGTTAGGTGATACTTCATATCACGAGTTATGTGATATGTGAATCCTTATATCATGAGTTGGGTGATATATCATATCATGAGATATGTGATATATCTCTTATCATAAGTTAGATGATATCCATATTCACAGAGATTATTATGATATGTTCTTGTTATACTCTTTATCTTCCCTAGCTAAGAGGGAGTGTTGAATATATGTAGCTTCAATTTGATAAATGATGAAGATATTATCTATCATCGTTCAAGACAATCGATCCAAAATGATCGAATAAACAAAGAGTATTACGGTCTGTATGATTGTATTTGGAACTACGTCAGATTTCATATCGATCAATATATGATTGATCGAGCATCATACTTGATCCACGATTATTCTTGATATGATCATATTTGTTAAATAGCCTTAACAATATCATTAAGTGTTATTATATCATGCGATAACCACCTATGATAATCAGTATGTTTTACTAAGTCATTAGCATTGTTTAGTGAAAAGACACGATCGGCTAATGAGAAATTACACCTTGAATGGACATGCCTCCACTTTGTGGAGTCATGTCTATTCAAGATGTGACTATTGCTCATATATATAATAGTATTCGATGAGGCATAGAAAAGTATCGAAATCAGTTAATACTCAGGCCTCTCGAAGATCTGCAAATTAAAACATTGTTAATCATAAATATTTATAATTCTGAAATTGGAAATTAAGACAGAATTACTATTAGATCTGAGATAAGTCCGATCTGCATGTACAATATTATTAATGCAAGAATGATGTGGTCTACAGTTACCAGTGATCAAGTAAGGAGGCATTACATGAATTCATGATTATTGTGGTAATGATACACTTTGCTTTCCTCCCCTGTAACTATGATGCATTGTTTTATGATTGAGTTTAACATGTCTCCGGCTTCTCCTCTAACACCGATTACTATAATTTTTTAGATAAATAGATTGTGTGTAATATCGCAGGCCAATGGGATACCGATACGCCTTCTCTTAAGGTTGCTGTTGATATAGATTCACTAGCTCAGAGAAGCCCACACTGGGCAGTGCTGACATCACGAGTTACAAAATCTGCCCATTTTAGGTATCCTCAATTCACATGAAGCAAGCAATAGAGCCTAAATTTTTCCCTGTCAATTACAATACAAATAAATTGTTTCTTTGTGATATTTTGCTATTAGCATTCAACTGTGTAGTTTTTGAGTCAAATTCATTCACTCATGTTTCACGAGTGGTGGTTAAGCACGCTTGAGCTGCAGTAGTAATAGGATGGGTGACCTCCCAGGAAGTCCTGGTGCTTCATCTTTGTGAGCATCATCTAGATGCAATGAGTGTGAAGTATTCCATTCATTCTCATGAGAGATGGGTTCTTGTTAACCACTACTCATGGAACATGAGTCGAGGAGTTTGACTCAAAAACTACACAGTTGAATCCTGATAGCAATATCACAATTTGGCTTGTGGAAAATATCTTCTACTTATAAATTATTTCTTTACAGTTATTTGCAAAAATACTCACCTTAACTGTCTAAACCAAAGAATCATAACTCGGACTCAGCTCGGACTCGGCAAGGCCGACTCGACCTGTGACTTGCCGATGACTTGGCAACAACTCGACTATGACTCGGCAAAAAGAAAAACCAGAGATTTTTTAAAATTTAAAACTTGTTTCAAGCACCCATTATTGAATAAAGCTTAAAAACACTATAACATCATCAAATAGAATCTAATTTGATCACATACATAAATATTAAACATACATCCATCACATAAGTACAAACGTAAATTGTAGGCAACTGAAGGAAATAGAAAACATAGATATGCAGAATTATAAAATATAAAATATAAATGTTGTCAAATGTATATAAAATCCATGACATCATGATCAAATGTTCCCAAACATATGTGTAAAGTTGTAAAGTGTAAACAACAAAAATAGGTCTATGGCTCAAGCCTCAAGCTCTACTACTCTAGGTCAGCCTCATCCTCAAAGTAGTATGTCTGCCTCCTACAAATGTGTCTGAGGTAGGTTCTGGATGATTGACAAGCCATAGTCTGTGCCTGTGAGGTGCTACTCTGATCAACATCAACTCCACGGGCAGCTGATCGTGCTCTATCCTCCTCCTCTGCCATAGCCACAGCCTCAGCCTCTCTATCTACCTGGTCAACCCACTCATGGTCCTCTTCAATGAAGATAGGATCGGTAGACTCAATGAGCCACTCAGACTCTGGATCGATCTCTGCTAGAGTGATCGGAGAGGTGTTAGTGTCCAAAATCTATCTGGTCCTAAGACGGAGGTTGTAATGAACGAAGACAAGATTGTTCAACTTCTCCACAAACAGTCTATTCCGCCTCTTCAAGTGGATGTGCTCGAACATGGACCAATTGCACTCACATCCAGAAGCGCTACATGGCTGACTCAAAATGTGGATGGCAAGTTTTTGAAGGTTTGGGGTTGAAGGCCCAAACATATGCCACCATCTATCTGAAATAAGGAAAAAAAAAATCAATGTTATTTCCAAGTTCCAATTTTAAGGATATATTATAAAATCAAAATGCATAAGCCATAAACTTAAGAGTTAAGTTTAAGTTTAACATATATTAATATTTCTACCTGGCTGCAATGTTGTCCTAGACTCTTTGCACATCGTGCTTCCAAAAATCGGCCCTTGTAGATGACTATATGCATCTATCTCTTGCATTGTAGATGCGGTACAAGTAGATATCTTTTGCATCACTATATATAGGCCATTAAGAATCTCCTCATCTGCCTTGAAGCTATCAAGGAAACAATATGCTGGATTGAGGAAATAAGTTGCTGCATGGATGGGCCTATGAAGCTGGTTTTGCCATCTCCTATCAATGATTTCCCAAAGGGGGCCATACTTATCCGCAACTCCTTTATACCTGGATCTAATGGCCTCCTTGGCCCTATCCATGCCCTCATATAAGTAGCCCATAGAGGGCTTCTCCCCATCAACAACTCGTAGGAGAACTACGAGGGGCTCAGTGACCTACATATAATGTAAAAAAAAAATAGTCAAGTGACAAGTGTGCATTAAAAATAAAAAATAAAAAAAATTGCAAACAAAACATAAATATTTTTACCTCCATGATCTTGTTACAAGGGGTCCAAAAACCTGACTCATCAAACATATAATTTGCCACTTCCCTACCCAGAGTGCTCATAGAATAGGATGAGGCAGTCCACTCCTCACCAACAAACATGCGTCTCAAATTGTCGCGTGATTTGAGCAAGGATTTCAGTGTGAAGAAATTGAAGGCAAATCTTGTGACACCAGGATGAGCCAACTCCCTTTGCCCCATGTATTTTCTCATCAAGCTAAGGACCAATGCATGATTATAGATAAACTTGCAAATAGTTTTGGCCTTATCAACACATGATTTGATCCATTCAATCTTGCCAATATCCTCTAACATGAGGTCAAGGCAATGGGTTGCACATGGAGACCAAAAAAATTTCGGGTGCCTCTCCATCAAAAGTTTATCTGTAGTAATTTTAAATTAATTAAAAATTTAGAAGTGTTAAGAAAATCTTAAATAAATTCATAGATGCCTCTCCATCCAAACTTAAAAAGTTATAACTTATAAGTTTACCTGTAGCAACATAACTTGCTGCATTACCACTTGCACCACATTTTCTTCTCCCACCTCAAGTATAACTTCCTCAATAGCCTCACATAAGTATGTGGCATTCTTCACATGTGAGGAAGCGTCGATAGACTTCAAGAACATGGTGGTTCTTGAATATAAAGAAAAATAATTATCAATTATCATGGATCAATAAAAAATTCAAAATCAAAATTAAATTATTCAATGCATTTGGGGAAGTAGAATTCAATGAAGTTATGAACAATCATCTGCGCTGGAAACAAGAAAATTTGGGAGTGTCCTATTCCTCCTATCCATCCAACCATCTGTCATGATGGTGCAACCATTTTGCTTCCAAGATTTCTTGTGGTCCTCTAACTCAAGTTGCATATCATTAACCATGTCTAACAAGAGGGGGCCACTTAACTCAGAATCAGTAGGGGCTTTAAAGTCTGCCCCACAAATGGTTACAGAATCTATCATACCTTGCCAATAAGGAGACTTGTCACAAATAGATTACGATTAATAATTAGACAAAGCATAGTTCAACTTCAAACTATAAAATTTAAAATTTAATTTTAAACTTGAAGAAACTTAGAAAATAAATAAAAGAGAATTACCTGGCAGCAATAAATGGAATGTTACAAAAGAACCAAAACTTGCAAATTTGTTTTCGGGCAGCATCATAGACCTCTTTGTTCCAACCCATGCTCTCAAGTGAGGGTTGTGCACCCGGACTAGTGCGTGGCTCAAAAAAACTATCCAACCTTGATGATTTTCGGACTCTAGGACCAAGGGTAATTTTGCTACTTGAAGGAGTAGTAGTAGAAGCACTAGCACTAGGATAAAAGGGAGGCTTGGTAGATCCCTCTCCAACACAGCCTACAGATGTGGATGTGGGTGTGGATGAAGAATGGGAGCCAATAACATTTATCTCTTCTCGTTGCCTCTTTCTAGTTTCTTTCTCTTCAACATATTTTTCTAATTGGACATAACAAAAACGAGTTGCCTCGGGAGTTGCCTTAAGACATGGGTCAACATTATTGCCAGGTATGCCGACAATATGGTATTTAAGCCTATTGATGCCACCATGAAAAATTTCTTTACAGAAGGTGCATTTTGTTTGATTTTTTTGTCTACCGGAAAACTCTTCGGCATATTTCCAACATGGACACTTTAGAGGCATTGGGAACAATGGGAAAAATTTATGTTTTCAAATTGGAATGAGGCTGTAATAAAATTAAAACTTTAAAAAAAACTCTAAAAACAATGGAAAACCATAAAAAAACCATAAACATGCAAGCAAAAATCAACAAAATTTAAAAATTTAACACTTACCTCTTTCAAATGAGTTGAGAACAGCTGTTATGAGCTCCTTGATGCTCTCAATGCTTCCCCAATCCGATTTTGTGGACTCCTTGATGCTCTTCTAAGTCTTCTTCCGGGCTGGTTGCAACCCTTTGGCTTCTTTTTTTCCTTCCTCTCTCTCTCTTTTTCTCTTTTCTTCTCCTACAAATCAACTACAATGCCTTTTAGGGCAAATAACAAAAGAAATATGCAAAAGAAAGTTAAAAAAAAATTAAGATTTTTTATATTTTTTAAAGGCCAGCTCGGGCCTGCCGCGGCGCAGGTCACGAGCCTCGGACTCAGCGAGTCATGGCTTGACCCGCATGACTCGGCGAGTCATGCGAGTCAAGGCCATGACCCGCCAGGTGACTCAGCCGAATCATGAAAACCCAGAAGCCCTTGCTCGGCCCGCGAGTCAAGATAACTCGCCTGACTCGCCACGGGTTATGATACTGTGGTCTAAACTATATCACAGGAACTGAAACAAAACTTAATGGAAATTGATTGGTCAGGTAGGAATTTCAATTAATTATTCACCATTAAAAAACAAAGCAAATGCTATTGAACAAAACTTAATGGAAATCGATTGGGCAGGCCGGAGTTTCAATTAATTATTCACATTTCAAAAACAAAACAAATGCTATGGTTCTGCAGGCTGGGATTAAATAGGATATTAACATCTCCATTATTTAGAAAACGTGAAGTAACAGAGCCATGTTATCTAGTTTATATCTATAAGGTACTATGAAACGATGGCAAATATAAAGGATTTGTTTTCTATTTGGACATTGTTTGGTTGATTAAATTCTTTTGCATAGTGAAATAACCACCCAAAAACATAAACTGTTTGCTGAAGTGAACATGATAGTGACAAAATAGTTATTAATATGTTCGCTAATAAAATCTCCACTACTAGAGAACATCGTTTGGAATAATAACTAGAAATACCCTACAATGTAAAATATAGAATAATCAAAGCTATAATAAATAGGGGGAACGTTCAATACAAAGCCTCTATTCTAATGTGAGACTTGTTAGTTGAATGATAAAGAGTTATGGTCATTGGTTAAGACAGTCACCAATTATTAATTTAAGCTATCTAATGCCATCAAAGAGTTTAACATAACAATGCTTATAAACAAAAACATTTTTTTATTTCAACGGTATACGTCATCTCCCTTTGTAGAAAATTTGGAGTTCCCTTTGACAATAATAACAACAAAAAGAAAGAAATTAAGAAGCTGGAGAAGGAAGCGAGTCTCCTTGGATGAATGAGAGCTCCAATTGGTGGTGAATTTCATGACGCTGCATGTTCTGCATTTAGTTTGCTGCAGCTCTGCACAGAGGGCATAGACTTCAGTTCAAGCGTTTTGTTGTTACAATCATCTTGCTGTGAAGACTTAGTTATTTTTGCAGCTTCCTACCTTTCCTTTTGCTCAAATAACGACTATCTCAAGAACCATCAATTTGCCTTCAAACTTGACATCTTCTTTTGCCACTGCTTTGTGAACTGTTTTGTTGGTTTAGCTACTCTTGGAAACATGCATGTTAGTTATTGAGCTGATTCTTCAACGCTGCAAATCCCCAGTAGCATTTTCCTCCATTGCATGGCATTGCTGACATAGAAGTTTGGAACATGTACTAGTAGTGAATGTATGCTCAATGACGTGCAAAGAGTGCAAAACCTTATTCGCAAGAGGTGTTGATATGGATAAGAGGGAGCAGCCATTGTAAATGGGTCTTGGATTGCCCTACTTCGGCCATCCTTAGTCGGCATAAGTTTGGGTGAATCCTTATTGCACAATTTTGTAGCTGTAAGGCCAAATACATAATTGTTGTCTCCTTGTAGTGCTTGAACCATGTATTCCACAAATGTGCGAAAATTGATAAAAGCTTGATATGGGTGGTAGAATTTAGGCTCGGTAGAAACAAGGGAACTCCACCAATAGCCTACAAATGAACAATTGCAATCTAATGGCTCACCTTTATATTGATCTCCAAAGCCACTGATCCTCCTTTGGCTTAATTGTTGGATATTTCATTTAGTTGGTTCAACTTGTCCTTGATTTGATACTCATCATTCCCTCTAAGAAAAAGAAATTTAATGATAGTGTGAGGGGAATTGGCTACTTTGGTAATGGTGTGGGCTTCGTAGGGAAGAAGTCTTAATATTTTCTATCATTGTTGTGCATCCATCTCGGTCTTTACCATTTACTCGATCTTCAATGTCTTTACTATGTGTCTTCTTTGTAGTGTAGTTGGCTCTACAACTTGGTTCTGATTTTTCACTGGCACATCTTCCTTAACTATCATCTAAGGAATACCAAGGTGTCTCCATTTGAACATTGACAACCAACTCAGACCATACGCACATTTGGAAGGATCCTCTCTTATTACTTTTGAATATATTGAATCCATGACTAGTTTGATGGCATACTGTGTCATATAAAAACCCCTATTTGATAATGAGAAACTCATGAATCCAAATTGATAGAAGCTCTATTTACTTGTAAATATCAGACTTCCTTAATACTAGCATATAGGTAGTCACTCACATAACAATGAGTCTTGCATGGTTTTTGTGAAGTAAATGAATGGCACCTAAGATACAAATTCATTCCTTTGATGCAAAGTACTCCTTGATGCCTTTGTGTACCTTCACCACAATTTTACCAACTCATTTGCAGTTAGGTCAACTTGACATGGTTGTTTCGTTGTGTGATATTTATGTTGACCATGTATACGCTAAGGGTTTCCAACCAGTTTGCTAATTGATCATCTTGAATATTAGTGAAATCTTTAGCAGTGTACATCATTTTGTTTATTTAGACATATATTGCAAAAACAAAATATCCAATATCTTGATTGTAGTTGGATGCAAGTTGAATAAAAGAAGCTCAAAATTCTCAAGCATTTAGATGATATCTAGATGATCTTTGTCCCCTTCTCTTCACAATGCTACTCATGATATTTAGGTTTGGTGTTCACCACATACAAGGCTTAGCGTGGAAGGCTCTCTTAGTTAAGTCTCTCAAGTGTAGTTAACATCTTTACTTTATTTTTTCTTAGGTGAGGGTTCAACAACCTTTTGTCTATTTGTATTTTTTTTTAATTCTTACTTGGAATTTTTTTTTGTTAAATAAGTTGTAAAATAAGGGTGTGAACTTGATACAATCAAAAGCCCCACAAGCAAAGAACCATAGGCCAAAAACATGCCACTTACAATAGGTTAAGAGTATACCACTTACAACAACACATGCCATAATTGACCACTTACAACATACTATAGTACAATTGGCAAACCACATTACAAGTGGGTAGAAAATTTGCCCACAAGTTGGGGAAGAGTTTGGGAAGAGGAAGAATGACCTTTGCTCTATTGATGAATAACAGTTTATACAATATTATCATTTGGGACACCATTACATGGAGAAACATGAGGGGGAATCCCCTTAGAGAGTTTGTTAGCATGTGGAGCAAAATGCTGCCAAGGTGAAATATCATCCACTTAAGGCTGGTGTTGAACAAAAGCTATTGGCAGAGTAGGATCCATGGGGCTTGAGGCCACACCAACAACAAGAGGTTGAACATCATCCGGGAGGAGTCTTGATCATATAGGGAATAGTCATAGAAGACCTAGAAACTTGGACAATCAAATGATTACCATTTGTGTTCTTCCAAAAAGTAGTAGTGCCTTTACGATGCTAGATAACACAATCCATGGCCAAATGATTAATTGACAAGAAAAAAAAACATCAAAAAGTGTAACCCTCATAATCTATCGATCGAGTCCACAACCTCCCCTTCGCCTTGGAAGAACTACATCCAAATGAAGAGGTTTGGAGGTATCAATATCAACCAAAATGTGAGTAAAAGTAGAATGTCACATGAAAGAAGTGGAATCATTAACTTTTAGGAAGCGACCAATGGAGTTGCCGATGGCCTCATAAAAAGAAATCTCCCAAAATTGGAGAGGAAGTTTAGGGAGACAAACCCACACCGGATGCAAACTAAATGGTTCAACAAGGGGATTAAAGGAATTTATCCAAGGTATAATCGAGAGGGAATGTACATCCCAAGCCCACAACTTGTTCAACACTAGATCTCTATTATTGAAGAAGCAAAGGAAGCTATAAAGGAATTAAGGAATTTCTATCATCTTAGATATTGCAATAGGTCTATGCTACATAATTATGTGTTATCTTGTAGTTTTATACTTCTTAAAAATTATGTATAATGAATTATTTAAAATATCTTGGACAATACTATTCTATATGTATAAATTCCAATAAAAAACATAGATTTCCTTCCAAACAAATTGGATTTTGTTCCTAATAAATTAGTCTCATTCCAAATAAAATAAATCAAGACTTCAAAAACATGGATATAAAATAATTGTGGAAATATAAAGGCTTTAAGGATAACAACATATTCCAAATAAACTAAGATCTATTTGAAAAAATTTGGACTCAGGGGAAGAGTACCAATAGTCGAGCACGTTCCAATAGCCGTGCACTCCTTGGTGTACCCAACCCCCCAATTACTATAGTTTCAAAGGAGCCAAGAAATGATAAATAAAAGTCCATTAACAAGTTTCACACGTAACGGTAATGAATCATTTTTTAGCTTTTTTGATTCATTATTGGTCCATTTGTGCACCACTACTAGGATATTTGTGCACGATAATTGGGACATTTATCCATAAGTATTGGCAATTTTGCATGCATAATTATTGAGGCATCTTTAAGAAGGTATCGAGCGACACTTTGAAATGGGTGCATTTTGACCCTTCGATGCTTAACGAATTTTATAGGGAGCTTTGTTAATACCTCGAGGCAAATAAATATTGTTTAAGTAGCTAAGTCGCATATGGAGATGACCAAAAAATCGTCTAAATTTGATGTATAGTTTAGGCTCTACAGATGTGTGAAGTTAACTATGAAAATTAAGTTATTTGTAGAAATATAAAGAATATTTGAAGAAAAAAATTATTTATTTCAAATATATTGAGCTGATTTGAAATAATTTTGACAAATATAAAAATATTTGAAAACAATTTAACTCACTAAATTAAACTTCTTTATACAAAATAGGACTCACCCTTATTTGCACTAAACTAAAGCAATCAAATTATTTTAAGTAAATCATAGTTATTTGAAACAAAATGAATTATAACAATAAAAATTAACTTATTTCAAATAAGAGCTGCAATAGAACTCTAGATTTTGCCTTTTGCCAAAAATAGCAATACTAGAATTTGCATTCAGATAATTGCAAACAATGAAAGGAAAGAAAATGAAACATAATGAAGCTAAGATCAATTGTGGTGAAAAATATCTTTGATTGCTGGGATGAAAAAAGAAAAGCAAAGTAATCAAACAACACTTCAACAATGTGCTTTGCTAGATCATCAACAATAGGTATAGCAACATCAGAAGACATAGACGAAATAACACCCCCTCTCAACTATAAGAACTCCATCTTAAATAAACAACAACACATTTAAAGTATCAATACAAAACTCATACCTAGGTGCATCAATATGATAAATGGAAAAATTGTGTAAAAGTAATGAAGCAACCTTAGGGCAGAATAAAAGTCCTTGAAAGCATGACATGATTGTTCCAATAAAATTGGATAGACACCAAATAGTACCATCAAAATGAAAATATCATACTGAAAGATTGATCTATGTTTCAAAGGTGAAGTCTTGGACACGGTAGGTAAACACAACTAATATTTAATAAACTAATATAAAGAATCCGTCTTATACCAACAACTTTAAGCCATCTATGATTATCCACCCACTCAGTGTCAAATTGCTTCTTGTAATAACAATTTCTAATAGCACATAATAATTTGTATATGCAAGCCACTTACCAATCAATCAACAATAATCAAATTCATGAGATAATAATAAAAAAGTACAACATCTTTTATGGAAATCCCTACCCACGATAAAGAACTCTTTGGCTTCAACTACCTTATTATGTTAGGAAAATGTGTCTCAACCTTGCATTTACATAGGTTTACAATTTTTAGTAAGTTTTTTGTTTGAGCACAAATTTTCCCAATTCCTTCCCATAAGTTTCAAATGGGCTAGATAAGCATGCTAGTAAGCATGCTAGTAAATTTTTGTTGCAAGATCATGTCTAGTTTTGAAGATATTAAAGTTTTTTTTGGAAATTACAAAAAAAAGGAATTCAGTTTTGGATGCTTTAGAGACTCTAAAATGGGCAAAAAATGTGGCTAAATGGTGTAGTGCTTTGGAAGGTGATAGAGTGCACCGTGACCTTTATGGCACTTCAAATGGTTTGTCAATCAAACAATTGATTTAAAATTCGTGGTCTCTAAAAGTTACATCTCTTCAAATAGGAAATGAAAAAACACAATGAACACATAAATGAGTTGTAAAAGGGAATTACACGTGTTGAAGTGTGTATTGACACATCATAGGGCATCTTTGATTGGAGATAATATGGGCACCACTTTATAAGTGGTTTTCAGCCCATGGCTTTGTAATACTATTTAATAGTTTATTGTATTGTATCTCCTATATATTAGGTGTGTGAGATGGAGGGTGTGTATCAAAGTCTTATAGCTATTTAGTTACCTCTCAATCTCTAGTTGGTGATACTCTTTTGAGAGAAGCTTGCTCTGCAAGTATATTATAATCTATTATTGATTTTTGAAAAATATATTGGGTGACTTTTGGAGTGCGGGGTTTTTCTTCCAAAAGAGTTTTGCCCACATAAATAATTGTGTTGTAGTATGCATGTTATTTTATGTTACTTTGGTCAAGTTTTTGTAGCTGTTATAAAGATTTGAGGAAGTTTTTCCATTACCTTCTCCACAAGATTAGTGTATGAAGTTGTTCTACTACTTAACTTCCATACATAGTAGACATGTTTATAACATGTGGAGGGATATTTAAGGTATGTGAACTACTTGTCAAAATGCCTTAAAGAAATATGGTATCGACTGTAATGGTTGTAGGATATACAAAAAAACACTTGACATTTTTCACCATGGAGTCCAAGTCTTTGGACTACATGATCTATCATCATAGAATCTACATAGGAAACTATTGCACAAATCTCATAAAAAGAACCGACTATCTTTTTTAGCCACAATATTACCTTGAACATTCTTGGTGCATGTTGCTGCTAAGGAGTTAAATGTGTTGTTAAGATTTGAGCCAAATAAAAAAATTAACTTGAAAAAAGGCGCATACTAGAGATAATGCTAGCAATGATTAATGCTAGCATTGTGGAGAGAACTCCTGAAGACTATACTTTTGATGAGGTTGATTTAGGTGAAACTACAAGGGAGGGGAGTAAAACGTTGGCTACACTTGGATTAAAACATGCCTTAGGTTTCATGGATAAAGATGAAGAGAAAATAAGGGTATTAACATAGAAAAATGAAGTCTTGAAGAGATTCATTATTAAAACAGTAGGTCCCATTGCCCTAGATAACCTGAAAGCCCCATTATAGGTTGTCTAGAGAAGAGAGCTACCCCAAAATTGCCAACAGATATACCACATTCTTTTGTTCATGTGTGATCAGATTGGAAGGTAGATTTTGAAGAGTTTGGGAAGGCCACTATCCAAACAATTTGGAGGCCCTTTAGAGTTATTCTTCAAGAGGTCACCAAATTGGTAGACATGATAGGCGACAAGGAAGGATTGGATGTACAAAGTGAAAACTGGCAAAGGATTCTTAGGGACCTGAAAATAATAAAGAAGCAATGCTTCCAAGTTTTGGTTAAGATATATGAAGGGTCAGAACATGACAATTTTGAGACCTGGATCAAAGACATAGGTCGAATGATAAAAGTTTATAAAAAAATGTATAAATAAAGTAAGAAACAATAGGAAGTAATGAACTGGGTCAAAGAAATATAGAAATCCTTTGAAGGCATTGACCTTGATTTATATGAAGATGAAGATAATTACATAATGTGCCCCATAAAGAGCATTGTACAATAGTTCATGGGAATTATGGCTGGTATAAATACGAAGGAAGACCTCCAACAACTTTTCTATCAAAAGAAGGATATGAAAAGAGAGCTGGGTCATGAGGAAGAGACTAAATCTTTTGCTACAGAATTGGTCATCTTTAGAGAGAAGCAACAACAATGCCTTGATGATATTCAAGTGGTGGACTTCGAAGAAGTCTAGGAGATAGTGGAAAGACTCCACAAGGCACATCTAGAAATCCTTCTGAAAGACAAGTGTTCAATTTTAACTTAGTCAGATTTTGCAGTAAGGAAATTGACACTTAGCCATTTTTCCCAGTTTAGTTTTTCAACCTTTCGGACTCTGAAAGTCCAAAAAATCTGGGAGTCATAAGGGTTACACTTAGTTATTTTTTCAGCTTATCTTTTTTGGAGTTAGTTTCGGGGTCTAAAATTCTTGAGCCGCAAGGAAGAACTCCAAGTTTTGAAGAAGACTCCAATTCAGTAAACGATGGAACTCTAGCTTTGATCTCTTGTTTTCTCAACAAATTTAGCTTTGTTTCCTCTTGTAAATGTAATGCAAATAGATTAAATCCATGCAAGCTTGTTTAGAGATAGTTTAAGAGTAGTTTTATTTCAGTTAACTTTAGATTAAGTGTTATTTTTAGTTTAATGCATAGAAAAAGCCCTAGCTACAAATTTCTTGTTTTCAAGGGGTGAAGCACTATATAAACACATCAAAGAATGTTATTAGGGTCGATATTTTTCTGTAATAAAGCTATATGTGATTGGTGCTTCATTTCATGGTGTGATTATTCTTCTATCTATGCGAAATTTATGGATTGGTGCTGCTAATTTATGAATTTTAGAGAGCCAATTGTGCTAGTTGTGAATTATATCTATGATCATTTAATTCTAGAGTTTACTACTACTGTATCATCTTGTTGTGATTAACTATTGGGGAATTGTTTCTTTTGTGTGTAAGGATAAATTTGTCTTGTGTGTGTGTGCATTCATGGTAACTTCGCGATTTGATAAATTTTGAGAAACACTACATCTTTTATTTACATTCCATTGACGATCGCATATGCATCTTATGATTTGTGAGCAATTCTGATTCATATTGTGTGGGTTTTTTTTAAAAAAATTCTTGGTGGTTTAATTCGTAAATTTGATATATCAGTGGTTTATGTCCTTTAGGAATTTGCTTACAAGTTATTTGATTTCAATTTCTCATTACCCTAACCTTTTTTTGTTTATTTGGAAATTTGATTAATCATATATTCATGTTAAAATTGCACAACATGAATTATGTACTTATCTTAATCCTGAAATTATTAAAAAGATTGTTAAAAAAAAATTTGCAACCTCTTCAAGAATCAAACCAATAAAGGCCTCCTCATGAACAATTTCACATTTATCTTGAATTGAGCTATCCAAATAGTTGAGACCTAGCCTAAAAGAACCTTGGGAGCAATTCTCATCGTTCTTTCAAGAAGGGAATTCACACTCCAAATTCCTAGCCGTTGTCTCATGTAAAAACAACGCTCAATAGAAGTAGTGCTAGAAGGAGGGCTGAATTGAAAGTCTTGGAACAACTTAGAAAAAATAGAGTGCTGGTGGTATGAAGACCCTCCATCATCATGCTAAAAGAAGTGGCACTAGAATGAGGGCCCTCAAAAGAGAGGCCTAAAGAGATTAGATTTTTCTCTCCAGAGGGGTTTGAACGAGTCCTTAGGTCATCACCAAACTGAGGAGAATTCCTTGAGCTTAATCATTCTTGCAAATCTCACAATGACAAAGGAAATCCAAAAGGGAATCTTCCCTATCAACCAACTCTTTTTCATCATCCGGCGTTGCCACTACAGCCCATTGTTGCTCCATTTATTCAAAATCCACCACCACCTTCGATGGCCTTTTTCACGAATGCCCAAAGTTCTCCTTTGGACTTGCAAGGCCATCTCCATGAACTACCTAAGCATCCTAAGAATTTTTGCCCATGTTTCATCTACAAAGAGTCTAGGAGAGCCGAAGAACACATTTATGCCTTCAAAGAAATATGCAATTGCAAGGAGATTGTACACCAAGATGTTTGCCGCTTGTTTGCTTACACGCTGAGCGAGTTTGCATATAATTGGTACTTGAATTTTCCACAAGGATCCATTACTGGTTTGAATGAATTTTAGACAAAGTTCCTCAACCAATTCAAGTTATACGTTGATCCCACTACTCTCCAATATCAATTTATTTCATAAAGGAAGGAGCCCAATGAATCCACTGCTATGTTTAATCACTGTTTCCACAAGATACATCAGAAACTTGAGGCTCCTTATACCGTACCTATTGGAGCTTCCATACAAGTATATTTATGAGGATTAGATCCTTTGACGTCTATCTTTTTGAACACACTCCCGCCAACAGAGATAGATACTGTAGAAAAGGTGTGTAATGAAGCCATCATCTTCATGCAACAAATGGATCCACAAGCTGGTGGAAATTATGGCACCATGCCATCATTAGGAAATGTTTCCATGCCCAAATCATTTTTAGCTATCAACCATGCATTGACTAATCATACTTTGTTGCTCAATCCGATTCCAACTCTACAATTTGCTGCTCCACCACCCACCATCACATACCCTGGGTATGATTCACATAAGGTAGCACTTTGCAAGAAAAAAATAGTTACTCCAAGTGAGCCCAACAACTATTTAGTTTCTAAATTGGATGCAGTTAAAAAGACATTGTCCCAATTAACCAACGAGCTCATGAGAATGAAGTTAAACCCAAATCAAAACCTAGAAAATTATCAATGACTAGCTTCTGCCCCAAATCCTTATTAAAAAAATCAAAACCATAGTTACAACAATAACAATAACTATGATAACAATTTGCAGGATAAACAATTTGGTCAACAACAACCCAATAGACCTCGAAACACATGACCCAATAATGGGAATATACCTACTAATAATACTAATGCTTACAAATCTATTGATGTTAACTTTACAGGGATTTTAGCTAGAAGAAAGGGTGATAATGGATACAAAAATAAGGTAGACAATCAACAAACTCAAGGCTTTGATGACCCTCCAGTATAGTTTAATGCAATGATGTTCCATTCTTACGAACTAGAAACAAGAGAGAGTTCTAGCAGTAACACGCTAGAGGAAGAGTTTATATTCCATTTTCATAAAAAAATCAACCAAAATAGTTAGAAATTCTTGCATTTCATAACAACAATCAAAACACCTACAATTTGAGAAATAGGAGGGAATCATTGATTGAAGGTATTCCTCCCAGATTGCAACTAGCTCCTTGAGATCTACAAGCTAATAACAATCCCACACACCCTAAAGGCTTGAATTCTACTACCCCGCCACCACAAAATTCTCCCACTATGCTATGGAATCTAGCTTGGTCTACCGAGAAATACAGTGCACAGTTAAGGCCAATATGTTGATGTATGACATTTTTTAAAGCTTCCCTACACAAAGAGAAGCACTTCTAAATTCACTAGATCATTCTAAATAGGGTACATCAAATAAAAACGTGAGAGATCCCACATCCAATGTCAATACAACTGAAGCCATGCCAACAATGGTCAAAGATAGAGTTGAAGTGCCCCTATTTCTGCCAAGTCTTAAAATTTTTGGAAAAAAATTACACAATTTTTTGATCGATTCCACGAATTCATGTAATGTCATGCTTTTGTCTATCTCTCAAACACTAGGGATGAGTCCTCAACCAACCAATAGGATAGTAATTGAATTGGATAATACAAAAGTTAAAGTCATTGGGGTTCTAAAAGATGCTCGCATTCAGTTTGTTAGGATAACAATGTCTCAAGCGACTGAGAGGGGGGTGAATCAGTTGTTAACAATCTTATCAAAATCAACACCAGATATAATCTTATGCAAAACATAATGTAAAACCACATCACATCATTGAACACAAGTGACACCAAGAATTGTTCTTGAGGAAAACCCTATTAAGAAAAAAACCCCAGTGGGGATGACACCCAAAAATATCTGCACTATATGAATGAAACCTTGTTAGGAGTTCTAGCCCTATTAGGATTTGATTAATACAATAGGTAGGTCCCCATTAAAGGACATACCCTATTAGGAGTCTCAAACCCTGTTAGGGGTATTACAACTGGCCACACACCCAAATACAATCAGAAGGTTACATCCACCTTCAATCCTTTACTGAATATACTTTATCATACCTAAATTGCCTATTAGGAAAATCCAATCCTTGTGCCCAGATGCACAACCTTCTTCTCTGTTAGAAGAAGATCTCACAGCTTTTTGGCTTTCATATTACCATCGCAATACACTCTACATCTCAAGGAAGAAACCCTTCCTTATATACAAGTTACAAATAATAATTCATCTAGAGATCATCCATTATAGGACCTCATTACATAAAAAATGATTACATTATCCAAGGTGATAACACACAAGTCATCCCTGATCATGTTACAACAATTATAATTCACCCAAAGTCAACTCCATCAATAATTCAATCATAAATCAATCATCTACATGTTACTCTTACTAGTCGTCTCCCAAATACTTCCACGCTAGCAAACACACCATAGATGAGGTCAACAATTACATGAAAATGTTGAGATCACAATGTATCTTCTTCATAATGTCCTCTGACATTTCCCAAGCGCGCATACTAAAATTTATTGTCGAACAATAGTTATGCTCCAAACACTGCAACTAGGTCTGTGGAAACTCTCAGTCTTTTTTCTTGCAACCAGTCTTTGCTAAAACAAACATATCTATGTCTGATGATCATATAAATGTTTGTGACCATAGGAATAAGCTCTACACACTACTTGAAACATATGTCTAATCCTGCAAGAGCTAATGAATCGTATGGAGTCTGTACCACTCTCTACAATCTTCCTGTTTGTACTGTCCAACAATTCCTAGTCTGCATAATTGAATATATGTTTATATTAATGAAAAAAATATTGAATGAAAATAATTCTAATAATCTCCCCCTTTGGCATTGATGGAAACATGTGTGAAAAACCATCAATCCAAGAGTACCCTTCTTAATACAACCTTCTCAATATCCTCTTCAAAGCTCCCCCTAAACCAGTAGGGTTTTTTACTAATATCTCTCCCCCTTTGACATCAATGGAAAATGGTGCCAAAACAATATCTTTCCTTCTTTCTATAAACCTTCAACTAGCAGGTGAAAAATCACCTTGATCTAATTGGTTATGCTTTTCCAACTATCTTTCCTTCTCTGATAGCTAATGGACTTGTGCCTTTTGCACTTCTTAGTTACCTACTGGTGGGGATCTGACTCCATGCTTACCTTTGAGATATTCAAAGGTATCTTTACTCAATGGTTTGGTGAAGATGTCCGCTATTTGCTCCTTTGTACTGATGTATTCAACCTTCACCACTTTATCTGTTACTTTATCTCTCAAAACATTATACTTGATTGCAATATGCTTACTCTTTGAATGCATCACTAGTTTTTTTGACATGTTTACCACACTTGTATTATCACAATGTATGATAACATTTTCTCTTGAATTAACACCAATATCCTTCAACATTTGCTTCATTCAAATGACTTGAGTACAATTGATTGTTGTTGCAACATATTCTGAATCTATTTTTGAGTGTGATACACAGTCTTACTTCTTGCTAAGCCAATAGATCAACCTCTCCCCAAGGAAAAATGCTCCTTCGCTAGTGCTTTTCCTGTCATCTACATATCCTACCCAATTTGCATTAGTGTAAACATTTAATGTGAAGTTATCTAACCTATCATACCGCAATCCTAATTCAATTGTGCCCTTGAGTTTTTTTTAATGTCCTTTTTTTAGCTACTAAGTGTGTCTCCTTTGGATCTTCATGGAATCTAGCAACAATTCCAACTGCATTAGCAATATCAGGCCTAGTATGTGTTAGATACTGAAGCCCTCCAATCATTGATTTGTACTGTGTCTGAGGTACATTCTTTGCCTCACTTGAAATGGATAACTTACTCTCTATCACCATAGAAGTTCTAACTGGTTTTCTTTCATCCATGCCAAACTTTTTCAACAACTCTTTTAGATACTTTGTTTGTGATATAAAAATCCCATCTTTGCTCTGATTTATCTGCAATCCTAGGAAGAATTTCATCTCCCCTATCATTGACATCTCAAAATCACCTTTCATTTCTTCTACAAACTTGTTACTCATAACTTCATTACCCCCAAAGATAATGTCATCAACAAACACTTCTATTATCAAAGTACCTTCATTATTGCATCTTAGATACAAATTACTATCTGCACTACCCTTCTTGAAGCCAAGATGTAGTAAATACCTATCCAACCTTGCATACCAAGCCCTTGGAGCTTGCTTCAATCCATACAATGCTTTCTTCAATCTAAAAACCATATATCTATCATTTGGTAGAGGAAAACCATCTAACTTATCAATGTAAACTTCTTCTTCCAAATCACCATTTAGGAATGCGGACTTGACATCCATCTGATACACCTTAAAATATTTGTGTGAAACATAGGCCAAGAATAACCTAACTGCCTTTATCCTTGCAACTACTGCAAAGGTCTCCTCAAAATCAATTCCTTCTTTATGTGAATATCCCTTACACACTAATCTGGCTTTATTCCTAATCACAACCCCATCTTCTTTCATTTTGTTTTTGAAAACCCACTTTGTCCCAATGACATTCTTGTCTTTAGGTCTTGGGACCAATTCCCAAGTGTTATTTTTTCTCAATTTGATCCAATTCTTCTCTCATTTCCTTAATCCAATACTCATCACTACAAGCCTCATCAGGTGTCCTTGGCTCAACTTGTGAGATCAAATAGACTGCATTTCTAAACTACAACCTTGTCCTAGTACTTGTACTCTTGTTTCCAATGATCTGATCATGTGGATGATTCTTCGCAACATACTTAGGTGTCTTGAACACTTCTAGTTCACTCATATTTGTATTTGTGTTACTTATGAGAAAAACAATGGGGTCTCCCACTCTTGCTCCCGCTCCCGCTCCTGCTTCAGCTTCAGCTATGGTTCTCATTCCAAGCGCATCATCTAGGGTTCAGGTGGTGGTTTTTGCTATGACTGCTTTGGATCTCGATGCCCCCTTTACTTCCTTTGTGCCCAGTAGGGCTTCTACAATGGTGGCTGATGCTCCCTCTATTTCATTGGCACTCGTTAGGGCTTCTATGACAGTTGTCAATGCTCAATTGCCTACAAAACCTGGTTCTCCAACCCCCCTTGTGAAGCCTTCGATGCAGGGTCGAAAGCCCTTGGTGGTCCCCTTTCCCAAGGCTCGTTGTCACTCTACAATAGTTGGTATTCCACGTAGTGCTTTCCCTGTCTGCAACCATATTGTCGTGAAGTTGGATGAGGAGACTCTCTTTGAGATCGATGCGGAAGCCTCTATTTTTACTGAGCATGGGTTGATTTGCATATTTAAGGGATTCTGGCCTTCTCTACCTGATCTCCATTCCTAGATTTCTAGACATTGGGAACCCTAATCACTAGTACAGTCCATATTTTCCCAATGGTTAAACATTTTTTCTGGCTAAATTTGATAATGTTCAGGATAGAAAGTCTATTTTGTGTGAAAACTTCTTTAGCTGGGATGATCGTTTCATGCTTTTTTTGAAACCTTGGCATCTTGATTTCTCTCTATCTTATGAATCATTTGATATGCAACCTTTCTGGGTTAGGCTTCCTCATCTTCCCCTCCATCTTTGGATTGATTCCATTCTGGAGACTATGGGGGATGCTATTGGGGAAATGTTAATGGTGGATGAGAAATCTTTGAATTTATTCCACTCTACTTATGCTCATATCTTGGTGGATATTGATACCTCTAAAGGCCTGCCTTCAAAGATTAAACTTTATTTTCCTCAGGGTAGAAGCTGGATTCAGCAATTGGACTATGAAGGCCTCCCCTTCAGATGTAGAAGATGCTTTAAGATTGGTCATGTTGCTTCTCAATGTGATCTTCAGAGACTTAAAAATACTGCTTCATGGTGGAAGGGTGCCTCCTCTCAGCACTATACAGTGGAGAAGGTGTCTTCCCATCAGAGCTACGTGCAAGTGGTTGAGCAGGTTGTTGCTGGCCTTGACTCTGCTAGTCCTCTGGTTGATTTTGTTCCTCCTCCTTCTTCGCTGGCTGAAAATGTTAGCCCTTCTACTAGTCCTCCTCCCATTTCATTGAAGGATGGAGCTGGGGCCCCTATTGGCTGCTTGGTTGGTGTTGTTTCTATTGTCCTTGCTGGGGTTTTGACTGGTGTTGCTCCTGATGTTTTTGATCCTCCTATTGTTCCCTTGGTTGGGAGTAATGATGGTTCTTTGTTGGGTGATTCGCAGGCTGTTCCAACACCTCTGTTGGGGGTTGGTTCTTTAGTCTTGGATTCACATTACTAGTAGGATGAGGTGGCTAGAGTTGAAGATGGGTGGATCACTGTTAAAGGGAAACATTCTAAGAGATCTCCATCCTCTTTTGACATGATTCTTCAGTCCCATAAGAAGGGATCAAAAGTTTAGTCCCCTTCCTTTATTCTAATGTTTTCCATTGGTTTATCTTGTGCAGTAGACTGGGCTGTTCTCTATGAGGGGTTTGGGGTGTCTAGGCCTTTGTTTTGGCTAGATTGTTATATCTTTGGAACCCTTAAAGTTTTATCTTCATTTCCAGTTCTGTAAAGGGTTTCAGGGTCCCTTCAAAACTTGTTGTTACATTAATAAAAAACAAACCCTCTTTTGGTTGTTCCTATACTTCTTCCTGACCTTTCCCTATTTGAAGCTGATTTTGATTGCTCTAAAACATCTCCTTTTCAAACCTTTCCCAATCTAGATCATAAGGATTGAATTTGCATGTTCTTTCTTGTACCTGAAACCTTTCATCAATTCTGATATTCACACTCTCAATCATTTTCTTTGTTCTCAAATTGTAACATCTATATGCTTTTCTTTTAGTAGAATATCCAAGGAATATTCCTCCATCACTTCTGGCATCAAATTTCTCTATGCCATCATCTCTTTTGATAAAACACTTGCTACCAAAAATTTTGAAATAGCTAACAGTAGGAGTTTCACCATACCATAATTCATAGGGTTTCTTCATTGTTCCTTCTCTGACCTATACTATGTTCATTGTGTATATTGCAGTGTTCAATGCTTCTCTCCAATGCATGTGTGCTACTTTCCCTTCAATTAAAATTTTCATTGAAGCATCAAGGACTGATCTATTTCTTCTTTCAGTAACACCATTATGTTGTGGTTCTCTAGGTGCAAATGTTTGTCTCAGAATTTCATTTTCATCATAGAAATTATTGAATTCACCTGATGTGAACTCACCACCTCTATCTAATCTCAAACACTTTATCTTCAATCCGGTCTCATTCTCTAGTTTTTCCTTATAGTATGTAAATTTCTCAAAAGCTTTTGATTTTACTCTAAGAAAACCAACCCACATCATTTTAGAGTAATCATCAATGAAAAGTATAAAGTACCTATCTCCAAAGTAAGACCTAGTCCAAGTAGGTCCACAAAGATCTGTATGAACAAGATCTAACTTGTTCCTTGCTGAAAATACTTTGCTCTAAAAACCGCTCCTTATTTTCTTTCTCATTACACATTCTATGGATGTAGTGTTAGCAAGCTTCACAATTCTAGGTAGATCTCTGATGGCATTAGTATTACTTTCCCTTACAATGTTATCGAAGTTGACATGACAAAATCTCCTATGCCATAACCAACTATCATCAACCTTTGAGACAAAACAACTTACTTCACTTGAGCTCAAATGAAATACATTACCTCATGTCTGAATTCCAGTAGCAATCAGATCTCATTTAGCACTTTTGATTGAGCACTTTCCATCCTTGAATTCCAACTGGTAACCTTTTTTCACAAATTGACCAACACTTAACAAACTATGTGTTAAACCATCAACAAGGCATACATCATCAGTATTAGTTTTACCATCCAAAGTAATGGATCCAATCCCAACAATAGCTCTAGGAGTATTGTCACCTAGTCTAACAACTCCACCATTATACATATTCAACTTTACAAATCTATTCTTATCTCTTGTCATGTGTTGTGAACAACCACTGTCTATGATCCAATCATCTTTTTTGTTAACATGAGACACTAATGTTTTTTCTTCTTTGATAGGTTTATCTTCTTTAATTTCTACAAATCCACGTAACTCATTTGTCTCATCATCATCATCAGATGCATCATCACTAGCATAATAAAATTCTTTATCCTTGATGTATTTCCCATATTTAGGCTTATGCTTCGGAACTCTAGTTGGAAATCTAGAAGCAAAATGACCAAACTTACTACAATTAAAACATTTTATGGGTAACTTTCCTTCAAACTTACCTTGGTCTTTTCTTTCTCTTCTTGTGATCAAGGCTAAGACCTTCTCATCCACATTGTTTTCAAGCCTTTCAATTTCTTCCCATTCATTAGCATAATCTCCTAACTCTTTTCTGTACTTACTTGATTTGCTAGTACCTGCAATATTTGTTCATGCATCTCTATTTTTGTGCACAATTTCCTTGAAAGCTATCTCCACCTTAGGTAAGGCATCTTTAAGCTATGCGGTCTCAAATGTAGTTAGTTTGGACACTAACATTTCTTTTGTGAAAAATGGTATGATCTCTATGGCATGCACTTTATTTTATGCTAGTGTCAAAGATCTTAGAATCTTTACAATGACCTCATCCTCAGTGTAGATTCCTCGATTGCTCCTAATTCTTGTTGCACATTATGTAACCCTTTGAAAAAACATCCTTACTATTTCATATTCTTTCATATGAAGTGTCTCCATCCTCGCTCTCCAATTTTGAAATTTGGCTCCTTTAGTGTATGTATCTCCTTCATAAAATGATGACAATCTTTCCCATATATCATGTTCTTTGTACAAATCTCTAATCTCAAAGAATTCCCCATCAGATAATGTACTTCTTAATGCTTCTCTGACTATCATGTTGTAGTGAAACATCTTCTTTTCCTGATCAGTTGTGGCAAGGTCTTCCAACTCATCTTCAGTCTTGAGTGTTGCATCTTTCTTGGTTACCATCCAATAATCCAAGCCCAAATAGAACAACTGAGTCTTCATAATGTCCTTCCATGCATCAAAATTTTCTGCATCAAACTTGGGACTTTCTTTCTTGAAGTAAGACATCCTAGATCTTTTCCTCAAGTGGTCAAGCTTTCTCTCTGAGGACCAATAGCTATGATACCTATTGTTAGGATAACAATATCTCCAACAACTAAGAGGGGGGGTGAATTAGTTGTTAACAATCTTATCAAACTCAACACCAAATATAATCTTATGAAAAATAGAATGTAAAACCACATCACGTCATTGAACACAAGTGACACCAAGATTTTTTCTCGAGGAAAACCATGTTAAGGTAAAAACCTTGGTGGTGATAACAGCCACAAACATTTTCACTATATAAATGAAACCTTGTTAGGAGTTCTAGCTCTGTCAGGAGCTTATTAATAAAATAGGCAGGTCCCTATTAAAGGACATACCCTGTTAGGGGTATTACAACTGGCCACAAGCCCAAACATTATCAGAAGGCTACATCCACCTTCAATCCTTTACTAAATATACTTTATCATACCTAAATTATCTATTAGGACAATCCAATCCTTGTGCTCAAATGCACAACCTTTTTCTATGTTAGAAGAAGATCATGTAGTCTTTTCGCTCGCATATTACCATCACAATCCACTCTACATCTCAAGGAAGAAACGCTTCCTTATATACAAGTTACAAATAATAATTCATCTAGAGGTCATCCATTATAGGACCTCATTACATAACAAACAATTACATTATCCAAGGTGATGACATATAAGCCATCTTTGATCATGTTACAACAATTATAATACATCCAAAGTTAGCTCCATCAATAATTCAATCATAAATCAATCATCTACACGTTACTCTTCCCAGTCAGCTCCTAAATAATTCCATGCTAGAAAACATTTCATAGATGACATCAACAATCACATGAACATGCTGCAATCACAATTTATCTTCTTCATGATGTCTTCTGACATTTCCCAAGTGCGCATATTGAAATTCATCGTCGCACAATAGTTATGTTCCAAACACTGCAACTAGGTCTGTGGAAACACTCAGTCTTTGTTCTTGTAATCAATCTTTACTAAAACAAGCATATCTATGTTTGATGATCATATAAACGTCTGTAGCCATAGGAATAATCTCTACACACATCCTAAAACATATGTTTAAGCCCACAAGAGCTAATCAATCATACGGAGTCCGTACCACTCTCTATAATCTTCCTATTTGTATTGTCCAACAATTCCTAGCCTCCATAACTACATATATGTTGACATCAATGACAAAACTATTGAATGAAAACAATTCCAACATGGTTAACAACAAACCCCAGGATACAAGATTATATAGACATGCACATACTTGACATCCCAGAAATATATGGTATGCTACTCAGCAGAGAATGGACTAGGTTCTTAAGAGTTTGGTCTTCTACCGACTTCACACAGTTGTGGCTACCACGGAAGGGAATAAATAATCAGATTACTATTGATGCAGAACCAAAGCTAAATAATATGATCATAGACTATAATTCTCTTAACGAGGTTTTTTTCTCACAAACTGATTTAGGGGTGAACTGATTTGATAGAATCCCTATGTTTCAAATTGAGGAAATAGATGATACCAACGTCAGTTCTATACAAGGGTTAGTACACCCTCTAATATCTGAGGAGATTCTACAAGATTTCATCAACAACATGATGAAGAACATGTAACATCTTAGACAAGAGGCTGACCCAAATATACTGATGCTACCAAGATATTGCCTCTTGCATCGTGAAAGTCATTCTGAGTTTGAGTGTCATAACTACCAAGAAGCCATATCATGAGTTTTTACCCAAGTGGTTCAGCCTATCGAACCAACCCAAAACCTAGAATTTCCATATAGACATGAACATTACAAGAAGAATGGAGTTCTTTACATGATGAATGCTTACCACCTTTCTAAGAATTATGGGAATAAAATAAGGCAAAACAAAAGGGAAAGTGAAGCCCATTGTAGTAGATAGAGATTCATATTTAGGATTAGGTTTTGAAAATATTCCTCTTTGTGAGAATGCTACTCCATCAGATGATTCTTTGGAAACGAAGTCAAAATCACAAATTCTGAAGATTTAGACTAAAGCTCAACTCAAACCCCAACCTCTCAATGGTCACCAAGTTTGGAATTTGAGATTTGATGGTTCTATATGAAAATAAGGATAAGCAACAAGAATCGAGCTGATTAATCCCTGAGGTAACTCCTACTATGTTTCTTTTAGGCTACAATTGTTTTGTACTAACAATGTCGCAAAGTACAAGGCATTAGTTTGAGGCCTTCTCATGGCACATGAGAAGAAAGTAAAAGCCCTAGTAGTGGAAGGTGATTCACAACTAATCATCAGGAAAGTCTACAACCAATACTCTTGTAATGACAAAAGACTAGTATCATACTAGAATCGTGTTTGGAACTTGGTTGAAGATCTTGAGGCATTCAATATCAAAAACATCCCTAGAAGAAAGAATGTAGACATTGATTCATTGGCACTATTGAAAAGCTCCATGCATCCTATGGAAGGGTCAAAATTAAATAAATTCTTAGTTGAACATATTGCAGCTCCAACAATTCCTGATAACATCCCAAATTTTCAAGTATTTCAAGATGATCAACAGATACTTGAGTTCATCATGAATGCTAGAGTCTTTGAAAAATAAACCATTGATGAAGAAATTGAAGGAATGGAGGAACCAAATAACCTAGGAATTATGAACTTAAAAATCAACTCCACTTCTTTAGGAATGGTGGCATTAGAAAAAAAATTTAACAAGGATGACTCTGCTCAAGAAAAAAAAAACCCCAATAGTAGGTGGAGATGATTGTGAGGTTTGCAATTTGGCTACCAAAGATGAACCAACAAAGGTCTGTGTTGGAAAGATCAGTACAAATGAAGAAAAGAAGCAAATGGTCTAATTGCTTAAAGAATACAAAGATGTTATAGCATGGATTTATGAGGATCTTAAAACTTATGACCCATCTATTATTGTACATAACATATCATTAAACCTAGATGCAAAACCATTCCACCAAAGGAAAAGGTCGGTCAATCTAGTAATTGAGCTAGTAATACAAAAAGAGGTACAAAAATTGTTGGATGCCCAGATCATTTTTCCCATTCGACACTCAACTTGCGTCGCAAACTTAGTCTCTATACAAAAGAAGAATGGATAAGTCAAGTTATGTGTAGATTCGTAATTTTAGTAGGTCCTCTCAAAAAGACAACTATCCGCTGCCTTCTCTTGACGAGGTGTTGCAAATAGTCAATGGTTCACAAATGATGTCCTTTCTTGACAGTTATTTAGGGTACAATCAAGTTATGGTAAAAGAAGAAGATAGATTGAAGATGACATTCACCACTAAATGGGGAACATTCACGTACCATTGCATGCCATTCAGGTTAATCAATGTTGGCGCTACCTTGCAATGCACGATGGACGAAGTATTTAAGGGCCTTGTAAACAAGTGCATAGTTATATACATGGATGATCTCACTATTTTTTCAAGAAACCGAGCCGACCATATTGATGATTTGCGCAAGGTTTTAAGGAGATGTCGAAGGTATGGAATATCATTAAACCCTAAAAAAAGTGTTTTTGGGGTAACCCAAGGTAAATTATTAGGGCACATTATATAAAAAATTGGGATCTTTATTGATCCCAAAAGAATTGAAGCCATCCTCAATTTGGTCCCACCTAATAGGGGGAAGGAATTAAAGTTTTTTTTCAAAACACTCCAATCAAAGAATCCTTTGAAGAGATCAAAACATCCATCGCTACCACTCTGATTTTGGTTAGTCCAGATTATACTTTATCATTTAAGATATACTCATTCTCCTCAGAACATTCATGTGCAAGTATTCTTACACAAAAGAAGAATGAAGAAGAAGAGAGACTGATATCTTTCATGAGTTATCCCATCAAAAACACTGAACTCAAATATCCAAACTTGGATAAACAATCATTTTCACTAGTAAAGGTTGTCAAAAAGTTCTGACATTACATTCTAAGAAGTAAATTTGTATCCATCATTCTTGATCCTATCGTCAAATCCTCACTAATGCAAAACAAATTAGGTGAATAGACAGGAAAGTGGATGGCTATTCTGCAAGAGCTTGATCTTGAAATTCAACCCATGAAGTTGGTAAGAGGCCAAGGCCTAATGAAAATGATAGCTGAGACAAAGAAACATCTGGTTTGTCAAGTATACACTGATCAAGGGACTATAACTGATATTTGGTATCATGATGTAATTTATTACCTTCTCCAAAATCGATGTCCTGAAGGACTGAATGGTTCCCAAAGAAGGTCCTTGAAGATCAAGAGTAGCTCCTACATGTTGAAGAATAGGAAGCTCTACAAATGCAATGATGATGGGTTGTACTTAAGGTATCTGGACATGATAGAGGCCAGACAAATCCTTGCTGATTTTTATGATAAATATGTCACAGGCCATGGGTTCGCCGAGGCCACTACACACCAAATACTAAGATCTGGATATTACTGGCCAACTCTATTCAAGGATACAAGCGAACACGTGCGTTCTTGTCATACATGTCAAACCAATGCTACCCATGAAAGGCATCCTACTATGCCTTTGCAACCATTATATGAGGTACGACCATTTGCCTAGTGGGGCTTAGATTTGTTGGAATAATTAATCCCCCCTTTTTAGCAGGTCACAAGTATATTCTAACAACAACAAGCTACTGCACATGATGGACAAAGGCTTGGGTTTTAAAAAATCACACCGCCGAAGTGATAACCATGTTTTTGAAGAAATGCATCATAACATAGTTTTCCATGCCTTTCTTTTTGGTATGTGATAATGTACCTTCATTTTCATCTGCATCACTTACGCAATGGACCTTTGAAAATCGGGTTAATCATTCATTTTTCTTCCAATTATTATCTGTAAGGTAATGGTGTTGTAGAATCTACTAACAAAAACTTAACAATGATAATTAAACATCTTTTAAATGAAAATCCTAGGGATTGGCACACATTGTTAAAACATGCCTTATAGACAGATCGAGTGAGAATAAAAATGCTTTAGGGACTTCCCCCTACCAGTTAGTCTATGGTTTGCAACCCATTTTTCCTATGAACCTAAAAATACCAGTTTTGAAATTCATGGACCACTACATTGATTGTGAGGATAGGGTGCAAATACAACTCATGAACCTACTAGATTTAGAAGAAGAAAAAACCATGGCCCTGGAACATGTATCTAGGCATCAAGCTATTTTCAAACGTTGGTTTGACAAGAGAGAAACTATAAAATCCTTTAGAATTTTTGACTTAGTCCTCATGTGGGACAAGGCAAAATAAAATTTAGGCAGTCATACCAAATTTCAACGACTATGGGTTGGCCCATATCAAATAGCAGAAATCTTGGGAGAAAACACTTTCAGGATCAGTTCTCTAGATGGGAAATAAGTTCCATTTCCCATCAATGGTTAGTTCTGCAAACATTATTTCGAATCTTGGAAAAAAATGTTCCACCCTTGTGTTATATTAGTTTAGATCTTTTCTTTTCTTTTCTCTTTTTTTTTTTTTTTTTTGGGGGGGGGGGGTTGGTCTTGTGTCAGTTTGTTTTGTTGGGGCTTCTTTCAAAAGAGTGTCCCACACCAAGTGGTTTTCAATGAGAGCCAAAGGTATTTCTTAGTCAAAATTTTTAAGGGAATTTATCTTGCAAGAAACTGTATATAGTAATAAGAAATGGTGGTACCTTTCACTAGCAATCAAGCTCATGTTCAAAGCCGATCATCCTCAACACATTACACACTATAAGAACGATGTCAGAATTTTTGTTTTCCTGTGTAAAGTATCAGCTAGAATTGATCAGAGCCCATAGTTATGGGTGACCTTAGGTCTCAAAATCCTTCTCCATCTATATCTTGACTAAAAAAAATGAGGAAGTCAAAAGGAGGAATGCATAAAGACAATGTCAACAAAAAAATTAGAAAATCAAAGCTCAAATGCTTGGGCGACACAACCTAATTGCCGCCCAAGTTTCCAAAAAGAAAAATCCATTAGAGATGCAAGTACTAAGGTAGCACAACCTAAACGATGCCTTAGAATATCAAAAAATGTTGAAATAAAGATAATTGAAGAAGTGGCATATTCAGATAACAATGGCTCAAGCAAGTCACCTTCCATAAAGATAATGTTGACTCTAAAAGAGAGCCCTCCAAATATTGAAAACTTCAAAGCTTGTAAGAAGATAGAGAAGGGTGACTCTAGCAACCTCTACCGGGGCTATGGATGCTAGATTGGAAGTAGAGAAAGGTTAGATTGAGTTTGACGAATCCATTATCTATAGGTGAAGGTTAGTTCTGGTTGGCTTTTATCAAATAAATCTTTGCCAATGTGTCGAAGGAATGAACACACAAATATACACATAGGAAGTGATAGCAGAGGAATTCAATTCTGAGAGTTGGTGTGAGATTATCTCTATTAATGACATTTGTGTCAGATTTATGGCAAGACAGAGTCTAGACGTAATTTTCTAGATAAAGAAATGTCTTGGTCATTTCTTTCTTTTGTCAGGGCTATTTGTTATTGTTCCACAACACACACCCTAGTTTGGCTACTTGGCCAAGGGGCCCCCCTTATTTTTTCTTGTTTTATCTCTCTTGGTCTTTAGGTTTTCTCATTTGGTCCCCTTCTTTGAAGTTTTTAGAGAAAATCCCATGTTTGAGGAGTGCTTTAAGTCCTTTTAGGACTTTCAGCATTTTGGAGTTCCTTGGAACCCCGGACATATGAAACTCTGAAATGCCGAAACCCCACAATTAAGAGAAGAAGAAAGTCCTTTCAAACTTTTGGTGTCTAAAACATCGAGGACGCATGACTCATGGGCTTCATATTTTTGGAGTCTGAAAGTGTAAAACCCAATGACGATGTCACTTAGCCTGAGGGTTTATAAAAGCAACCAAAGGCTTCATTTCTTCATTTTGTGACTTCTTGTTTATGAGATTTTGATTAGTGCTTTTGCAACAAGTTATTCTAGGCTCGTAGATACACTTATTGTCATTTTTATCCTCTGTTTTGATTGAGATTCCATGCTCATCACACCACTCTTAAGTTCTTCCTAGAGATCTTGTCAGTGCCCTTGTTCTCAAGTTAAGTTTTTTTTTGTTTTTCCCCTTTTGTGCTTTTTTTTTTCTTATTTTTTTGGGTTCCAAGGTTTTCTTTAGCTTTTGTTTCTTTTTGGTGTTTTAGGCATCATTGTAGTTAGGTTCTTGCTTAGTTTCAAGCATTGTTAGATTAGGGTTTTAATTTTTCTATTTTGTTCATCTCAGTCCCTGAATTTTTGGCCCCCAAAGGTCCGAAGGACCAATCAAGCAATTTGCATGAAGGGATCTACAAAGACAACAAAGTCCCTTTTGCATTTTCATAGTTTCAGCCTCCGAACAATCTCAAAAACTCTGAAGCTCCACAACACCGACAAGTTTCCCAACACCTAAGTCATCTTTGGATTTTTGACCTTTCGGCCTCTGCTCACTTTTGACATCTTCGAAACTTTGCAACACCAAAGATAGAGAGGCCATCACTCTTTCACTTTTTCAACCTTTTGGCCTCCGAATAATCTCAACATCTCTGAAGCTCTGCAACAGTGACAAGTTTCCCAACTCCCAAGTCATATTCGACTTTTTGGCCTTTCAGCCTCCACTGACTTTTTACACCTCTAAAACACTGAGAAAATAGAGTTAAACTTATTTTGTTGGTTTTAAACTTTTGGATTTGATTCTCTGGGATCATTGAGACATTCTTGCTTGGTTTTTAGTTCTTTTTAATAAGTGTTTTCTGATTAGTTGAATGTTTTCTTGTACAATGCTAGAAAAGATAGTCGTACCATCCATGAAGTCCTTGTTTAAAGGATACCCTTCTCTTTTTAAGGTTAGGAACCTTCACAGTGAAATCACATATATTGACATGGGAAATGTGGACTGAAATAATTTTCTCACCAGGTGTGCCAACCCAAATGGAAGATCAACTAACTGCACTTCTCTAGTGTTTTCAAGTTTGGTTAATGCTACAACACATCCTATGTCAATCTTATCTTCAGATCTAATCATAACCCTTGCGCAACACTATGTTCCCGATGAGAGGGTAGTGAAGAATAAAATAGGAGACATTGTCCTCAACCACCAAAAAACATTGAGGATGTCTTTCACTTTCCCAAAGGGGTCAATAAATTATATGCATGCTCCATCGACAAGAGTTGGCAGTGGTTTAACAATAATATTCAATTTGCTTATGAAATTGTTAACAAGGAGTACCTAATGCACCCCCTATCAAAGAACAAGCTGGATATGACAGACATGACAAGAGGATATTTGAAAGATGACATCCATGCTGCAGTAACCATGATGAGAAGCTTATATGGGCTTCCCCAATATATCCAACTTGAACCTTGGATGATTTTGCTAATTGAAAGGATAAAGGGGAGAAGGCTAGATTTGATTGGGCCAGCATTCTAAGTGATAACCTAGATGAGAAGTTTGTTGGAAAGTGGTTAGAACATGCACACATATGCACATGCACATGTATGGAATGTTGTCATTTATGGAAACACTTATCAGTTTTATGGTCACACATATTGGATATGTTGAATGTATTTGAATGTAGTTGTTGAATGGAAAAATGCCTAAGTCCACAGACTGTTTCATTAAGCCAATCTAACAGAAAAGATTAGCGAGATTTACAAAAGTTGAATTAAGGCATGTGATCTTAATGAAATGCTTGTAGGACACCAATGAACACATGTGTAAGGTCACATGTGTTATTATTGACGGATGAGAGAGATATGTCTAGTTGATTGGATGCAAAGATAGTAAATGGAGCATAACATATTAGAGATCATTGAGGCCAACTTTGTGAGAGTTTGGAAACTTATTTTTGGATTCTTTCTTAGATTTGAAGCTGACTAAGGATGTTATTGAAGTATGCAATTGTGCTTAAATTAATATGATGTTTAGCTAGAGTAATGTCAACTATATTTGTAATTATACTCCTAACAGGGTATAAATATACAGACACTTTTTTAAAAGTGTGCGATGATGACATATGATAACATATGGATACTGTAATGTTGTTGGATGTGAATTGTGAAGACATCTAAAGGGAAAATAAGTGATCAAGAGGAAGGAGAACAAGAGGATTTATTCTAGAGATACTTTGATAACTCTTTGTATTATGGACAACAGATTTGTTGAAAGTGTTGTTGTGCCTATTATATACTCCTAACAGAGTTTGTTTTCCTTTAACAGGGCTAGGACCTTTAACAAGGTTGATTCCCTAACAGGGATCTTATTGCATACATCCCCTAATAGGGATCTTCCTATATTGTATTAATCAGCTCCCAAAAGGGCTAGAACTCCTAACAGGGTTTCAAGATTCATAATGTAGAATATTGTGGGTACCATCCCCACCAGGGTTCTCCCTTGGCCAAGGTTTCCTCAAAAATAAATATGGTGTTATGATTTATTCTATGTTTATCTTTGTTTCATGGTTGTTCATTTTCTATGACATCCTTATTTGTTTCTTAAGGAAAGTAAAGAAGTTAAAGAATTCATTTAAGTATTGTAACACTGATTCACCCCCCCTCTCAGTGTTACCAAATCCTAACACAATTGATTGCAGTAAATAATAATCCCCAATTTTACATGGCTTCATACATTGTCTATCTACTTTTCGCCAAGGCAGAATACCCTGGTTTAGTGAAAAGGGGAGCTTTGGGCCAACCTAATGCATGGCCATTCACTATATATCTGTAGCTCATGAGAAAGGAGAAATTAAATTAAGATAGCATAGAGTACAAGATTGTTAATGCTGCTTTTGTATTCGCAATCATCAATTCAATTGAGAGAGATTATGCGAAAAGACTCTCAGAGGAGGCTACTGCTAAAGTTAGGGCAATAGGTGCCTATTATATCTATTTCAAAACTTTCACATATATGAAAGTGGAAGGATGCACTCTTACACCAAAGAAGATTTCTAGATACCCATCAAACAGAATAATTCTTTTAGAGATGGCTAGGAAACTTTTTGACGCCTATGAGTGTAACAAACACAAGAAGAAACATTGCTAGGACTTTCCCATTTCCATTGGCCCTCACTCTCTACAAGACATGAAAGTATGCAAGTTTCTAGCCTTCGAATGGGATGAATACCCCTTGAAACATTCAATTTGATCATAACCAAGTTTGACACCATAGGCACTTACATCTACATCATGGTAAGGCATTATGTTCATGAGCCTCGTACTAAACATCATTGGATGAACTGCACAGATGACTACGATGTTAAGATCTAAGATTATTGACGAATGTCTCTTTAGTTGGCACAAGATGCCCTACTCCTGCGCATTCCACCCAAAGTATGGGATGTGGATATTGAAGATATTTTGGATTCTCTATATAATAAAGATAAGATATACACAAGGGCCATACTTAATACAAAAGTAAATAAGGAAGAAAATAATGATATAGATTTCCAAGCAAGACACGTAGTAAAAACTACTAAGGATTGGATTAGAAGGTCATTCAAAATGGATCTCATGAATGCTAATGAAGCAAAAACATGACCAAAATTCTAAAGGGGAGAAGAGGAAGGGAGAGAAAGTAATGATGCCCAAGTTCAAAGGGGCATCTCCTCAAAAGCGAGAGACTATTTATTGACATGATCAACCAATGATTTATGGCTCAAACCCAAATGAAAAAATGGATAGGGAAAGAATGATGAGAAGTAATACTCCACCTGTTGCTCAGCCCTTTGATACCCAAGGACAAACATCTACCTCAGGTAGCTCCCCAACAATAAAAGTCACAGGACCTAGAACTACACATGAAGAGAAGGGGAAGGTGTACAAGAGAAATATATGATCTACATCCCCTCAATTAGAAACTATACAAGAGGAAGTGGAGGAATAAGAAGAAGAAGATCATGTGCCCTTGGTAAGGAGAAAATGATTAGGAACAAAGTCCACTAAAAGAAGATTTCAAGAAGAGAACGTTCCAACTAGTGTAGGCATAGATGCACATGATGAGAAAATGGATCCCCGGGATTCCCTTGGTCTAGATGAATTTTATGTTTTTTATTTCAAGGACATCCCTCGATTTAAGGATCAAATGGAAGAATAATATATACTAACTACAGATGAAAATATTGAATTTAACATGTATGTCATTCACTTTTTCTCGTCCTCTATCCCAATTAATTGTCCCCACTACTGAACAAACAATGGAAGAACCAATTATTGAAAAAGAGCTAGATCCACAAATCCCTCCACTCATAGGAGAATCAATAGAAGTTGAAGATGGTGCTACTTAGGATCTCCCAGCCATATAGATGAAGTAATTTGAACAAGTAAAGTTACCAGAAGAAGCCCCAGTTGACAAGGAGAGTGAAGTTGACACCACAACAAAACAAACTGAATCTCAACTTCCTACACCAAATCCTCCACCAACTTTGTATCCTACTCCTCTGCCTTCAGTTGAAATTCCTACTCCTCTACCTTTCTCTCTCATGTTTTATTCTAATCCAACCAATGAGGATGTGAAAGACCAACAATATCTTGAAGATTCAGAAAGGGAAGAGAGTACTCCTCATGAGGACGCACCAGAAGAACCCATTACTAAATAACAACATAAGGAAGCAGAAGAGGAAGATCCAGAGGGTGAAGAAAATTTAGAAGAAATGGAATATCTAAATAAATAAGAAGGAGAAGAGGTTGAAGCTTGAATAGAAAGAGAATTGACCTATGTTTTGATTACTCCATATGAGCCAATCACCGCATTCACAAAGCCCACCTGGTTCACCAAGGAGATATAGCCAAGGAGAAGGGTATATGGTGAGGAAGAAGACAAAAACATGGTTAGGTCAAACTTTCCATGGAGGAGAATCTAGCACCCCAGATCGAATAATTTTGTATGTCACTCAAGACCATAGAGGCCAATGGAAAGCATAGGTTTTTGTACCAATGATTAATGCTAGCATTGCAGAGATAACTCCTGAAAACTATACTTTTGATGAGTTTGATTTAGGTGAACCTACAATAGATGGGATTAAAACATTGGTTACACTTGATTAAAACATGCCTTAGGTTTTATGGATAAATATGAAGAGAAAATAAGGGCATTAACAGAGAAAAATGAAGCCTTAAAGAGATTCATTACAAAAATAGCATGTTGCATTGACCTAGATAACCAAGAAGCCTCATTACAGGTTGACCTAGAGAAGAGAGATGCCCAAGAATTGCCAAAAGATATACCACATTCTTTCATTCATGCATGTTCAGATTGGAAGGCATAATTGAAGAGTTTGGGAAGGCCGAGCAATCTTGAGGTTGTTTAGAGTTATTCTTCAAGAGGTCACCAAATTGGTGGATATGATAGGCAACGAGAAAGGGTTGGATGTACAAATTGAAAAATGCAAAAGGATTCTTAGGGACCTAAAAATAATAAAGAAGCAATGCTTCCAAGTTTTGGTTAAGATATATGAAGGGTTAGAACTTGAAAATTTAGAGACCTGGATCAAAGACATAGGTCGAACGATAAAAGTTTATAAAAAATGTCTAAATAAAGTGAGTAAGAAACAAGAGGAAGTAATGAACTGGATCAAAGAAATGCATAAATTATTTGAAGGAATTTACCTTTATTTATATGAAGATGAATATAGTCACATAATGTGCCCCATAAATAATATTGTATAGTAGTTCATGGGAATTATGGCTAGTATAAATACGAAGGAAGACCTCCAACAACTTTTCTATCAAAAGCAGGTATGCAAAGAATGTTGGGTCATGAGGAGATTAAATCTTTGGTTATAGAATTGGTCACCTTTAGGGAGAAGCAAAAATAATGCCTTGATGATATTCAAGTGGTAGACTTCAAAGAAGTGCAAGAGATAGTGGAAAGACTCCGCAAGGAACATCCAAAAATCCTTCCAAAAGACTAAGTGTTCAATTTTAACTTAGTCAAATTTTGCAGTAAGAAAATTTTAACATTTGTGATTTTTCCCAGTTCAATTTTTTGGCCTTTCAGTCTCTGAAAGTCCAAAAATTTCTAGGAGTCATAAGGGTTACACTTAGTTATTTTTTTAGCTTGTCTTTTTCGAAGTCAAGGTTGGGGTCTGAAATTCCTAGGTCATTTTGATATAGAGTATTTTACATGAAGAGATTGTTTTGGGTTAGATTTCCTGCATGTTTGGGGTCATTTTTTATAACCTTGGGGATATCAATTAGTTGAGTTCATGAAGGGGAGCCATGATGAAGATTCCAAGGAAGAGCTCTAAGTTTTGAAGAAGACTCCAGTTCGTAGAACGGTGGAACTCTAGCGTTGATCTCTTATTTTCTTGATAGATTTAGCTTTGTTTCCTCTTGTAAATGTAATGCAGATGGATTATCCATGCAAGCTTGTTAAGCCAATAGGAGCTATATGTGTGGGCTTTTAGCCCCATAATTGCTAGAAAATTGTCATCCTGTTGCCCTGCTTGCTTGCTCCCTCCATCTGAAAGCCCTCTTCTGATACTGGCCAAAGTTTACATTGACATACCAAAGCCACCGAGAAGCTTGGGACCAAAAGCGCATAGTCACCAAGGAGTTTTTAGGAAGACATGGCAGGGTTGAGCCAGTGAGAAGCTTAGCATTAAAGGCCCATAGCCACCGAGGAGTTTTCTGGTAGACATGGGTAGGTCTCTAGGGTTATGCCATTATGCTCTGCCAACACCATGGTGTCCTTCCCCTCATAGAAAATTGTCTCAAAGAAAACCATCAAGGAAAAGTATATAGGAGGTAGTGGTCGCTAACATTATGAATCCAGGGAGTTGTTTTGTGTTGGCAGAGGTATGTGCATATTGAATCTTCCTTTTGTTACAAAAAAAAAAATGTTTCCTCTTGTTTCATTCTGTAGGGGTTTGCAGAAAATAGACCAAAGATATTATACTAAGTTATGTGATTTATATTTCTTTAATTTCTATTTTTTTGGTTCAGTAGGATTTGCAGATTATATTCATCACTTATTGATTTGGCTATTAACATCAGTGAATCGCTACATGTTGCTACATTCAACCTTTCTTTTTAAGAGGTACAATGATTATTGGCTTGGACTACTTCTGTAATATACTTGATTTATCACTCTTCCATTTGTATTACTCGTATACGAATGTTGTAAGTTCAAATTCGACCAAAAGCCTATTAAAAAAATTTGCCCTCTTTTCCTAGAAAAGGAAGAAAGCTCTGGTTAAACAATGATATCGAGAAAGTTCACTTTTATGATCATTATAGCATGGATGGTAGTTGATGTGGCAATAGTATTATTTATTTTTGGTGTCTCACTCTATGTGGCAAGTATTTATCTTTCGTGAGCCCTAAGTTCCATCAATTTAGCTCTACTACACATGTAAGACCAAATGATGGCTCTATCATTCAAGAGCAGTGCTTACATTCATGAGCTTGAGGGTTTCATCAGAGACTCATCTCTCCCAAGTGATGGCTTCTATTTACACCAGGTCTTAGTTTCCATTCTTCTTTTTGCTGATGACATGATTCTCTTAGCCTCCTCACCTGAGTGTCTCCAAACAATTATTGATATCTTGGCCTCCTTTTGTGATTTGAGATAGCTTTTGGTTAATCTGGGGAAGACATGGGTCATGGTCTTCAATTGCTTGAAGACCTCACATTTACACTTCTACTTCTAGGGACAGGAGATCAAGATTGCCTCCACATACACTTACCTCAGGGTTAAGTTTTCCAGTCCTTGCTTTAGTTTGAGACCTTCTATTCAGCCCAGAATCAACAAAGGGATGGGTTCCCTCACCCTGATTGAGAGACAATGCTTCAAACACCACTTTCAAGACACCTCATCCAAGTTATCCCTCATGGATTCTTTGGTTAGACCTACTGTACTCTATGGCTCTATTATTTGGGACCATCTCTTCTTGATTCTGATAGGGCCTCTATTGAGTGTATACAGACTCTCCTCCTTCGGCATATCATCAGATGTCATTGTACCACCTCCCACAACATCATCCTGGCTAAGTTCAAGGTTGATCCCTTTAGGTTGGGAGCCATCTTTGACCTAGTTTGGTTTCTTCACCGCCTACATTGCTTCGCAGACTCTTCAGATGATCAGAGTAGATACTATTACCTCACCTATTTCTCTTATATTGAGCTAGCTAGATCTGACACCTCCTGTAGAGCTCGTTGTTGGTATGCTCAGGCCACTTCCCTTTTAGGTTCCATCGAGATTGATATTGATCGTCTACCCCCTTTCAGTTTTCTTTGGATGCTTCGGCTCATCTTCTCCCCTCCAGACAAGATTTGAATGAGCATGTCAAACTTGACATCTACAAGCAGTACATCATCTTGACCTGGACCAACCCTAGTGGGGGCTTACATCCGAGGATGTCTTTTTATGCTGAGCACTTCTTACACATCCAGGATAGGATCATCATTCGACCCAGATATTTATCACAGCGTCGATGCTATGCTCTTTAGATCACGCTAGGATCTTTCAGAGTCGGCTCTCACCACCTACAAGCATAGACTAATCATCACATTGATAGAGAGGATCACATTTGTAGTTTATGTACATTGTCTGAGATTGAGACCAAGGCACATTTCATTTTCCGCTACCCTATATACTATGAGATTAGAGGGAGACTCTATTTCTTATTCAGAGATTGTAGCTCCTTGACTTCCTTATTTTGTTACTTTGACCAAAGATGTTTGGCACTCTATTTACAGGTGTAGACACCCAAAACTGGGCAGGTGTCTTAAAATCATTCAAATTTGCAAAATCTTAGCCAAATGCTATGATTTTCATCAAAATGGATCAAATCAATTTTAAATGGATATTTATTAATCAAAATTGGACAAAATCATTTAAATCAAAGGAAAAATCAAATCATGACATCAAATAATTAAATACAAGCTTAAAGGGATCAATCACACTGTATAATTGATTTTAATCAATTAATTGTATAGTTTTAAATCAAAAATTAAATTGAACCTATTCCCTTACATGGCTAATTTAATTAATTGATGGAATTTAATTAATCCTAATATCTTTCAACATAATTTGAGCAACCAATAAGAATTGAGAACACAATGCACATGGATCACTCCAAATAGTTGAATCTCAATCACTCATTTTCAACTTTGAATCTCAACCACTCAAATTTGTCTATTTGTCCAAACCTTTGAGACAATCATTTAAATTGTCTCCCCATTTAAAAATATTTCAAAGTTTTTGACTCAACCAAGGCTAAATCATGATCAAGTAACTCTACCCCCTACCCTTGGGATTTTTACTATAAATAGAAGTCATTTTGAGAGCATAATATACTAGAAAATTCAAGTGCATAACATCATCACTATAGGCAATTTGAGAGCAATTGGAGCAATTGAGCAATATCTTAAGCATTGGAGAGAAAATTTTGAGAATTGAGAGCAATATCATGAGAATTTGATTAATCTTTGTATCATTTTGAGAATTGAGAGCTAGATTTAGGCATTTATAATAATTTTTCATTCTAGGATTGTCACTAGTAGAGAATAGGCCCGAGAGCTCTACTTACCAAGATTAGATAGAGAACCATGAGATGTTATGGATGTTAAATGCAATTCTTAGATTAAATTTCCATTGTATTTTTATAGAATTGTTGTTAATTGTCCTAATTTCATGAAGGTATAAACACTCACACACAATAGGAGATGGTACGGCTCTGTGACCATACCCTGCAGCTTCTATTTCCCCAAAAGCAGGTCACTGAGTAGCTCATTATGGATTTCTTCTCACCCTCACCCCCAACTCAAGGTGTGAAGTGGCCCTCATGTGCCTCCACCATCGGTCACTCCAGATCCATGAGGCCTCACAGTGCTTCTACCCATCAGCGACAGACCACAAACAGATCACGACGACAACACCATAACCATATTCTTTTGGGTCTTTATCCTTTTGTGTTGGATTTCTTTTCGCAAGGGAAGGACCCCTAGTCCTTGCCCTGGTGGTTCTTTGTTCTTTGCTTCTTCTTATTTGGTTCCTTGTTCTTTTAGCATCTTCCCCCGACCACTGTTTGGTGGTCCACTGGTTTCTTGCTATTTTGGTTGTATGATTCATGTCCCATAAACCCTTTTTGGTCTTCCGTTGGACATTAATAAATTTATCTTATCTTATCTAAAACCCTGTGAAGTGATTTTCTCCTCTTGTGATTGTTCAAGTTAAGAAACCTCGATCACATTGGTTTTTAGTCTACTTTATGGACTTAAATCTCCACCTTTAGAAGAATTCAAACACACCAGCATATTTACGAGCTAATAGACAACTCCAAATTTACTAGAAAGATAGCCTTCAATCAATCAATGACTTACATCCAATAGAATGCATTTTTTTGTGTTTCCATGAATGGAACTGATGCCCATATAAATATGGTAAGAAGGATGCATGTAGCCACTACAAATCACCCAAGTTGTCTTAAAGCTAGGTATCACAAATGCAAATCAAGACTAAAAATTAACTTTTTGTTGTGGATCACTGTGACGATGCATGAGTCTCCAACAAAATAGAGAACCCAAATTGTTTGTGCATCATTTTGAGGATGTCTAAGTCTCCAAAAAAACAAAGAATCTTCAGGGGTATATAATAAGCTGCAACTATAGTATTGATTTGTGGCGAAGAAATTTTTCCACTGAAATCTTATTTTAAGTAGAAGCTTTACTTTAGAAAATTAAAGCTTATGTATCTATATAGCATATGCATATATATGAAGATATATTATGTAGCTATATCATATCATTTCTCTTCGAGTAAGTATTACACTTTCAAAAGAAGAAGTATTAATAGGTCTGTACGTGTAAATAAACAATGGGATTTCAAAATAAAAAACTTTACTTTAAATACACTAAAATCTGCTCTAGCTATATCATATCATTTCTCTTGAAATAAGCATTATAGTTTCAAAAGAAGCTCTAAATAAATATTAGGTGTGGAAAATAAATAATTTTCATTTCATATAAAATATATTTACATTTGTTGCGTACTTTAAATTTTGCACCACTGCTACGCTCTGTATGCTCTCTGTGTTAATGAAATCAACATGAAATGATGAACATACACTGCAAACTATAATTGTGTGTGTGAAAATTATACCTAGCTGTAGACACAACACTTCAGTAAAACATTAGAGGTTAGCAAGTCAAAAATCTACAATATAAATGAAACTAGCTAACTAGGTGATTTACTGCCTTCTAGTAGGTGCGAGTATGGTATTCTCAGATTCAGACCGAGATCAGTGACAACGCAACACCTAAACGAAGGATTTGAATACAAATGATAATGAGTGCAGATTAATCTATTTTTTTGGATTTTGTATGCAATTAGGATGAAAAATTGTATGAATCTAATCTAGATGATTGAAATTGATATGCAAATTATTCTAACAATGCTATGAATTGATATGAAAATGGATGCAAAGCAACGAAATGATAACAAAATCTCACAAATCGCTTATTCGCAAGAGCTTGATTCTTCATATGCAAATTCACCAGAGTAATTATGCAAATTCAAGGGGTCCTTTTTTGAAGAGCTGAGCCTTGATTATATAGAAATCCAAGGCTTGAGGATTCATTGAGAAAAGCCATAAATCACTCTTGATAAAGTCAGGTTGATTTTTGAGTTAACAAGAAATCGGGAATAGATTAACTCATAAAATCATGCAAAAGCACTTTTTGAGTCAAAATAGAGTTTAGTTCACTTTTTCAACTCACAATCAGATGTCGAGTTTAGAAAGTTAACAAATTGAAATTGAAAATTGATATAAAGTTGACTGCGTTTTTTATTATGCATGATTTAATATGAATTGATTTAAAAATAAAGTGATTTATTCTCAACTTAACTGATTTTGAATTTAAAATAACTGATTTATGGGTTAATCAATTATTAAATCAAACTTTTATTCCAAACTATATTATTAAATTTGACAACTTGTTTTAATCAATTAAATAAGAATTCAACTGATTTTTTTAGCAAATTTGATTTATTGTCAAATAAAATAATATTAATTAGGAATAAATATAATTATATCTAATTAAATTATTTAAGTGGCAGTATTAATCTAATTAATTAAATATTTATCATATTCAATTAATCAAATTTAGGATAAATATGATTTATCACCAAATAACATTTAATTAAAGATAATTAGGATAATTAGGAATAATAAGGAATATTCCCCAATGCAAAATTAGGATAATCAATTTTTGATAAACTAATGTGCAGATGTGCCTTAGGTTAGGACTTTGATGTTGATTTCGATCGATTTGTCGATGTAGGAGGTTAATGAGGTTGAAGCCCAGTTTTGGGGTATTACAGTAATGAATAGAATAAATATAACTTATAAAGAGATAAACTACTCAAACATTTTTGGGGGTTTGTCTTGTGAAACCCTCTCTGGAAAGAAACAAATTTCTCGAATCCATTATTCCATATTCAATAGACCTCATTCTGTGCCTACCTGTTCTACTTAGATATCATATTCAGCTTTAGTAAAATTGATGTTTTTTTTCAACTTTAGTAGGCTTCAAACTTGGTCCTCTTTACTCATTTTTATCTCTGAATTGTACAAGAAGTAGCAATAGATATAATGGCCTCCATAGATTCTCAACAAGGGGGAATTATTGTGAGTTGAAATTCCACCTACACTCTGTTTAAATGTTCAGAACATGTTGACATATAATTATTTTTAAAAAAATTATTCTTTTTGCCTCAGGGATTTTCCTTCTTGTCTTTCTTGGAAGAGCTAGAAATTGATAGCTTGCTCAAGCATCAAAATACTACCGGAAACATTAGCTGATCTATTTTCTTGCAAGAGATGGATTCTACAGATTATTTTAATTTAGTGGGCCTTCCAAGCAACTTTGGTCAACTCCAATCTCTCTATTATCTGCAGTTAAGAGGATGCTCTCAGTTAGTTCCATTGCCTGGAATCTTTGGGGACTTGTCTTGCTTGGAGGAGTTGGATTTAAGGTCTTGTAAAATGTTGAAAAGCATCCTAGAGAGCTTCCAGAAACTTAAATATATGTTTCACATGCACCTGCAAGGTTGTTCGAAGCTGAAAGAAGACATTCCATTTCCATGGAAGAACTTGATTTATTTAAGGTCTTGTAAAAATCTGAAAAGCCTCCCAGATAGGTTCAAGAAACTTAAATCTTTGTTTCACGTGCACCTGCAAGGTTGTTCAGAGCTGAAAGAAGACATTCCATTATCAACAAACATTGGCAATTTATCTTCCATGGAAGAACTTGATTTATTTAAGATCTTGTAAAAATCTAAAAAGCCTCCCAGATAACTTCTAGAAAGTGCACTTGCAAGGTTGTTCGGAGCTGAAAGCAGACATTCCATTATCAACAAACATTTCCACTTTATCTTCCATTGAAGAAATTGCTTTATTTAAGGTATTGTAAAAAGATGAAAAGCCTCCCTGATAGCTTCCACAAACTTAAAATCTTTATTTCATGTGCACCTACAAGGTTGTTCAGAGCTGAAAGCAAACATTCCATTATCAGCAAACATTGGCAATCTATCTTCCATGAAAGAACTTGATGTAACTCCTTATACCGAATGCACTTGGAAGGTTTTTCATAGATCATTGAAGTTGATAAAGCTTCCAAACAATATTGAGTAGCATCAATGTGGTTTGTGTGTGCTTAACTTACACCGTTGCTCAACGCTATCTGAAATACCTTCGATGTTTGGCAATTTGTAAGTAAAAAAGAAAACTATATTGGAATATGTTACACTGCTCAAATTTTCATTGTTTCATACAAATTTTCTAAGTAAAAAAGATAACCTAAAACATAGGTTTATAATGGGATGAACAAAGCAGACAATTATATTATTAGAATTAATCTACCACAATGTTGATACAAATTTTCAGTTTCCTAAAAAAACATGCAAAATTCAACTCCTAAACTATCAGCTTATCATTGCATTCCAAAAGAACATGAAACTGCTAGCTTAGAGATAGTTTAAGAGTAGTTTTTTTTAGTTAGCTTTAGCTTACGTTTTATTTCAAGTTTAATGTGTAGCAAAAGCCCTAGCTACTAATTTATTATTTTCAAAGGGTGAAGCACTATATAAACACATCAAACAATGTAATTAGGGTCGATATTTTATACATTAAACTATATGTGATTGGTGCTTCATTTCATGGTGTGATTATTCTTCTATCTATGAAAAATTTGTGGATTGGTGCTGCTAATTTATGAATTTTAGAGAGCCGATTGTGTTGGTTGTAAATTATATTTGTGATCATTTAATTCTAGAGTTTACTACTATTGTATCATCTTGTTGTGACGAACTATTGGGGAATTGTCTCTTTCATGCGTAAGGATAAATTTTTCTCATGTGTGTGTGCATTCATGGTGGCTTCACGATTTGATTAATTTTGAGAAACATTGCATCTGTTATTTTCATTCCATTGATGATCGCATCTGCATCTTATGATTTGTGAGTGATTCTGATTCATATTGTGTGGGTTTTTTCTTTAAATTCCTTGGTGGTTTAATTCACAAGTTTGATATATCAGTGGTTTATGTCCTTTAGGAATTTGCTTACAAGTTATTTGATTTCAATGTATCGTTACCCTAACCTTTTGTTATTTATTTAGAAATATGATTAATCATAGATTCATGTTAAAATTGCATAATAGGAATTACGTACTTATCTTAATCTAGAAAATATTAAAAAGATTTTTTGTTAAAATTTATTTTGCAGCCTCTTCAAGAATCGAACTAGCAAAGGCCTCCTCATGAAAAATTTCACATTTATCTTCAATTGAGATATCCACATAGTTGAGACCCATCCTAAACGAACCTTGGGAGCGATTCTCATCATTCTTTCAAGAGGGGAATTTGCACTCCAAATTCCTAGTCATTGTCTCGTGTAAAAACAACACTCAACAATTACCTTGAATATTATTGGCACATGTTGCTACTAAGGAGTAAAATGTGTCATTAAGATTTGAACCAAATAAAAAATGAGCTTGAAAAAAAAGGCATACTGGATATAGAATCAAAGTAGGTATTGATTTTGGAAATTTAAGGAAGGGGGACATTTATTATATGTTCTATTTGTAGCTACCATGCTAGAAATGCATTTAAAAAGTGATAACATTGTCAAGGCACATAATTTGTTCGACAAAATGCCTCAGGGAGATATTCAATTCTTTGTTTTGGTTGTGGAATCTCATTATGATAATTATAGACATGTTTTATAAAATCTACTATCATGAGGTTTCAATGAATAATGCAAAAAATTTGATGCCTCAGTATGATTGTAGGATATGCACAAAATGGATCTCCTAAGAAGATTTCACAAAATTTTAAGCAAATGCAAGTGGCATGGATCAAACCAAATGTCATAACTTTTCCCAAAATCCTACTTGCCCGTGCCAATATGGGAGCTTTGGAATAGGGATCTTCAAAACTCATAACCCTAAATTTTCCTAATATATCTCAAACTAACATGACACGTCTATGGCTCAGAGTTTTGAACATGATACAAATCCATGAAAACAATTACAAATTATAAATTTTGTCTCTCTAAATTAAGGTCAATTTTTCCATCCACAAATTACAAAGAACACAATTATTTTACATGAAAATTTGTAATGTTGGCTCATAATGAAAATTGATGTATAGAACAAATCGATAGATATCAACAACCTACTGCCATTCTTTATTTATTAAAAGACATTTTTATTGATACCATGTTTCAAAATTATCATTTTAGTATGACCTAAACAATGATTTATAAAACAAACCGTTATGCCAAAATGGTAGCTTAGAAATAGGCTCATAAATGCTTCAGTTACATTACAAAACAAAAATAATGCACACAAAATAATCTACAATTGGAATGATAACTCAAATTATACCATGTGTAAATGCATAGTTGTGTCATTCACCACAAGTTCTAGCCAAGTTAAAACTAAAAACCTAAAAGCAATTATTCCCAAGATATGACTAAATTAGATCTCATAAAATTGCAGTTTGTCCAATTGGGTTAGTTGTAGAGATGAGTAATTCACACAAAAAGGCCTAAAGTGTAGAATGAAGGCTTCGAAGAACGGAGGAAGAGGTTGATCTCTGCTCAACTGGTATTTGATAGCTTCTCAGTGATAATAAAGAAAACAACATAACTACTAATCAAAAAAATAAAAATTACAAAATGAACTTCCTCACAATCCTCAATTTGAAGAAGGCATGTAGGCAAAATGTGGTAGCAGAGACAAAGGAACATGAACTACTTTCAAGAATGTCAACTACCCACCAACAACCCTAGTAGTAAAGACATGTCCATAGTCCAAAAATATTAGAAAACCATCAAAAAAATTATTCTTTTTATTTTTTATTTTTCACAAGAGCAATTTTTGAATGGATTTTTAAAAAACTACTAAAAATATGAGTTGCCAATCAGAAATTTGAAACAATAATCACTTATAAAGAAAAATCTAATTTGCACATTGTTGTTATTCCACCATTATCCCAATCAAACTAGATTTCATGAGGGTAAAGTTAAGCATTAGTAAAACTTGCAAAGAGATAAATGAGTTTAACCGTAAAAAACTCTATCCAAAGCAATCATCTATAACTCCAAGGAGAGAAAGACAACACGAAAATCAAATGTACAAAAAAATGCATAAGTAATAAAATGCAAGTGATAGCACTATAATCGTCATTGGCTCTCTCTTCTTTGCGTTGTTGTGGGCTCTCAAATTTGCACCTACATGTTTGATTACACAAAGATTCAAGAAGTGTGATTAAAGAAATAATGAAGGAATAAACTTCCTTTTATAGAATTTGAGACTTCAAATGAATGATCCAGATTGAAGGAGACTTAATAGATTGGATAGATAACTCAAATTGATTGGAAAATGATGTAGGATTTGATGAAAAAAAAATCTCTTAAGCCCAAGAAACCTGCATGCAAAAACCTGTCACAAGGAAGAAATCTGTAGGAAACAAACAAGGGTTTTTCTTTGACAATATGAAAGTTTATTATTATCAGCCAAAAAGAATAAATCAAAATATACAATGGATCAATCCTTATAGAAGGAGATTGAAAAACCTAATGGGAAACCCTAATAGGTAAATAGGTATTTAATAATTAGATTTAATTATTAAATGACTAATGCAAGTGCATAAAGTGAAATCTTAAGAGGTAGCAAAGTTAATTTAATCAATGTAATTAAATGAATTATTTACTCTAGCACCCCCCCTTAAGATGAGTAACAATGCAGCTACAAACAATGCAAGAAAGAAGCAAAGGAACTACAGTACTGAATGCAAATTTGGATCCCGACAACATGGCCTAATGAGGTACCCAATCACAACCAAATCTCTATGAAATAGAGAAACATGGAAAATCACATGGGAAAAACCCTCCTCCAAAAAGAGATAGAAAGATGCAGAAAGCGGAAAAAAAGAAAGGAAGGTAGGCCTCAATGAGACCCCCCAAGGAAAAACCCCAAGCATAGAATGCAGCTGAAGATACCGTGAGGATGTAAAAGTCTTAGTGAAGATGTCAGAAACCTACTCCAAAGTGGGAACATACTCTAAGCTGAGAGAACCATCCCGAATCAGCTGCCTAATGAAATGCATATGGATCTTAATGTGCTTGGTCCGCTAATGCTCAACTGGGTTGCGGGAAATATTAATGGCACTCTGATTGTCACACCAAAGAAGAGTGGGACTATCAGGAGGAAACCCAAACTCTTTCATTAATTGTTGAAGCCATAAAACCTCCTGACTAGCTAGCACAGCTTCTCGATACTCTGCCTTTGTAGATGATAATGCAACAACAATCTGCTTCTTGCAAGACCATGTGATAGGACCAAAACCAAGACAAAAAAAAAATCCAGAAGTAGACTTTCGACCATCTATATCACTACCCCAATCAGCATCTGTGAAACTAAGAATGTGAGGATCTCCTGATGTATAGTGAATGCCATATGAAGTAGTGCCTTGAATGTACCTCAAAATGCATTTGGAAGACTGCCAATGACTCTCATGAGGATCATGGGAGAATTGATAGATAATGACAACCGCAAAGGAAATGTCAAGACGAGTGTCTGTTAGGTACAACAAATTACCCACAAGTTTCTTGTATAAGGTGGAGTCCACTAAAGGAGAAGAGGAAGTGGTAGACAAAATAACACCTGACTGAAAAGGCGTGGGAGTAGGCTTGCAATCAAGCATGTTGAATCTCTGAAGTATGTCAAGAGCATACTTCTACTGGTGTATGAAAATCCCATCCGAAGACTAAATAACCTATAGGCCCAAAAAGTAGTGCAGAAGTCCAAGATCTATCATCTCAAACTGCTCCATCAATGCTCTCTGAATGAATCATAGAAGATGAGCTACCTATGATGATGACATCATCAACATACAACACAAGTATCACAAGATCAGCCCATGACGCTAAATGTACACTGTAGGATCAAAATGACAGTGGGTGAAGTGTGAGGCTAGTAAGAAAGAGTCCATCTTCTCATACCAAGCCCAAGGGGCTTGTTTGAGGCCATATAATGACCTCCAAAGTCTACACACAAGAGAGGAGTCCTACAAAAAACCTTGAGTCTATTCCATATAGATCTTCTCATGTAGATCCCCGTGCAAGAATGCACTCTTCACATCCATCTGATACATTGTCCAACCCTGTGAAGCTGCAAGAGAAAGTACCAGGAGAATAGAATTCATCTTGGTGACAAGAGCAAAGGTCTCAGAGTAATCAATACCCTCCACCTGTGAAAATCCCTTCGCAATAAGATGTTCCTTATACTGATCAATAGAACCATCTGCAGCATACTTGGTATGGTACACCCACTTGCACCAAACTAGCTTTCTTCCTTTCAGAAGAGTACAAAGATCCCAAGTGTGATTCTTCATCAAAGAAGAGTACTCCTCATCCATAGCCCTATCCCACTCAAGATGTCATTTCACATCTGAAAACTTTTGAGGATCATCTAAAATAGCATGACTCAAAAGACCAGTACCAGATCGCTGAGCACGAGTATGATGGGTATCTGAAGGATCTCCTGCCAAAGAACCAGTAGCACTGACTGTATCCCAAGCCCACTTGAGCACTTGTGGAATATCTAGTGGAGGAGGGGAAGGTGGATCATCATCTAAATCATCCTTAGAGGATATATAATCCTAAAGAGGAGAAGAGTAAGTACTAGGCAATGAGGGAGAAGCTCGTGATGGAGGCTCCATCTAAGGATAGCACTCACAAAACTAGACATCTTGCCAAAAAAAGACCTCTCTGGAATCAAGATCAAACAACTTGTACACCTTCATATCCTCACAGTAGCCAACAAATATCAATGGTCAGCTCTTCCTCTCCATGGATTTCCTTTGAGCATCTGGAATAAATGCCCAAGCCTCACTGCCAAACACTCAAATGTAGAAACATCAGGCTTGACATGGGACCAAGCCTCCTCAGGAGTCAAATGTCATAATGCCTTATGAGGCATCTAATTCTGAATGTAGTCAGCACAATTCACTACCTCTTCCAAAAATGAAGGCTGCATATCTCAAGACTATATCATAAAATTGGCCATCTCCCACAATGTTATGTTCTTTCTCTCAGCAACACCATTATGTTGAGGGGTATGGGGAACTGTCAATTGATGCAATATACCATGCTTAGTGCAAAAATCATGAAAATATTGATTCACATATTCCCCCCCATTTCCAGTGCATATTCGCCTGACAGAAAGACCATATTGCTTCTCCACAAATGTCTTAAAGACTCGAAATGAATCAAAGACATCAAACTTGTACTTCAAGAAGTACAACCATGTGCATTTGGAGAAGTCATAAATAAAGGTGAGCACATAACAAGCACTAGAAAAAGGAGTGGGAAATGACATGAGATCACTATGTATCAACTCCAATGGTTCCTTAGCACATGAGGATCTACGTATCAAAAAAGGATCTCTATGATGTTTGCCAAGTGCACAACCTCGACACACACCATCAGTGCAAGAGATCTGAGGAAGCCCAATCACTAACTCCTGTGTACTCATATGTTGTAGATATATGTAGATGACATGGCCAAAATGCTCATGCCAAAGCTTGCTCACTGTGTCTTCATGAGCAACAAGAGAAACACCTGTATAATCAGAGCTCTCAAAGCCATCAAACCTGTATAAGTGAGACTCTGAATCAACACTCCTAGTAGCAACAACCAAATTAGGATCATGGAGGTCTTGAATAACTACATCATGTGGTGAGAACTCAACTATCTTACCAGAACCAGAATGGAAAATCTGATAGATAGACAGGAGGTTTGTAGAATTGGAAGGAACCAAGAGAACATCCCATAGAGAGCCACCATCCAATGAAATAGTACCAAAACTTGTAACTGAAATTTGTGCTGAGTCACCAACTACAATCTGTGTACTAGCACTCTAAGCAAGTGAGGTAACCAAACTAGGTGTGTGTGTGTGTGTGATATGGTGCGAAGCACCTAAATCAATGATCCATGTAGCAGTGGAAGATAATGCTCATGCAGAAAGAGCATGGCCTTTCTCTGTGGGAGTAGGTGAAGGTTGTGGAGAAACAATACTATGCTGATGCAAGGCTTCCTCTAGAGCCTCAAGATGTTTCCAACGCCTGGAAATTGGATGCCCTTCCTTGCCACAAAAATTGTAAGGTTCACCTGTGAACTTCTTAGTCTTGGAGGAAGACTCACCAGACTTAGAAGATTTACCCTTAGGAGTGGATTTCTTATACTCTATTTTATGAGGTGGCTTGGAGGAATGCTCACTACCAACTGAATCTATTTTGGGATTCTGCTTCTGCTTCTATGTCCCCTTGGAAGTCTGAGCAACCAAAGCTTGGTTCTTAGTTCCAGATAAAGGATCCAACTGTGTGAGCTTGGCTTTCTCTCTAGTCAACTGGTCACAAAACACCTCAAAAGTGTGCATCTGGAATCTCTGACCCAATGCATCCATGGTAGAGTGGAAGGTGGAGAAGAAAATCTGAAAGTTTCCCCGAAGTTTGTAGTTCTGCCTTTTCAGATCTGCCAACGAAGACGTCAGCTCATGCACGACAGTCAAAGGAATAAGGTGTGGGTCTAGTAAATGACACCGGGAAGGAAACCACTATAAACGGCATCAGGAAGGACACCCAAAAAAATACCCTTTCTCATGCATGCACTTGTAAAAAGTGCTAAAAAAAAAAAAAATTGCAGGCAAAAAAGAAACAAAAAATAACATCCTACTAAGAATACCATATCTGAAAACTACAACCAAAACCTCTCAAATTAGCTGAAAAATACCAAATTTCTTCTGTCAAACCCTTGCTCCTTTTTTTTCTTCAAACATGAACAAGCTATAGCAGATCCATCTCTGATACCATGTAGGATTTGATGAAAAACAAATCTATTAAGCCCAAGAAACCTACATGCAAAAACCTGTCACAAGGAAGAAATATGTAGGAAACAAACAAGGGTTTTTCTCTGACAATATAAAAGTTTATTATTATCATCCAAAATAATAAATCAAAATATACAATGGATCAATCCTTATAGAAGGAGATCGAAAAACCTAATGGGAAACCCTAATAAGTAAATAGGCATTTAATAATTAGATTTAATTATTAAATGACTAATGCAAGTGCATAAAATGAAATCTTAAGAGGTAGAAAAGTTAATTTAATCAATGTAATTAAATTAATTCTTTACTCCAACAAATGATTGGTTGCATAACATATTGGTTGATGTTGATCCTGTTGGGGGTTTTGGGCACGTTGGTGTTGAACCAACTGTTGCTACTGGTGGGACTGGGGTTGCTGGTTTGGCTGGTATTTTGGGCCCTTCCTATCCTGGTTCAGTGGTTCCTCCTACTAATCGACCTCTGGCTGTGGCTTTTGTTGGCCCAGTGTTGGTTGACTCACTGGATGTTTCTTTGCTAATTGTTGGGTCCTCAGCTTTGGATCTTTTGAGCTGGCAGGATAAGGCTGCTAAGGTTGAAGATGGTTAGGTTATTGTCAAAGGAAAAAATTCAAAAAGACCCCCCTCTTCATTTGATATGACTCTGCGGTCCCATAATAGGGGGACGAATGGATAGCTTTCTTTGTTGTTTTTTGGGATTTCTTGCTATGTTCCATCTAGGTTGTGGGAGCCTATGGTAAAACCCTCTCTTTGGTATTGCTCTATTTCATTTAGTGGGCGTATTTGAATATCTTTTGTGACCATCTTGTTCAGGGTTTCAGGGTCCCTTCAAAACCTATTTTTACCTTAATTGAAAACATAACAGATTGACAAGCTAAATGGTTTGATTGATAGGCAAGTGGATAGACTAGACAAAAGACTAAATAGATCGAATAGTTGAGTGAATTAATTAGGAAGATGAATGAATGGATGGCTTAGTCAAACTGAATTCATTGGAAAGTCAGACTGACAACCAGTGCTAGTTAGAGATGTGAGACAAGACTTAATTAATATTAAATAATTAAAAAGCTATTTAATTATGCACATGTGGGATAAATAAATAAAATGAATATTTTATTTATTTGAGAAGAATATTCCTTTTTGAGGATGGCAATAATTAAATCATTCACATAATTATAAGAAGAATTATTTTTATTAAAATTAGTAGCAAAACAAGGGTGCTTCCCTTACACAAACATATCCCAAAGATGTCAATAGAGATCAACAACATACTAATAGTAAAGGTGCTAGAAATTACAAGGATATGACTTAAACAACACACTAGCAGAAAGGCTAGTAGCCCACCTCAAGAGTGGGTACCCAGCTCACCCATAGCACGAAGAGGAGAATGAGAGGCTAAAGAAAGATTTTTCTTACGTTGTCGAACAAGCATCTAGGCGATAATATCAGTAAGATTCCCACCATGGGAGGGAGCAACTGGTAAAAAACTATTTGAAAAAAATGTCAGCAGAAGGGGTAGAAGACAAAGAAAGTTGTGCATTGTCAGCTAAAAATTGGAGTAGAGCAAGAGCAACAGGTGGAGAAGGGTCCACATGGCAGAGAGGATTAGTAAATTAAATGATTGGAATAATTATTTAATTGTGACGATTGAAGAATTATGAAAAAATATGTAATTAAATAATAAAGAACATTTAATTAAATTTTGAGAAGAATAATTAATTAAATTTAAAAATAACTTAATTAAGATGTAGAAGAATGATAAGCTTTGTAAATAACTAGCAATTGTGTGCTTTTGTGCATGCAACGATGAGTCAGTAGGAATTTTGATTTTTAAGAAAGTGATATGTTTTGTACAATGGGAAAATAAGATCATTAATGATATGTAGAAAGAATTTTGGAATTGATATATAACAATACTTAGATCATGAGGTTTTCTTACAAATTATATTTGTTCAAATATGTGCCAAATCTAAGTGGTTTATTGCATAATATTGATAGCAAAAAAATGAAATGAATCACAAAATGCCATTCAATCTTGTGAATGAAAGACAATATAAAATCTAAGAGCAGATAAACGTGAAAGAAGAGTTAAGAAACAGTCAAAATCAATCCTTATGTATTAATTACAATGTTGCAAACAAAAAAATAAAATTCATTCTTGTGATAAATGGAACACAAAATAACATTTGTAGTTGTTAAGGGAAGGCGATAATTTGGCAATCAAAATCTATGTATTTATTTCAATGTAACCAAAAATCTGATACAAACTTAAGGAAGGATAAGGTTGTAAATTTAATTCAAATTTTTTTACTAATCCATACATCTCATGATTTATTATATTTTTTCAAAACATAAATCCACAATGATAAAACATAACAGATTTTATTAAACTAAATTAGTGATGAATAAGACCAAACTAAGTTAGTATCTTAAAATATTAAATTAAATTAACATTTAAAACTAATCTAGAGTAATAACAAACTAAATTAGCAATCACCAATAATGAAAAGAATGGAAGCAAAGAAAAGCTAAAACTTAAAATCATACTAAAAAGGAATGAAATCCTACGTGAGTTGCCTTTCCATCTTTACTCATGTTTTTGTTTTATTAACCCTTATTTTGTTTTTTTCTTTCTATACACATGGGTTGTCTTTCTTTTCTTGAACTTGTTTTTTATGTTTTAATTCAATGTTGTTTGTTGTGATAGACGGTGAAAGGACGTGATGTGTTTCATTAGTAATCAGTGATCGAAGTAATGACAACAGATTGTGATTAAAATACATTGGTATCAAATTAAATTTGCAACGATCTTCATGAATAAATAAGATAGAAATTTGTTTTGTCGATGTAATGATGATGTCAAACACGAAACAAGTAATACAATACAAAAATTATGAACCCCTTTTCAACCAAAGCCATGCAGACACAACAAGAAAAAAAAAATAGTCTCTCTGCTAGTTGTGAGTTATGGTGCAATCCACTTCAATCAAGGCAAAGCCCCGAATAAACAAAAGGGCATAAAACTATCAAATACGAACACTGTGAACTCAAAATATAAGATTTGTAATTTTCAGGCCAAAGCTAATGCACATATAATACTCATTGCAAATAATATGCAAGAGAAAGTTTAAGTGGTCATCTTTATAAACAAACTTCATGGTATTTGCAAATGAAATAAAGGTTGCCAATTTACAGTATGTATAGAATAAGAAATGAAAGTCAACCATTGAATAATCACAACACCTAGATGCTAATTTATGGAAAGATATTTAGAATGGGAAAATTACAACTTCCACCACAGGAAATTTGCATGAAAGAAAGGTAATGGCCCGTGGTCTATTTGTTGGGAAAATCCATAAAGAAAGCCCTCAAAATACGAACTCCAAGGAAAAAAAGATCAAAAATTTCTCTTAATTTCCTTATAGCCTTTTAAACTTTCACTGAATTATGAGATGTTTCTTTATTGTCAGAAATCAAATTATAAAGAAATTTCATCAAATAATGAAATATTTTGCCTTTTTAATGCAATGTTAAAGTATCCCAATTTCAAAATAAGAGCATAATTCCAATAGATATATTTACAAAACAATGGTGCTCTTTACTTGATATTTAGAAAACTTGATATACCTTTGTTGACACTATCAGAAGCCATATTTCATGTTTTAAGAGCAATGATGCAACCAAGAGTATTGAGAATTCTCTCTTAGACATGAAATAGCTAAGAATCTCCTCATGAACCATCTGCAAGTTGATTATGAATAATCCATTACAAACAAGAAGGCCAACCTGGAGCTCTCCAAAACCATCCAAAGCTAGAACCTATGCAACCCATGCAGTGTCATATGGAGAAATTGAAATTTCACCATCTTTTATTAATTGAAACGTGTTTTGTTATCATTTCTATAGACCTTTCCATTTACATAGCCTCCTTACCCAACTATCCACATATTAAACACATAAGAAATTGTCAAATCTAATTCAATGCTTCAACCCAATTAGATTTATAAGGGAAATAAAAAATTAGAATCACTTGAAGGGTTGGCCTCTCCTCAACCTCAAGATTTTCAGCAACTGGAAGAAGATCGATTTGAAATGCATTTTCTGCAACTTCAACTGGTTTGAGACATTCAACCCATTAGATTAATCGATTAATTGATAATTAGCATCCTCTAACCAAATAAAACACCTAAAAATTAAAGCAGATATTATCATTCTGACATATTCCAAGAAGAGAGTTACCTCAAGTTGTTGCTTTTTCAAATGTAAGATGAACACCATTCTCTAAACAATAATCTAAGTGTATTCAATGTCAGACTTGCACGAAGAATTAAAAATATCTGCATAATAAAAGCCTAGTCATATTTGCTCACACACAAAAAATAACACACTGTATTATTTTGGGAAAAAATAGAACAACTTCAGCACTCAATCCAATAATTAAATGACACTTTACATTGAATAGAAAAAATATCTAATGAGTTTGACAGTTTTACTTGATAAGCATGTTGAAAATGAAACATAAAATAATACTAAAAACATAGACTATTGCTATGGCACGCTGGAGAGAGATTTGGCAAGATTCTAAAATGAAAGAGAAACAAAATTCGTAACAATTGAATGGCCACTAATTTTTCTAAATTGCTAATTATATTCTATCAGAAAAAAAAAAAAAAAAAAAAAAGTCGGTTAGACAGGCTGACAATATTTTGGTAGAAAATTTATTTTTCAAGGAGCAAAGCTCCCACAAATAGCCTATCGACTAAATTAAAATTATTAATTATAAGAAATAGAAGGAAATATTGAATTTAGATTTTGAATTAGGAGAAAGACACAAATTAATTAAATCATAAAGAGTATTTAATTAATTAAGAAGAAAATTAGTAAAATGTTGCTCGCAGGTAATGGGACAATTTTTAGGTGACTACATTTTGCCCCTCTTTGAGACAATGTGTTTTAAGGCATTGTTTCAAAAATAAATCATAAAAATTTTGCCCTTGTATATCCTAGTGGGATAGAGGTGATGACAAGATAATATGGTGCCCCCTTGAGAAATTGATCGAAAAATTTAAAATGAGGCTCAATTCATTGACAATGTGATTAGGAGTTTGGATATGTCATCAGTTTCAAAAACATGTTCAATTAGCTAAAGTTATAGGGCTTGGAAGCCAAAAATGAGCGCGACCAATACAAAATTGAGGGTGTGCACATCCATAGAGGGAAGAAATCAGGTATAAATTGAGGCTAGGAGGTCATTTTCAAAGTCATTTGTGCACTTTGGAGCTAAGGATTTTGGAGAGACTTTGGAGTCTTTTGAGTGCCTTTGCAAAGCGATGATGAGAATTAGGTGTGAGAATCATCGGAGCGAGTGGGTCAAGACATATTAGAGGCCAAAGGGTGTGAGGATTTGAGCGTGTGTGAGTTAGAATAGGTTTCCAAACCTCTTATAACTACTCCATATCATCATCCAAGGGGTAATACGGAAGAAATAGAGAAAAATACTCAAGATCTCCTTGATATGGGATCCATAAGGCCTAGTTCTAGTCCATTTGCTTCTTCAGTGGTACTTGTGAAGAAGAAAGATGACACAATGAGAATGTGCAAAGACTATAGAGCTTTAAACAAGAAGACCATAAAAACATGTATCATATACAAGAATAGATTAACTCATTTATGAGTTACATTGTGCAATGTATTTTTAAAAAATAATTTGAGATCAGGGTACCATCAAATTCACATGAGGAAGGGAGATATGAAGAAGACTACTTTTAGATGTCTTTTGGGCATATTCAATTTCTTGTCATGTCATTTGGTCTCACTAATGGTTCAACTGTTTTGTTTTATTTTTATGCTATAGTTTTTGCAACAAGTGATTTTATCAAATGAAGCCAAAAGGTTTTGAGGTGCCTCAAAGATAATTTACATCATGCAAAAACTTAGCAAAATATGTATGCTGGTAAAAAGATAACAGGAAGAGATTTTGAGATTGGGAACTTGGTATTTGTTAGAATGTAGCCATGTAAATAGAGATACTTGAAAAGAAATAGAGAAGAGAAACTCAAGTGCATGTTTTATGGACCCTACATAATCACTAGAAGGGTAGAGGAGGTAGTTTATGAATTGGAGCTTCCATCGGATAGAAAAATTCATAGTTTTCTATGTTTCTTCTTAAGAAGGTTGTTAGACAACAAATAATAGTTTCAATTGATCTATTACCTTTAGACGATGAAGGGAAACTACTTTTACTTTTCAAAAAGGTGTTGGAAACATGAGAAAAGAAGTTAATAAACATAAGCATAATCGAACACTTGATCAAATGCAAACCTATTGAAGAAGCAACTTGGGAAGGACTACAGATCTTAACCATTGAAATCTCCATTGCTTGAAGACAAGAAATATTTGAGAGGGGGGACTTGTTATGTCCCATTTCTAAAAATAGAACTTACTATTTATAGCATGTTCAATTTTCAAAATATAGTAAGTTGGGTCCTACAAATAAATAGAGAAATCATGCCCTTTACAAGGAAATGGTCAAATTAATTTTTGTATCATCTTAAAATGGAAGCACTTCCATGTTAAGAATGTTTAGCCCTCCGAGTAAGTGGTTTGGGGTCATGTTGAACGCCTTGAATGGGTATTTGACTTGGATTTGGCTTTTTCCCCTATTCTGCCCTATTTTCCACTTCTTCCCAGCATAATCCTGGCATCCTGAATTGCAAACCTGAGATTCTTGACCTCAGGGTCAAGGTCGATCCTGACCTAGGTCAAGGTCGACCTCGACCTTGATCCTAGGGTCCGGGATCCTCGGGGTTAGATTCTGGTTTCAGGGTTTCATCAAAATCTTGTCTTTTCCCTCTTCGGGGCCACTATTTTTCGGATTAAGTGTCAAATTCTCAAATTAATATTTGAGATGGACCTTTCTCGAGATTTGTATAGGATTCTTAATTTATTATTGGAGATTAGCCTTTCTTGAGTTTTGTGCCTAATGCTCAATTTAACTTTGGGGTTGGCCTTACCTCGAATTTTGTGACAAGGCTCTTAAATAATTATTTTTATTTCTATATTAAGGGTGGTCCCCTTCTAGAGTTTTGTGTCAAGACTTTAATTTAATTTCCTCTCCATGTGCACCTCTCTAGAGTTGTGTGCCATGGGCCTTTAATTGTTGTTTTCTATGTGGCCTCTCTAGAAGTTTGTGCCCTAGATCACTATAAAAGGGAGTCTTCCTCTCTCATTTTCTCCATCTCTCAATCAAGTTTTCATGCTCAAGCATTCAAGCATTCAATTCATCAAGGAGATCCATTAGTAGCCATTGAAGGATTCAAGCTCTATGGAGCCCTCTTGTTGAAGATTTCTCCATCCATCTATTCAAGCCTCTTCCTATTCCAAGATCCATTCAAGATTGGTGTTGAAGACAATTGATTGGAGACATCCTACATTTGATTCTACAAGGTGAATTATTCCATTTACTTTGTTTACTACTGCAATTTCAATTCAATTTCAAGGTTAATTCATAAATTGGGGTTTGACCAAGGCAAAACCCCCCATCCAAACAAACAAAACCATTTTTCTTGTAGGTATAGGTGCGGGATAGCGAATTAAAGTGCAGATCTGGATACCCTTTTCGCCGAACTTTCAAGATTCGCGAACAGAATTTCCATCGGAGCTGTGGGGGGCAGGATCCTACCCCGGGGTAAGACCTTGCCCCACTATCTGGGTCAAGGACGACCTACCTTAAATCGGAAAAAGATTTATGGGTTTTGTAGATCTCGCAGTTTCGGTTTAGAATTAGAAAAATCAATAGTTTCTGAGACTGTTTGATAGGGTTTTCAGTCGATTCTTTTTCGGATGTAAGTATCTTTATTTCTTAATTTCAATATTAATCATCTACATTTACTTTTCATATCAATACAATTCCATGTAAGTATAAAATATTAGCTTTGGGGTCTCTTTTATGTGCAAACCATTGTTCTAGGACCCCATCCATATTTTATCCTATACAATTTTAATGTCCAATTAATAAATATTATTTCAAATACATTAGAGGCCAAAATATGGAACATTTTTGGAGGAGTTCAAAATAGTAGTTACTTGACCTTCTTGAGGTCCATTCACAAGGACAAATGATTCTCTTGCCTAGAAAGTGAAAGGAAGAGTGAGACACTTGGAGAGGCAATTTGCAGTCTTGATATGAAATATTATCCTCATCTCGATGTGGGGTTTTGGGTGCCAAAAGATGAAATTTGAATTTGGTTTCATTTAAGTAAGTTTTGGGTTTTCATTTGAGATATTCATTTTGTTGTTTTGCTAACAAGTTTTGTTGTTCTTAAAAGGCTAGTAAGCTTGTGGAGGAGACCCAAGAATGAGAGTTTGAACGTTTCCAAGAGGAGTGAGGACGAGAGTTTGAGGTTCTTTAAATAAAAGATCATTCAGAGTTTTTCATTGTGCATGATGGTTCATATTTCTTAGTTTGATTTATAATAGTTCGTAAGGGTTGGCTAGGAGTATTGTGCATTTTGCACTTCTAGATTTTGTTGTAGCTTTCATAATAACATAATGGGTGTATTTTATTGTTATCACATGTTTAGGACAAATATTTTATCACTCTGAATAGTTGTTACAAGTGTGGTGAGGTTTCATTGAAAAATTTAGTTGTTATAGTTGTGTCTGATGGCACCATTCACTCTCAGTTTGAATAGAGTTATTGCAGACGTTATTTTATGTTTGGATCCAATTTATGGCAGTCAATAAATGATTATTCATTTTTGAAAATTTGTACCATCAACTATTTATCAATTTATGTGAAGTTAATTACATTATGGGTGTGTTTATTTAATTAGTTTCTTGGCAATTTTTGAAGCAATTTCAGAAATTTTGCAAAGATAAAGCTAAAGGGCTTTAAATCATTCCAAATATGACATTTATTTATTTGCAAGGGATATTACATGACCAAAATTGATTTTGTGCACAAAGAGTTCACAGATTAAATTTTGTTGCTTAACTCTACTTTCAAAATATGCCTCTAAAAAATATTTTTCATCGTCAAATTATCTAGTTCGCCACAACATATTCTCAATGACTGCCACTTTGAAAATGTTCCCTAAAAAATAACCTATCTATATTGGAGGTTTTCCTTCATGCTTATAGCTTTTCATCAATTTGGTAGGGTATTTTGATATTGCTTCAAGCTTTTTCTTATGTCCTTTTACTTCCCCATGTTCCCATGTTAACCTTCAATATTCTACCTCTACTAACCTCAAAAATATTAACATGTTACTATGTATGTCTATAAACCTCTATGTTTTCCTATTTGGGGAAATTCAAAGTTTGTATTATCTTCCTTGTGTGGAGCAATATTGATTTCTTGTCTTGTTTTCTTCAATTCCTCTTCCAACATTTTCTTTTCATTTTATTTTTCAACCATTTTCAATTTTCTTCATTTGACTTTTTTTAGAATAGAAAGATAACATTTCAAAAATTGTGTTAGCAATTTTATTTTATTATCTTTCTCTTGAAAAGTATGCTTCAAATATTCTATTTCAACTAATTTCTCTTGAAGAATAATTATTCTGACAGTATGTCTAACTTTCTTTAGTTCCGACTAACTATTTTTATTTTCTCTTTCAAGAGTTGATTGTTCTTTCTTCATCTCTTCTTGTAGAGTAAGAATCGTACTTTCTTTACTATGAAAAACTTGCTTTGAAGATAAGTTATTTCCTCCTTTTTCAATCTTATTAAAACTTTAGTTTTAGATAGGGTCATTACCTACAAGTTTTGTTGTTTGTCTATTGGGATGAGGATTGTTCCTCCTAGTGCACTAGTGCTTTCCTTTTGTCCAAACTTATTTGTGCTTGAAGCGTGATCCCAAATGGCTTTGTTATTTCAACAATCCCTTCTTGAATTTGCATTGCCAAAGCTTCTTCATGAATGCAAATAGATGTCTTAGCTTGGTGCATGTTCTTTAATATTTTAGTAAAAACTTGGTCTTCCTTTTGAGTTTTCTTGTGATGAGAAAACTAATCTCCATCCCTAGTGCAAGTCTCTTGATTATTGTTCCTTGTATTTAATGCTTATAATATATAGAACCAAAACCCTACCTTTTGACTATTGATGTTGAACCTTTATTGTTGTGGGGTGAGGGGTGCTCCCATTTGGAAGACTATTACCTTTTATCTTGTCCTTGAGAAGGTATTTGAACGTTCCATGGTGAGACATCCCTCCCCGCCCTCCAAAAAAAAACCTACATACCCTATAGGGAGACTTTCTGAGATTTGGGGACTTGGGAGAAATGTCCCCCCATAGAACCACTACCTCTACCACCTCCATCGGGGGACACCGCTAAGTCACTTTCTATATGGCACGTCATTACATACTAATTGCAACATTTAACTTTAGAAAATTAGTTTGTCTTTTATGAGGCACTCATAGATATATTATATTGCAAATTTTACTTCGAAGAGTTTAGTTCACCTCAATTTGTATATCAAAGTTGGACCACCCCCAACCACTAGTTTGTCGTCGTCCTCCCACTATCTCCATGTTGTCCCCAAATTTCGGCCTATGGTCCATCCATTAGGAAACTTTGTGGAACTATGGGTATTTCTTTCTTTAACTTCCCTTTGACTGTTTTTCATAAGAAAGGCCCTCTAGAACTATTAAGGTTTTGAAAAATTGTTTCTTCTTGTTATACTTACTCTCAAGAAATTGTTTCCACTTTGGTTTCCCTTCAAGCTTCTTTTAAGAAATTATGTTGCAAATTATCTAGAGTAATCCATAGTTTCTTATGAGTCCCATGTCTTTTCTATCTAAGTTTACCATTGTTCGAATGTATATATACAAGAAACTAGGTAGGTTTATCAAATATTTTGCACTATCACTACCATATCTAAAATCAAAATATTTTCATCCTTGGGCCTAAAGTTCCATACTGACCATTACAAATGAAAAATTTGATGTTGCATAGAATCAAGACTTCAATAGATTATTTTTACTAATCTCCTTGTATTTTCCCATTTTCTCCTAAATTATTAGAGTTGCTCACTCTCTTTATGAAAAAACTTAATTAATTATGGGGGTTCTAGAGCTTGCAAAGGCTTCTCTATTCTTTGGAGTTTCAAAGAGGTTACTGGTGATATATATGACTTAACCTCTATTTTGACTCCACATACCACTGTTTAACTTATAGTTTTAACAAATTCTTTTGCAATTTTCTTATCATATTCCTCAAACCTATTTCAAAATTGCAATAATCTAGAATCCTTCAAAACCTAAATGACTACTTCATCTACCAATAATTTTAGAATTGACAAACTTCTTTTTCTACACTATTGTTCATGATAAACATAGAAATGTAATATTTTCATAATAAAATACAATTGCAATCAAGTTGCTAAGCACAAAAGGTAGCTAGGGATCTATAACCTAAACAATACCATACTACCCTATTACAATGTCACAACCATTACTCTATGTGCGATTGGAAGTCAAATTTTAGAAGACCCTTCTCTCACGTTTGAATAATTTTCTATAATATGTTATCAATGAAGACTTTAGACCTAGAAAAGAGGGGATTCCCCTTTGTAGTGCTCATCCTTGAATGCAATAAAAATAGAGGACCTCAAGATTATGTAGAAAGTGTGCCAAAGCTGAGGTAAAACAAGAGTAGAAGAAATGAAACATCAAAAAAATTACAACAAATGGAGGGTGGAACTCACTAATAGGGTTGAAGGAGCCAAAAGAATAGGACTCTCCCAAGTCACAATAGCCACATGAGAAACCTCCATCATAATCTAACTTGTTGTAAGGGGAATGAGAAGAGAAGACCCAATCTCTTGAGAAGATTCATCGTCTTGGAGAAGCCAATAAGTTGAGAGTCAAAAGGCATAAATAATCAAGTGATTTTTGCAAATGTTACTCCACCTAGTAACAACCCCCTTACGTTGAGAGAGTTGACAATTAGAAACTAGGTAGGTAGTGGCAAAACATAATTTGTATTTGAAGAGGAGACCCTTATAGTTAGGCTGTTAAATCCATGGTTTATCCCCCCCATTTAAACATCTCCATGAAGAGCATTGGAGATATCACTGTTTAACAATCAATTGCATTGGTAACGACATCATAGTACCAATCTCCTTGAAACTAGAGAGGTAGATTCATTAGCTGAATCCAAAAGAATCTTACAGCGAGTTTCAGAGATCAAGGTTGAGCAAATGGACCAAGACTTGATTGAGAGAATGCTCACCTCGCATACAAAACTTGCCATGAAACACCAAATAACTCTCCTTTAGAGAGGCAAAAGTCACCATGAAGAGCCAAAAATGGTCGCATAGAACTGTTGGCAACCCACCCCTAAAGTGCCAAACTTCTCTCCATTAGTAGCATAACACTAACACCCAAGAGAATCCTCGCCCATTGTAGCGAGCCGACGCCATCAATGATCCCAGAAGCCAAACGACCACCATCAAGAAAAAGGCATATCAAACTAGGGCATAGAGTGGCAGGAAACTAGGGCACAGAGTGGCAGGAAACGAATCGCAGCAGGCACAGTAGGCATGAAACTGCTGTGAAAGACTAGTTGCAGCAGCCTAAGATGTCAGATTGCTGTGATTGAGTAGTGAAGGAAACCGCAAACCCACACAAACACCATTGCACGTATCAGATACATTGGGGAGAACCAGCACGTAGGGTTTCTTGGGCATTGAGCTCTACTCAAGCGGAAGTTTAGTGTTGACATCATTTGCACTCTTGGCAATTAACTAATTTCACTTTTTGTTATACTTCCAATGTAGAAGCAATGAATTCTAGGCACACTTCTATGTGTGATTATATTATTTCCTCCATCTTAAATCATGATGATTGGAACAAATATTCCTCTTGAACATTGCAAGTTGAATAATTGTCTATTCATATTAATTGCCATTTAGTCAAAATGATGCTCATAGCTATTTTTAGTTCCTGCCTATTTTTAGTTTCTGTCATAGTTTGGAATACTTCTGCATTCATGTAAAAATAAAATTCTATTAATTGCATTGAATTTAAAAATTTGAACAAAAAGCTTATACTTGACATTTTTTTTTCATATTTTCATAAATTACAAAGTTCTTTTTTTCTATTAACTTATAATGTCAATAGTCAATGCAGAAAACTATGACTTGGGATGACATAAAGCTTTACTTTTTTTTGTCATGATGCATCGTCATTTTCTAGTCAAAATTTTTCTTTTCACTATTGCCTTTATTTCTACCAATCAAATAAATTTATTTTCAATATTTAACTTTTTTTTGTAATTTTCACACACACACACACACACATATATATATATAATTTTGTTAAAAAATACATGTGTATTCCGATTGGATGGATAAATGAATAGTCAGTGGAAGGTTTTCTCTTGGTGTGAAGAGACGGGTTTTTCATAATGACCTCTCTCTTTCCACTTAATGTATAATTTGACATTGGTTGTTGACAAGTCGATTTTGCCTATGCATATAAATCTTAGACAATGCTTTTATTTCTACCAATCAAATGAATTTATTTTCAATATTTAACTTATATAGTTTTCATATATATATATATATATATATATATATATATATATATATATATATATATATATATATATATATATATATAATTTAGTTAAAAAATACATGTGTATTCTGATTGGATGGATAAATGAATAGTTCTTGGAAGGCTTTTTATTTTTTTCTCACAACTTTATCTTCGTTTTTTTTAATCCAATCATTTTTGCGAATTTATACTAGCATCTATGTTTAAAACTTTTTAAATATTATTTTTCTTTGGTGTGAAGAGATAGGTTTTTCATAATGACCTATCCCTTTCCACTTAATGTATAATCTGGCATTGGTTGTTGACACGTCAATTTGCCCTATGCATATAAATCTTGGACAATTTAGGAAGATTTTCCTACTCATAATAACTAGTAGATGGTGAATAATAGGATTTGCCTATGCATATAAATGTCGAACAATCTAGAAATATTTTTTTACTCATAATATTATATTGTAAATAACAACCTTACATTATTATCTTATTTAATGCATATTTCTACCTGACTCTTATATCATTGAATGCATCATTATCTCTTGACCTGCCTTAGCTATGCACACATTCTAATTTGTTTGTCAGATTTTTCTTCTTCTTCTATTATCTCTTGAGTTGCCTTAGTTGTGCACTAGTAGTGTTAGCTAATTTTATGGGATTTATAGGGTTTTGTCAAGTCCTTTCAATAAGGCATATCTTTACTTCCAATCTTGTGGAGAATATTTGTGTAACATGGTATTATTCTTCATTCTTCTCCTAATTTAAATGTGAATAAATATTTTATTCTCAAAAATTTGTTAGCGTAATTTATTTTTTCTTTTGTATTTGCAGAATTTGTTTTGAAGAAATTTGGAGCATCTGAGCATTGCTATTAGCTTGACATCTTCATTGTTTTAAATAGGAACAAGTATGTCTGATCTGTAATTGCATACTTTTACATCTTCTGCATGCTATTGTTGGGCTTGTACTCATATATCCTCATTGTGGCAATACATTGGATACATTTTTGCCACTTAGAGGTAAGTTTCTCACTTCATCTTTTAGTATGTGGTGTTGTCTTTGAATTATTTTATCTTTTAGCATTCTTAACATCCTCGACAACCTATTCTCAACATTTTGATCTCCCTTTCTCGTATATTATTGATCTATAACTGAGAATTTTTAGGTTTTACAATGAATAAAAAGCTCCATATTGTCACAGTGTCATTCTGAGCCCAACCACTATTTGTCTTCTCTAATTGTTTCTCAAATTTTAGTTGTTTCTATTTTCTAACTTTATATTTGATACTAGATTATGGTTTTCATGTTTCCATTACAATATGAAATCAAACAAAGTTCTCATCATGCTAAAAGTCAAGTTAACACTAATTTCACCTTATTTTGTCCTAATATATGGCTATTTATAATCAATGTACGATAGAAGCTCAAACTTCCTATATCTATATTAGAAAGCAACTTAGACATATAATTAACCTATGTACAACAACATAAATATTTTCTTCTAATTTACAAATTTGTGTATGCTTACCTTGAATTTTACCATTTTTACTAATTAGCTTTTAACAAATTACATTTAACTTAGGTAGGAACTTTGATGCTTTGCGTCCTTGTTAAAATTTTGTTATAGAGTGGATTTTTGTTTAGTTAAAATTATTTTTTTAAGAATATTTGTTATAGAGTAGATTTTTGTTTAGGTTAAAGAAATTTAAATTTTTTACGTTAAAAAATTATTTACAAATATTATTTTAATACTGATTTTAATATTAAGGATATAAATCTATGTCTTCATAAGACCGATCTATATATCCATATTAGTTACATATTTATAAACTATAACAAAAAGACTAGTAAAGTTAAAACAATCTCAAAATTAAACAATGACATTCTTTTAATCTTTCTTTGCCAATTTAACTTCAATGATTATATGGATCTTCTTAGCAAGATTAAATATGATCTACTATAACTATATCTAAAAAATTAAAGAAAAAGATAAATAGTTGAAATCGTAGTTTCATTTATCTCATTATCTTTAATGCCTCGCTTCTTTGATGTTATAGAAAGTAAAGGTTAAGCCATAAGATTTTAAAATAATTTTTGAAAAAGGAGTTTCCATTTCTAGTTTTAACTCCTCTTTATTGAAAACACCAAATCAAGGATTCTTTGTGGTGAAAGAGAGCCTTTTTTACACAATAGAATTGTAGAGTAGGAGATTTGCTACCCTTAGGATATCGAGATCCTAAAGAGCAAATGGTCCTTACACTGCCTCACTTTACTAGTGCTCTAGTGAGCTAGGAAGATAAACTAAACAAGAAAACTTTTAGGTAGGTACAATAATTGAAATGTTGAACAATACATAAAGATAAATGTATTTTGATTAAAAAAATAAGAAACTGGAACTATGTACCTTTTACCTTGAGATAGACATAGCCTCAACCTTGGACCTCAACATGTTGCAGGGATGTGTGTGCATCACATTTTAGTCCATATCGATATAGTACAACAAAATCCTAGAATCCACTCTAGAAAGCTTCTCACACTCCACGACTATGTTTGCCACCTATAAACATAGAGACAGGAAAATATGTTGAGCCTATATAGGGATTTGCCTTAGTTAAATCCTCACTTTGGTGTTTCCACCTCCATAGATAGTCAGATAAATAGATTTGGAATAAAGCCAATAAATGATTATGAAATAGAAATAAATATTGCTTAATGGAGGAAAACCCCTATTACATTAGATTAAATGCAAATAAATAATAAATATACTTAGAGATTCAATGGATCCTATGATATTGCAAAGCGGAGAAGAGGTAGTGTTACACAGCAAAGACCCCTCTCTTGAGATAATAGCTAATAAGTGTGCATGAGAAGACTTAGTTGTTGTGAGATCATGTGTAGATTTTGATAGATTTTTGTTAAGAGAGCCAGAGTGAGAGCCAAGAGTGATTCCTTATACCAAATGATTGAAGAATGGAGGGTTTTGTTGCTTAGAACAGGCAAGAGTAGCATTTTTTAATGTGTCCAAGCAAAGGGACACACGTTAAAAGAACCTTGATGCAGAATATGCTATTTTTGAATTTAGAATCTTTTGAGACGTGTTTATGCACAAACATCCATATGTAGCACCACCATCCAACCAAATTGATCCCAAATTCAAACCAACGGTTGCTAACACTTTATTTTTTAGATCCATAATATCACAATGTTGAAATCTAATCACAAATTTTTTCATAAATACATTGGGCCTAATTATTAGGTGTCATAAATGCACAAGGTGTAATTTGCAACACTATATTTTTCCCTCACTTTAGAGGATTGATCAAATTGAAATATTAGGTGCACTAAAGCAGCTTAGGAAGATATGTTCATTAAACTTATATAATGTATTAAATGCATTAATCACCTCAAAAAAGGATATTGTAGCAGTCATAAAGGTCAACAAGAAAACACAAATGATTCCCCCAGTGCTTAGTGAGGAACTCCAAAACCTGTCGTGAAAATTCAAGTACTATAAAATTAAAAGTCATTAGTGCCAGAAAAAAAAAATTGCTCTAACAACAAGAATTCTTAAGAGGCATCATAAATAGTCACAATGAAAAAGTGATGAAGTGTGAGTGTATGCCCCCTTGTATTTTTTCTCCAGTAGATGGGTAAAAATAGGAAGGAAAATGAGCCAAGATTGTCACAAATTTTCTTTCAAGTTTTTGAACAAAAATCTGGCTATATATTGGAAAGGTGGGTCCAAAAAGGGTTATTTGTACTATTCATCATGAGGATTTTCATTGTGGTTTCTATAGATCCACAACATATCAGAGTTCCAGTCTACTTGATTTGAGGAGTTGTGTAGCATCGTGGACAAGGACAAGCCCTTGAATGAGGCAAACCTCATTTTGCTCCTCTATGATGTTTTTTAATCCATTTTATAACACTTTTAATTTTTAAAGAAGTGCATGCATCCCCTTTTTGCACACGCATCTAAGACCCAAGCACTTTTTCTTGAACAAGTCACGCACTGGTATCCTGTGTTGGCACCCTTAGGATGTGCATGCATCCTTAGACATCAATTATGCTAACTTCCTAAGTTTGGCAAATGAATTTTTAGGGCCCAAGCACTAGAAATTTGATCTAGATGCATAGAGATGATGGAAATATGATAGAGATGTGATGGATATAGAATGCTTGAATCATATGCTACTACCATTTATTTGTAGTCTCTCACAGAGGTTTGTGAGCATATTAGCAATCATTTATTGAGTATGATGAGTAATCAAGTGGGGGATCTACCAGTAGGCCATCGTGGTCATCTACAGTGAGTGAGCCCCTTGTGGATGTATTGGAGATGATAGAGATGAGGTTCCCTAGACTAATTCTAATTGATGCAGGGGCATTCTAGGGTACTCGGTGAATCTGCATGGTGGTGTGTTTTTTTGGCCCTGTGGTACTCGGTTGTAGCTTTAACCGATGGTCTCGGTTATTGAAGGAAGCTCGGTCGCTGAAGGAACTCGATGAAACCTCTTTTTCTCGGTGGAACTTGTTCTCGGTGATGCCTATGGTGCTCAGTCGACGTGCTTGCTTGACGATGCTTGTGTTGCTCGGTGATGCTTGGCATGGTCGGTTGTTTCAATGGTGCTCAGTTGTTTCTCTGGCACTCAGTTGTTCTAGTTTACTGATTGTTGTTCTTGGTGATTTGGTTGGCCGACTTGGTGCATTTATTGTTGGTAGCTTTTTTTGTATTCTCCTATGTAGTTCTTGAGGCCGACATGGAGAATTAAATGTTTGTAAGGCTATTTGAGAGCTGACTGTTGTTGCATTTAATATTTGTTTGTAGTAGAAGCTGACTTGGCTTATGAGTTAATTATTTCTTCCAGCCGACTTGTGGCTGAAGATTAGTATTTAAGGAGTGTTTGGGTAGTTGTTTAAGGGCATCAAATGGGGAATCAGGGCAGATGTGGAAGTAGATATGATAGACTTGGATCCTGAGAGATCTTGAAGATCATATTTTTATCTGATAGTTTGTAATTAGCAAAGCTAGTGGTTTTCTTGCTTGGAGACAAGGAGATTGTTTGGAGCCTTGCGAGCTCAAGTTCAAATATGCCTTAGGGTTTCCATCAGTTTCTGATTTGTTTTAGTCCTGGACTAGCTGGAAGATTGTAGAAATACTTTTGATTGTAGTTGGCCCTAACTCGGAAGGCCTTACAGCCGGGCATGTTAATGAAAATTCAGTTGAAAATATTGTCTTGTTGTGTAATTCTGCATTGTGGTGTTTGGCTACTTGCTTGGACTGTCCTTAATTAGATCCTCCTTGCTTGACCTACGTCACTAATGGAACTAATTAAGAGACTAGTTGTGGTTACCATGTCCTTTCATCTCCCAACTGGGAAGATGATGATCACTTTGATGGATATGTATAGGATCTTGTATCTACATATGGGACCACCAAGTAGTCGTAGATGCACCATTATTAGCACAAGAGCTCGTATCTAGACAAAAATGGTGTATGAGAAAGGTCATAGACACTGGCGGTCACATCTACCTACAATGGCTAAAGTAGGGACAAGTGGATATTTCACTCATTCAATGAATTATGATCGCGACAATGGCCCTACATGTCACCACTAAAAATTGGGGCTCTCACCTTTTATAGATCCTCCCTCCATACATTAGACAGGTGGAGGAAAGAGGTCACATATTTTCCTGAGGTCGAAGTATGTCAGCACACCTATCCAATGACCGTAGAAGATATGTGCACCATGCATACCATAGCATCACTACCTGCACATTGTTGTAGGTGTGTATGTTTGAGAACATTACTTACATAAGGCCACTAGGGTTCCCCTACCACATTAACTATGATGTGCCATGAGCCCATGCCTACCCATTATGATAAGAGAAGTGGAGATTCCAAGACTTAATGTTTTAAAGGCTCGTTATTGATCACTTGGGAATTGGTGATGTGATATGGAAGCCATACTAGGACATGGTTGGGTGGTCCAATGAACAAAGTGCATCTTGCACAGATGTAGTGCAATTAGTTCCTTTTCAGATGCCATGACTATATCGTGATTCCATACTACAAGTGGCAATGTACAAGACAATGTGGGAAAACATAGTTGCCACCAATAGCCCCATCTACTTCTATAAGGTTGGCTAGGAGCACAACCTAACCATAGGACCTCCCATGCTTGACCATCATAGAGACATGAGAGAGCTCAGAGGAGAGTGACTATAATGACCTTCCACTTCTTTTGGACATTCATGATGTCAGCACAATAGATGGGTTTGCAACTTGGTAGGCTACAACATGTCTGACTCCTACCTTTCCCGTGGATGCACTAGGGGAGATTGATGACACCTCGGACCAAATAAAGAGGATGCAGCCCTACAAATCTCATAGTGGAGCCCATATCAAACACTATCAAGGATCCCTATTAGGAGTTCCTAGAAACGCATGGCATACGATGATAGATCAAGGTGACAACAACAAATAGCTTCCCCAATTCTATTCCCAATCATCTCTTTCTAACAATTTTTGCAAGGACTAGTTTCATTGATGACCGTCTCACCATAGCCTTCATGAACTTGGGTGCGCCTAGTGATGTCTATGATTAGAATCCAAGAACATTAGGCAATAAGGCACCACTAGGAGATCTGAATTAATAGACTACTTATGTAGGTGCACTTGTGATTTTGTTTATGCTATAGATGTTTCAATTGATGTAGTAGATAGATGATTATGATAATTGTAATATTTGGCTATGAAGGTAGCCACCCAAGATCTAGAGGTAATAAAAAACACAATAGCAAGAGAAAAATAAAATGACAAGAATAAATTGTATTCTTATCAATAGTGCAATATAAATCAATTCAATGGATGATAGTACATAGGAGAGCCCTTGGTTATATAGACAAGGTGATTAAAAAGGATTAAATGAGACAATGACAAGTGTTGGTGTCTCATTACATGATAATCAAGAGACAACTTATCACCCACCCAAGGTGAAATCACAGGTCGACCAGAGATGGATCATCCTCCAATGTGTAATAAAGTATGTGCAACATGTGCAACAAATGTGGAGAGTGATAAAGTGATAAGTGCACTAAAGGTGGAGTCAACATATAAAGTGGAAAGTAATAATTAATAACACCGCCTAAAGTGGAAAAGCTTATAAAATCGCATATGTGGTCTCTAAGTTAGCTTAAGTAAAGTGTAATTAGTACCTAGGTGAGAACTAACCAAGGTAAAATACCTTAATTACACTGACACCCCTCTAAAGTGCAACTTAGGGAGACTATACAAAAGATATAAATGCAAGATGGGTCCTAGCAGCGAGGCCATGTTAGAAGACCCATGTAGAAATGCAATGTAGTCTCTCATAAATGAAGAAAAGGAGAAACCCAGTGGGACAAAACTCCTCCCCAAAAGAGAGATGAAAACACAAAATGCTCTCAATGATGTATGAGAAGAACAAAACCTCATATGAGGAAAAATTCTCCCCATAAGAGAGAAGAGGAAAGACCATGAAGCCTCCCCCCCACTCAATGTCAAATCTCTTGCACACATGGTCCAAGATGACGAACAATGCTCCTCCATAAGAAGAAAATAGAGCTAATGTTGCACCAAAAATTTTGAAGTGTGATAAAACTAGGTACCAATATCAATAAAGAATGACTAATGAATCGCCCACTACAAAATGATGAAGATCGGGCATGGAGACACTTGCTTGAGCATCAACTAGATATTTTCCAATGGAAGATTGGTTCTAAGTCTCACCTGGAGCCATGCACCAAGTCTCACAAGATACTTCCTAATCTACCAAGGATAGGAGGATCACATCAAATATGTCATCAAAGAAAAGGTACAAAAAAGGATGGCACTTTATATTAGTGTGTGTACAACATAGCTCATGCAAGCTAATACATAATAGATATAATACAATTTTGGAAACTGATAATGACGCCACCAAGAATTCTCCGAAGAAGATCACAAAATATACCTCCAATTGGAATGATGTGCCAAGAAAATATAGGAGTAATTGACCCCTCCTAGTTGTCGATTGGAGGACATATTGTTTCAATAGGTATGGTAGGTGGAAAAAAAAATTATTTCCAATTTGTATTTTTTTTGAAAATTTGTTTTTAAAAACTTCTAAAAAAGTTTTAAAAATATTTTATTATTAAGAAACTTTATTAAATAATAAAGAAAACATATTTTTTGTCTTTTCTTTTTCCTTGGCCTTTCCATTTCAATGATTACAATTGCCACAATTAGGCTATAATAGACTTTGATCACTATTGTAAAAGACCAAACTAAGGCCTATGCATTATAATTGCAAAACTAAGTCAAATTATAAAAGTACAATTTCTAATCACAGTCACTATAAACTTATAGAACCACTATAAAATATAGAAAAAATCATGCACGTTCAAAAAAAAATTACACATTAAAAGGAGTCCATATGAACTAGAACAAAGCCTTGGAAGTTGTGAAAAGGGGATTATGCAATTTTCTAAATAATTAAGACACTAAAATAAAAAACCACCTAAATCACTATGTAGAGCATGAAATTCCACCCCAAATTTTTTTAAAAAAAATTGCTCAAAAAAAGGAGTATGGGTGATTGAGATATCACTATTTGAAAATCCCTTGAGTAATAATGACGCTTGAATCGCCACCACGCCTCTAAATGTGAAATGGTTATAGATTTGGCCCCTAGTGTACAATTTTGATGAAACAAAAGTTGATCTTGGGGTTTTTGGACCTCCTCAAAGTGATGTCAACCTTTGATTTGCACCAACAAGCTCCAATGTTGCCCTATAATAGAAAGCCACAAAAAGGACCCCCCACCGCCACCAAAAGAAAGAAAAAATCCACCAAAATATTCTTAAATGGAAAACCAATAGCACTCTATGGGCTATGATACCATCTGAGATTTTCCTATGAAGCTATTGACCCAAGATCTAGAGGCAATGAAAAGCATAATAGCAAGAGAGAATGAAAATGACATAAATGTTATATTCCTATCAATAATGTAATATAAATCAATACAATAGATGGTAGTATAGAGGAAATCCCTTGGCTATATAGCCAAGGTGAGTCCAAAGGAGTAAATGAGACAATTACAAGTGCCGTTGTCTCATTACCTAATAATCAAGAGACAACTTATCACCCACCCTAGGTGGAATCGCATGTCCACTAGAGGTGGATCATCCTCCAATGTGTAATAAAGTATGTGCAACAAAGGTGGAGAGTGGTAAAGTGATAAGTGCACTAAAGGTGGATTCAACACATAAAATGGAATGTGATAACTAATAACACCACCTAAAGTGGAAAAGCTCCTAAAAGCTCTTATGTGCTCCCTAAGTAAGCTTAAGTGTAATTAGTACCTAGGTGAGAAATAACCAAGGTAAAATACCTTAATTACACCAACAATGATGTAGATATTGATATGGTCATTCTCTATGTGTGTGTAGAGAGCATAGTGGAGTGACTAGGCTTCATCCACTAGGCACTCTCAAATATAGTCCTAGAGATTGTCACTCATGCTCATGTCTTGGACACCTATAGCCCACATCAAATGGTCAAGAGGCATGTGGACTTGTTCAAGCCTATAATATGACTTAGGAAAAGTTATGAGGAGGTGCATGTAGAGCTTTTGTAGAGGGCAGTGAAACTATCCACCAATTATCTACTTCAATGAGAAGTTAAATTATACAAAGAAATATTCAATCTATAACCAAAAGTTTTACATAGTTGTTCAAGCATTGAAAAAGTGGAGGGTATGTTTTCTACCCAAGAAGTTTGATTTATTTGTGGACCATCATGCACCATGGTTTATAGACAACCAAGGTATGTTGATTAAAAAATGATTTTCTTCAAAGTTATTCATTTGTTTTTTAATTCAAGAATGGTATATGAAATAGGGTATTTAATGCATTGAGTAAAAGGTGTCTCTTATCACATGAAATGAAAGTACAAGTTGTTAGGTTTCACTCTATGCAAAATTTATATGAAGACGGTTTAAATTTTGGGGAATCTTGGGTAGCATGCAAGAATCTAATTGACTTGGATAGAACATTATGGTTGGGTTATTTCATTTGAGAAGGTTTATTTTTTCAAAGGGAAACCATTATGCATACCTTGTGGTTCAATGGGGGAGAATTTGGTTAGACATAAGTATAGTGGATATCTAGCCAAACACTTAGAGGTGAACAAAATATTGGTGCAATTGTGTGAGAGTTATAACTAACTAAATAAGAGTGTGCGAGGAAAATGTTGAAAATTTGTAAAGTTTGCTAACACACCAAGAGGAAATGTTAGAATACATGTTTGTATTAGAGATTCCTATTTTGGAAAGGTCATACGAAAGATGTGAGAATGGATTTCATTCTTGGGATGTCAAGAACTCAAAGAAGTAATGACTCTACTTTAGTTCTATAGATTACATTCTAATATGGCACATTTTATAAATTGCAAGAGTTCAGGTAATTCACTCATGTAGCAACTTTGTTCTTTAGAGAGGTAGTAAGATTGTGTAGGTTATTGAAAAGGATTGTCTCGAATAGGACTACAGAATTTGTGAGCCATTTTTTGTAGGTTTAATAGATAAGTTTAGGTACTAAAGTATGTTTTAGTTTACCCTGCCAACCCCAACAAATAGGAAAACTAATATTGTCAAGATATTTATGGGTCATGGTTGATCATGGAGTATGATATGAAACGTTGATGGTTAAAAATTTGTTACACAATCATTCCCAGAAATATTTTGGCATTGTCATGGATTGTGGAAAGTTGCTATCTCAAAACTAATATTTTCAATAGAAGCCTTGGAAACTCATTTAAATGCTTAGTTAGGAATAAGATATGACTATGGAATACCACTTTGGCATGAGTTGAGTTTGCAAACAATAATTTAGTCAACAAAGTAGAGTCTTTTTAAAATTGTGTATGGATACAACCCTAAAGAAGTATCTGAGAAGTACAATTGATATAGAAAGAATTTTTCTAGCAAAGACTTTTCCAAACTATATGCATGAGTTATGCAAGTAGGTGAAAGTAAATCTAGAGAATATCACATTGATATACAAAGAACATGTTAATCTAAAGAGAAAAAATAAGAATTCAAATTTGGAGAACTAGTCCTAACTCATTTGAGGAAAGGTTCCCTAAAGGAACTTATAATAAGATAAGATAGAAAAAAATTAGACCTTCTAATATCTTATACAAGTTTGCAACAAATGCTTACAAGATAAAGCTCTAGAAATGGGTGAATATCTCGCCAAATTTCAAAATTGTTGATTTTGTATGCTTATTATGAGGGACAAACAAGTGGAGAAACAAGTATAGGGGCATGTTTTTAATTGGATGATTGGATACGACAATTGTCTAAGAAGCTAAAGGATGATGTAGAAGCATTGATTATCACTCATGTTATCAACCAGACAAAATAGAAGGAATTTAATGAATGTTTGGTGAAGTAGAAGAACAAGACAACTAAAGAAGCAACTTGGATGAATGAATATGAAGCTACTAAAATTCGAATCTTAGTTCAAGATTATACAAAATGTACATGAATAGGAGCTCATATAGTTCATTTCATTCACCTCTCATGTATGATTTAAAATCATATAGGTGCACAAGCACTCTTGCATAACCAAAAATGTAGAATTAAATATGTAAATAAATTTCATATAGTTGCAATACTTTCGAGTGATCATATAAAAGTTTAGTTGTTGAGTAATGGTTTCCAATGAAGTTTAGTTGTTGAGTAATGGTTTCCAATGGTTGTGTAGCATTTCTTAGTTGTGGCATAGTAGCTCCTAGTTGTTACACAATAGCTCTTAGTTACAACCATTTCTTAGTTGTGGCATAGTAGCTCCTAGTTGTTACACAATAGCTCTTAGTTTTTGTTTTTTTAACAATTCTTGGTTGCATTTATTCATGTAGACCTATCAAACACTTAACTAAAAATCCCTTAAATCACTTCATTTATGGCAAATTATATAGATTTCATTGATTTTATGTAGAGGTGATATGTAAAGATTCATTTGGATCCAATAAAATTGAATGGGAGTTTCAAACTCAAACAATCTAGTTTAAAACAACCCAGCAAGAAACCAAATCCATTGGAAGGTGAATGGTCCAGATTTAAAGTTTTACATCACTTATCCAATCATACTTGAGCATGTTAAGGCCAAGAAGACAAAAGATAACCCTCTACAAAACAAAGGGGCAGATGCGAAAATGCAATAGACCATTTTTGGTGAAACTATGCCCCTCAAAATGTGATAGATCTGCAAAATATGGGCAATAAAAAGAGGAATACAAGAAGCGTGTGGGTTGAAGAGACGGACTGTTTGAGCCAAGAGTAGGACATGGAAGGATAAAAAATTGGACCCTAGCAAAAAGTAAGGAAACTTTATTATTGGTGCAAAAGGAGGATGAAATTAAATTTTGGTGAAGGAAAACTCTGTTGCTGTCTTCAGCAAATTTTGATAATTTTAATGAAATGGAACCGTTGTCTTTGATTCCATTAAGCATAAGATTTGCTTGGTAAGTTTTAAGCTACTGGGTTAATGCAGTTATTCAATTGACCCATCACAAAAGCTGAGTTATAGTTTTGAAAGGATTCATTGTGCAGAAGCTAGCTGAAAAATATCCACTCAAGTGGAAGTGTTGCATGAAAGAAAATAGTGCTAAATATAGGAAAATTCAAATGTGGATATAAAAACTAGTATTGGTGTATAACTATTTTGGATTTCTATTTTGGATAAGAAAACACATGCAAAATATGTGTTTAGTTGTAATTCAGTGAAATAAAATCAGACACTACAGAAACAAATTTACTTGAGTCTTTTTAATTATACTTATAACACTTACTTTTCCTTGTGAGGAGTCATCACTTCATAATCCAGGAGGAGAATACGATATTTCAAGATATGCTTAACTTTAAATTTAATTTCAAGCACAATATTATTTTTATTTAAGAAATTTTCTCTGAATGGTTGTATTTTTTTACATAATGAACCACAAAATTATTCTGCACGATCATCACAGAACTTTGGGATCAAGCATAGTCTTGTAAAGCTAAATGAAATTAATATTCTTGCTTATGCATCGAAGGATGTCAGAAAGGCAAGATTGTTCAGCACTCTGGACATTACAAATAAAGCATTCCATGCAACTCCAAAACCATGATTACATTAAAAATACACCAAATTGTCCCTAAGAGATAACAGAGGCAAAGGCAATCAACAAGACTCGTAATAAATCCTATCTATTTTACAAGAGATGCTATAATGTTAAAAAGAAGAACTTCAGGAGAAACATTCATCCATCTACAAACTGAAAAACTCAGAAGAGAAGCATTTAGCCATCGACAAACTATTGCTACTGCTCTTGGTAGGTAGTAACCCAGCATGAAAAACACGTAGACCAAACAAGGGGGGGTGGGGAGGCAATTGCTCCTATAAGAAAATTATTATAAAACAAGAAGTTATGAAGATGTTTCTTAATTTCATGTTCTCTATTACTGAAATTGTTTACATTCTATTTGTTCAATTTTATTTAAATCTAGTTTTCCCTGGAATCCAAAATAGGAAGGTGGGTTATAACCAGGTTTACAATGCTATGGAACTATGTTCCATTCCACTCACAGTTCAAAGTGGGAAACATTTAGATTGTTTTGGAGTCATTCGTATTATTTCTATTGCCCACTTTATTTAAACCTGGTCATGTGTTGAACGACAAATAGAGGTTGCCCCCACATGCAATCAGTTTTATTGTGAGATAAAGCTGCAAACCATTTCAATAGCCATTTGGGAAAAGATGAATTTAAAAAGAGGAGAATTTATAACAGAGTTGCTTAACTAGACCAAAAGTTTGTGACCAGAAAGCAATACCACAACATGAGTTGTTCACATCTTAATTCTCAGTATTGTAAATAAGGTTTGTAAAGTAAATAATTGACGCTGGTTTAATACACTGTTCATTTTGAGTAGGTGTAAGTGTTTAAATTAAAAAGGTCGGTCTATAACCAAGGTTGAGTAGACATCACAAATACATTCCTTCTACTAGTCATCATTAGCTTCAAATATCATCCTCATAAACATCACAGAGGCCACCCACTCTACAAGTAGTTAAAACAGAACTTTTATCTTCTGTCTAGAACTTTTATCTTCACCATTCTACAAGCAATTTCCAAAATTGTCTTCATAGATAGAACAAATGATATTCGTTCTACAAATCATTCAAACCCAAAATTTTCATCTTAAAGATCAGTGCAAGTGCTACCCATTCTAAAGTTAATTAGAAGACACAACTTGCTAGATGTCTTAATAAGTTAATAGATATTGACAATAAATGTTGGATGATGAACCCACCATAACCCGACATTTTGACTGCAACTGAAACCTAAGGACAGACTTTAACAAATACAATAATGTGGCGTGTTATGGATAAGGCATTTCGAAGTAAGAGAAATCTCTGCAATCTTTTGCATATTTATTTTTCACTTGTGGCAATAAAAGACATCAAGAACTAAGAATTGCCTGGAGATGCTACGTCACATCCAACTAATATTCAAATATAAGCATTATATTCACCCAAGAAAATCACAATAAAATGAGCTACACCCAGTATAAGAGTTTGCACCTGAATAACCTGTCTAGAACTATAATTTATATGCTTAATTGTAAATATAATTGCAATAAAGAATCAGATAACAATTCCCATGAAACTAAATACAATTTACAAGCTTAACTGTAATGTACAGGGAGTAATTCCCATGATACTATATATCCAAAAAGAATCAGACAGCAATTCCTTGAAGGCTCGGCCTGTATAAACTATAAGGAGAGTCTCTGAGATCTTCCAATCACAATAAACCTATGTAATAACACCTCTTTTAGAAATGAGAAAGAATATTGCAGGTATTGTAGAACCCTTCCACAACATTTCTGCAGATATGTACATAAATAACAGTATAAAGAATGACTGGTTGCATTGGTCGCAGCAAAAACCAAAATGTTCCAAGTGCAATATGATTCCATGTTTGTGACTTATTAAAGTGGGGCTTGAGATGAAGTTTGATGATCTCGTCCCTTTAGAACAAGTGATGCCAACATTGACCGTAATTCATCAACAATTTCAGTAAACAAAGGCCTTGCAGAAGGATCACTTGCCCAGCACCGCTCCATGAGGGACTTCCAAGAAGTTTCACATTGGTCAGGCACCGGTGGTCTCAATGTATTGCTCACTATACCTCCTGAATAGTTTCCAAACAAAAACATTAGAAACACAGAAAACATCAAACTCTAACTTCACAAATACAATCATAGGAGAATCTTGGTGGAAACTAACAAACACCATTCACAGGGTTAATCTCAATGTCCACATTAACAAAATCATCCTAAAAATTTAAATGGGCACACCAATGATTGCTCCATAGTGCAAATCAGCATAAGGTTCTTTCCCTTCAAGAAGCTCCCACATTACTATGCCAAAGGAAAACACATCAACCTGAAACCAATAAGGCAATGTTTAGAGAGCAAGATCATAAATCATTTAAAGCCATGCCAGATATGAAATCCACTCAATATGACATTGTTTCTTGCCTTGTCTGAAACCAAGTTACTGCTACCATTTAGAAGCTCTGGAGCCATCCATGGAAGGCTACCTCGGGCACCACCAGAAACTAAGGTCTGGTGTTTGATCTTAGACAAACCAAAATCTGCAACCTAGAGAAATAAACATGGATATATGAGATTATATGAATCTTCACAACAAGCAGTACTCAAATCTGAGCATTATAGGGGTATTTCAAAAGGTTTTAAAACTCTCATTGGAATGGATCTACAGAAGAATTAGAACATCAGTTAGTACAAAATGCAGATACCAATATTCTAGGTCAGCATATATAACCAAGGCAGATACCAACATTCTGCAACAAGTGAAATTCGTCATTATGCAGATAATATTATAAGTATGCCCATTAAAACCATAAAAAGTAATTTGGTTTGAAAATTCAACAGATGTATATAAATACCCAAAAAAGGAATCTGCTTGTCATAGAACACAGAACATAACTAATACAAAACTGATAGACTTCAGTACTAAAATGGAATAATTTCTCCATAGAAGTTACACCAAAAACCAGCAAAAAAGAATGAAAAACAAAAAACTAGGCCAAGTGCCCAAAGAACATGTATACACCTTACAAATGGGACGCTGAGGATCTTTCATGTTGACTAACAAGTTGTCACATTTCAGATCAAAATGCACAATATTCTTGCTGTGTAAGTATTCCATTCCAATAGCAGCATCTGTTGCTAGTACAATTCTTTTGCGGTGATCAATTGAGCTGCAAACCAGAATGTGCTTTATAGACCATTTAATAATAATTAATTTTCTTTTGTTCATTGCTTCCAGATTTGAAGATAATTAACAGCATTTAAATAATGCTCAATACCTATCGTTCCACTGCAAATTCTGTTTGAGAGATCCATTCACCATAAATTCTGTGACTGTTCCCAAAGTTCCCCCAGGTCCATCTGGTATGACACCATAAAAGGCCACGATATTTGGATGATGAAGTTGTGCGAGCAGGCAAGCTTCCGTCCAAAAATCAGTTTTCTGTCAATCACATCACATGAAAATTACTATTAGAATATCCATAATAACAAGGTACAACTGCAAAGAAAGTAACAATAAACCACAAATACTAAGAACAATGGACTGAAGAACCCACCAAACTATCTTGCTGAGAGTCTCTTCCTGAGAAGCAGCAACTTTTTATTCGTTTAATTGCAACATCTGAGCCCCTCCATTTACCATGGTAGACTGTTCCAAATGTGCCAGACCCTAGCTCTTGCAATTCTTCAAGATCAGCATTCTTTATTGTCTGTTCACATAGAAAAGAAATATAGGTGAAAGTTTAAAATATAAACCAAAACCTTCAAGAGGATCAACACCTTATAATACAATCAATAAGTGAAATAAAAATATAACCATTTCCCAACCTGCAACCCACGAACAATAGCTTCAGCTTCCACAATAATTGCATTATTAATGGGATTGTCATTATCTGAATCCTCGATCTTCATTTCCTAAACACAAGATTAGTGAGCTCAGTAAGAAATGAACATCAAAATGCATATATTAATTACATTTATTAAAGAAGCCACAAGTAGCAGACTCTATGGGCAATACCTCTTCAATCATAAGATTGTCCTCTACTTCCACTTCAGTTACTCTACCAATTGAGTTCTCATAATTTAAACCATCATTGAACTGAGCCCAAGTGTTAACGGACAATGTTGGAGCAGATAGAAGAGGTGGCTGAAGAGCAACTTCTGCTTCATTTTGCAGCTCTGCCTTGACATAGTCATTTAATTTATCTTTTGTTGTTGCGTGTGTTGGAGCAGTCTCCTCTTCTTTGTAGGCAAGCGAAACAAAATCAGCAGACAACGATGGAATGTCCATAACAGATGAAGATATGCAGACGGTGGTGTCAAGCAACCTTGATTCTTGCAATGGTTGTGATGTAGGCATGTCCAATGATAAAATGTTTTGCATCTGCAGATTATTGATACTTACTGGCAAGTTAACAACTTCAGAACTGGAACTTATTTTTTCTCCTTCACCAGCAAATGTATTTTCTAAGACATTTGGTTGCATATAACTGAAATTTAATTTGTTGTCATCATTAAGCCTTCTCAAACCTTTTCCGTGAGATGAAACAGTTGGTGGCACACCCAATTCTTTCAATTGTGTAGCAATTTCTGATGCTTTTGAAGCTTCAGCCGGCATTCCCGTGATCCCAAGCTGTCCTAAAATGTTAGGATTTGCATTGGTTCCCTCGGAGGGTTCAAATATTTCATTTCTTTGAGCCTCATTCAAATTGTTCAGTCCTGAATCCAAATTAGTATAAACAGCCTCTGAATATCCCATTCCAGTATAGCTTTTTCCCGGATCTGCTGGACCACTACTGCCCAATAGTTGAGGAATCCATTCAGCATTTACTTCTGTTTCTGGCATTTTTGGCGAGAAAATAAGATGCTTGCTGCCATCATCTTGTTCCTCAATCCTGTGCGGAACCAATCCATCAGTTACATCTGGTTTTTGATGAAAATGAGGCACAATAGATTGCTGTGGTACCACATACTCTGATGTATAATGTGTGGCAACATAATTCTGCAGTGGTGCCGAATTAGGTTCTGCTTCATTTGCTTGTTGATTGCTTCCACTTCTTTCACCGCCTATGTTTTGTTGACTCGCATAAGCCATCAACGGATCTTCGATAGCACTTGCTGCTACACATGATGAAGTTGACCTAACTGCTCCAGCAGAGTGTATAACTCTTTCACATATAGTTCGAGCAGGCATTACTCTATCTGAAAGCTCAGAATGTATAATCCCTTCACGCACACTATGAAGAGGCGTTACCCTATGATCTGCAGGAAATATATCAGGATATGCACTGTACATTTCCTGATGATGAATTGATTGAGATGCCTGATCGGAAGGCATTCCCTGTCGACAATCATACTGTTGCTCATATGACAACACATTTTGATGAGAAAGTTGTCCAGAATTCAACTCCCTGAGACTGGCTGTAGATACAGATAGACAAAGAGCTCTCCTGCCTTGATCGTTATACTGATTAACATTCATTCCATAATGTGATTGTTCCAACATTTGAGCAATAGATGAGTGTTGCACTTCCGTGTGCTGCAGATTTCCAGTCCAGTGCTGATGTGCAAGGCTAACGGAATGGGGATCAGAAACCACTACACACAAATCAGCTGCACTACCTACAGTATGATCCGTTTGTTGACTTGAAACAAAATTTGGAATATAGAGGTCACTGAGCATATCATCTTTGTGCAGCTGTTCCTGATCAATACGTCCCAAAGCCGGTAGTTCATTTATTGGAAGATGGCGATCATTCACACGAGATGAAACAGGGGCACGCTGCGGAAGGAACTGTTGCAAATGTCCTCCAGTATCTTGCTGGTTGCATTCCGTTCTTATATAACCATCCTGATGTAAATCATGTGCATCCTGCCATGAGGATTGGCATGAAGAGGATGGTAGGAAAACGATTGTCCGGGAATCCACATGAAGCGGTTGCGCACCCAAGCTGTGATCCAAAGAAGATATAGCTACTCCAACTTCCTCTTGCAACTGAGTAAAGTTTCCCTTAGAATCCACTTTTCGCAACCTAGCATCACTCACAAGCATATTATGGTCCTGGGATAATTTTGGATTGCTGGTAGGGACGGAAAAAATATGCCCTGCTCTAGAAGGTACTGCCAACACCCTTGGATCTGAATGTCCAAAGGGGAGACCGTGGTCTGATGGAGGCGAAATCATGGGACTTTCTGTTGGTCTCAGTGCAGTGTATGATTGGGCCCTGGGCATCATCGCTTGTTCTGGAAAGACATTCATCAAAACATCTGAAGCCCCAGATGGTGGCAATGCTATAGACTGCTGTGAAGAAATCGGTACGTTGACTGACAACCGTTTTGAAGAAATCGGTGCATTGGATGACAGCGGTTTTGAAGAAATTGGGGCATTAGCAGGCAAATTTATAGGGTTAGCAGTATCTTGGACAGGGACAGTAGATGCCATGGTACTTTCTTGAACACTTTGAGTCACCCACCAATTATTTGCAATTGCATTCTGCGGTGGTTGTATAGATGCACTACTTGTGCTCTCTGTTTGCTTCCTAAATCCTACTCCTGGACCCAGGAACCCATTTATAGCATCAACATAACACTGCTGCGAATTCCTCTTTTCGCCAATTGCATCAAAATGAGTAAGGTCGTGATCCTGTGCAGAGAAAAGAAACACACGTAGCCTGCAGGAACCTTCACCTCCATCAAGCCTGCCATATTCTTCCATCATATTCTCAAGATCCTCATCAGAGGACACAGAAACAAGGGAATCAAGATCCTCGTCTGGCAGCTGGTATTTGAGTACGAGAGCCAACCCATACATTTCTCTCAACTTTTGAATTACTTCTGCATAAGAAATCCCCCTGTTGAGACTGATGATACGAGTCTCCCCACCCACATATCGAAGTTTTCCATCGCTGGGTCTGGGAATGATTTTCCCTCCAAAACTGCACATGAACTTTACCTTCGCTGCCAGATTTTGAGAGGCCGATTCAGTTAACCCAGATGCAGAAACTCCATTAGACAGACCCTCTCCCTCAGCGCTAGACCTGAAATTCTTCACACCATCAAGATCAGAATCGCCCATTTTCTCTCTCTCGACCTCAGCCATTGATGGCCTCGTTCTATCCAAATTCTCGCCAGGACCCTTTTCAAATGCATCCAAAACATAGGAAAATTTATTGCCAGTTTGAAAAACTCCCTTAGAGCCTGCAAACTGGAGCAACCCAGATTTTTCCTTCAAATGGGGATCCACGAGCATTGCTTCCGCTAGAACTTTCATCCCAACTTCAACCCCCCTCTCCTCTGCAAGACCCCCAAAATTACCCACCTGTGCGCCCATTTCTTCATCAAATTTTCCAACAACAACATATTGTGGACCGACCCAATGCAGTTCACTGCCAACGACAGAACTGGAAACCATTGATACCAAATCTTCCTGAAAAACCTCTTGTTTCCTCAAAACTTCTCCCATCCCTAACTTCCAATTCGACAATCCTCCCCTTAATATAAATTCTCATCCCAGCACTAGAAAAAAATATACTAAAACAGAAAAAGCCCAATCAAAAAGAAGAAACAAAAACCAATTATACCAAAGCATCGCAATCCACCGTAAAAATTAGGGCTTACAAAGGCATGAGGATTTCCCTCCGCAAAAAGAGCAAACCAAAACCCACATCACTAATTTGGGCAGTTTTGCTTCAGCTAAATTTCCTCAATGCAATAGCAAAAATTGGGATTCTACTCGAGAAAAAGCTCAGGCAAACCTTATACGTAGGAACCGCAGCTCATCAAAGCTTTTGCGCAGGAATTTCTGAGCAATCCATTTGTTTCGAGATCATGACTGCAAGATGAAAGAACACACCGTCCTTTCAGATGTCTCCAGTTCGAATCCTGTTGGATGCCAACTGTCTTCAGCCCAGTGTTCTTCCTCGCCTGTCAAAGTTCGTTTATGGCTGCTTTTCAATCGCTTTCAAGATATCCAAGAGAAATTCAAATATTTTATTGGTTTCCCTCCGCCATAGACTGGCAGAGCTCGTGTCACTTCCTCGCCATGCGGAATTCTGGAAACCTTTTTCATCGTCGAAATTTGAAATGAAATTGTTGTCGAGAGAATTTGGTCAAACTTTTTTAATCGTACGCGGGATAGAGAATATTGTCATAAATTCTCCGCATATTTCTGGAAAATGACGTCACCGAACGTGAATAGAATATTTATTATTATTATTATTATTAATGCCTTGTCGGTCGTAAATTTATTATTATTTCATTTTAATAAGGTTTATCTTCATATTGACTTCCTTCCAATTATCCTTGTTTTAAAATCTGCAAATATTTTGTAAGATATTTATTTGCATTTGCTAGGTGATTACTATTAATTGGTCTGATTATGATGTTTTTGTTTTAATATTCAGAAGTATTATTTTTATTTAATAATGTAATAGAAATTTCTAATGTGTATGGGTCAAAAGTAAGTAAGAATTGGGCATTTGGATGGAAGAAATATGAAATAAATTTTTAGTCTTTAGAGTGTGGACACCTCTTACATCTTTTTGACCTTTAATTAAAGTTTCAATTATGATAGGAAAATAACTTTTTAAAAGCCGAAGTCAATTTTTTTCTAAAAATTTCTTTGATTGTAGCAATAGAGGGAAATACACTTTCCTAATGTCTTGTCCAAGTTAATTAATTAATAATATAATAAGCAATTAACTTAAATAGAAAAGGTAGGTAAATATTGAAAGCGAATATAGGTCTACAATCCATAAGATATCTAAATATTATTTATGGATTCAATTGTGTGAGTGTTTTTGCATCAGTGTGTCTCCTTATGCTCTCCATCATCCTGATGATGGATCATAGAGTGCGATCTGAAATGATGCAAAAACGCTCACGCAATCGAATCTATAAATAACATTTAGATAGGTAAATATTGTTGTATATTTCATGTCAACAAAAAGTATTTTTGATTATATATGTTATTAAAGTCATTAAATGGTTTGTTTTTTATTAGATTAGCTAGGAAAGGGGTCGTAATCCTATTACAAAAGGAACAATAGAGACAAAGAAACAAACATAAAAGAACAACAAGCATTGAACATTACAGAGGAATTCTAGTGTTAAACAGTACAAATCCTAACCCTTCTAGAGTTTCAAGTCTATCCAAATGAAAACAATATTAACCATACTTGCAATAATAAAAAACCTGAACCAAAACATCCTATAACTAAACTTAACCATGGCAATAATTAATACATCTTTAGATTTAACCATAAGCATACTTTAAGAAGTTCATAATATGATAAATAGCCAAGGCACGCATGCCCATCATAAAAAAAATACCTAAAATAGAGAACATGACTAATTAGAATTTTTGGGGACATTGATGAAGTCCCAATTCTTTTGGAAATCATTTAAGGCATCCTTCTAGTTGCCCATTTTCCCAACCTAATGATTGGGACCTTTGGTTCCTCTATTTTCGCCTTTCTTCCTGAGCTAAATTTCTTTTATTTTGGACATGCATGTGGAGATCCCCATAATAGTCCTATTCATTATCCCTTATGTAATCCTTATCAAGGATAGAATAGAATCCTCCATTTCCTTGTTGCTTTTGACCATCCTACTCTCTAGAAAACTCACTCTCTCAGTGAGCTTTGAAATAGTCTCTGATGTCCCCTTTATCCTCTTCATTTTCTAAAAATTATGCGAAGCATTCCCCTCCTCTTGAGATATTTTTAGATCCCTCATTCTTGAGGGTCCCTTTGGTATCCTCAAATTCTATGTTTTCCTTCTAAAAATGAACCTCTTGCTCCTCTTCTTCCTCATAAACCTCCTCTTCACTATCTTCCTCTAAAAGAGGGTTGTCCTTCTCCTAAGATGTGTCATTTTCATCATTCTCAAAAATGTTTTTTGTTCCTTTATTTTGCGGGGCCAAAGTAGCCTTAGCTAGCTTGGCAAATCTTTAGCCTCCCAAGTGAGACCCCATAATTTATTTTTCGAGCTCTTTTCCTTTTTGTTGTTTCTCCTCCTCATTGTATTCAATAATGGTAATGGTGACTCATTATTTATGGGACTCCTTTTTAGTTTTCTCTCTAGAAGACTCAAGAAGGTCAACAAGGGTTTTACACTCTTCAAGGATTACCATAAGTAGCCTGTTAACCTGAGGAGTGGGGTGTCTTTAACATTTTTGGCTTTAGGCTCATGGCGTAAAGATTTATGTTTCATCTCTTTTATACATAAGGATCTATCTTCATCCAACCTTCTTGGAATATTCTCAATACACTACATTATGTGAGGATGGGGAGAAGGGGGTTGATTTTGTTGACCAAAATGTAGAGGATTACTATGCGGGTCAAGGGCCAAAACATATTTGTACAATTTCATTATTAAACCCTGGTGAAGTGACAGGAAAGCTCCTTTATCTATGCTTTGGTATAGAGATAAAAACAAGAAAAAAGGTGCATTGATCTTTTCCCTATGTCTAACATGGTTTAGTAGATGGAAGTGATAGTCATGAATAGTCATATATATATATATATATATATATATATATATATATATATATATATATATATATATATATATATATATATATATATATATATATATATATATATATATATATATATATATATATATATATATATATATATATATATATATATATATATATATATATATATATATATATATATATATATATATATATATCCTCAAGAGTAAAATAATGCATGATACACAAACTAACCAGGGCATAATTAGGAGGGGGAGGTTCAAATGATCATACCCTTTTTGGAACCTCTCGCGCTGCTCTCCAACCTCTAAAAATTTGTCGATGAAGCTTTGGTAGTTGTTTGAGCTCTTCTTGATAATTTACATGCCAACATTCTCCAGGTCCATTGCTTCAAGTATCATTTGTGGAGAGACCAAAATTTGTAGGCTACCCACCATCATTGTTCCATTTGATCATAAATTGATAAACTTTCAAGTGAGAGAATCATTATATCCCTACATAGCCATAAGTAAATGGGTCAAACTAGACTACACAAAAAGATCCAAAAGATCCAAATTATTCTTCAGATCCTCACAATTAATTGGTTTGGAGTACTTATGAGGTCCACCCATCTTACCAAATTTGTTCAAAGCCGAATACAAATGTCGACTAATTTTCTCAACACTAGCTTTACAAATGCTTTCATTTGCCCTATAATGATACTCTTGAAGTTGTTTAATAATAGCAATCTTTCCGGCAGTAAATATATTATATAATTATGATTCTCTTTTAGGATGTGAGATAATTTGCTGTAATTAAATCTTGCCCAAAAATTGCCAACTCAAAAATTTGAGTTTTCATCCTTCCTGTATCTCTTCTCACATGAGATGCCATCATCAAAATTTGAGTTCAAAATTTGGTGGAATTCATTTCTTTGGCCATAACAATTTTCCACTTAGTGAAAAGAACATTATTCTTTCCAAATAAGTGAAGAGCACCTTGGTTTACTCTTTGATGATGTCATCTCTTAATCATGGAAAACACATGATTTAAAATCTTCCACCTTGTCTCTTTACCAAGTCTTATTTTCCACCTCAGCTTAGGCATTTCCTCACGCTTAATAAAATTTATAAGTATGAATTTTATTTGATATTTGGTGAGACATTTGTGCTAGTCCAAATGCTCCAACTTTCAATTTTATTAATTAAATAGTCAATAACCTAATTTCCTTTCCTATATATGTCTTGGATTTTGGTTTGAAGGAAGCTCTTTAAGGTTTTTATGCTATCTTCCATTAGGTAGCTTATTTCCCAAGGTCCTTTGTGTTAGAATAACTGAGACTGGGGGTGAATCAGTTAGATTAGTTATCCCATAGTCCCAAATACAAAGATGTAACTCTCAAAATAATTTTAATAAATTCTGCAGCTCGATAAAATAAACTATTAAACTGTCTATACCTTTTACCGATTACCAGTTAATTAACTTACTGTGATTACCGACCAAATCAAATATGTAGTATATAAAGTATGATAATAAAACAATCATCACATAAACACATAACACAATGATTTAACATGGAAACCCTGCTAAGGGAAAAACCACTTGGGATCGATAACCCAAAATAATTTTCACTCTTATGAAGTGAGCTCGGTGAAGAGCCAACCCTGTTAAAGGTTACAAACACACTATTAGGTGTGACCTTGTTAGAGGATTTAAGATTAACAATTATCTTTCAACCAACATTCACTATGGGGTCAATAAGATAACAATGTACATTCCTTGAATGACATAGGGGCATAACATAAGATGGTTAAGTTCACTCGGTTGGGAGATTTTCTATATCAATGGTTAAACTGAAATAGTAGTTGATCTGATTACAACACAACTCAATTTGCAGATGTTCAGATCTATTCTAAGCCCATACAAATCCTTTGATCAATATTTCAATTCACTTCCTCAACTTACTTTCACTCGATAATAGCTCTCTGACGCTCAGTAATGTTCTGCAGTTCGCTTCTCCTTCAACCAGTCTGATCAAGCATGCATGAAACTCTATTCACGTGAAATCTATGTAGTCTTCTTTCTTCCAGCATGTTTCAATAAAGAAACTCATATCTCTTATATAAACAGATAAACTATTTTCATATCAACCATCAAATTTTGTCGCTTATTCTTCTTTGTTGATTTTGCATCTTAAACCTTCCTCAACAATTGTGTCAATAACACGTTTCAATTCCATCCTTTAGATTTTCTCCAAATTTTGTCAGTCGTGGATCTCATAACAAACTTTATCCTCAATCTTGAAATCATAATAATTCCAGCTCATCATTTTCTATCGGCTAAACTAAGCATTTAATACTTTCATCCATATTCGGTTGATAAAGAAATGTGTCAGTGAATACAAGCTCGATTAATATTGTCACTCGGTATACACAACACTAGCTCAATGTATACTAAAGTCTTCATTTACCGACCACATTGTCTTGTACATTTTTGCTTCCTTCTTCATAATAGATTAATGCAACATAATCAAGTCAACAATATAAGATCATAGACTCATCAATAAGTTACCCAAAGTATTCCTTATCCTCATCTATCATATCCATCTTTATCCGTGTAGATATCTCAGTTCTTCATCTTTTCTCTCTTTTTACATATGTTTAGATGTTTGTAACTAACATGATAAGTAATGTCAAAACTAGTTGACATCAATGACAACATAATGACTGATTTAATTATCTTACATATCATTTTAGTAACTCAGTGATCTCTAATCATTGATCTTCAAGTCATTCAGGTATTCAATCAGTTGCAGTTCATCAATCTCTCCCTTTGGCATTGATGTCAACACAAGCAATATGAAATATGCCATACACATACCAAACATGTATTCCACAACTATGTAGGTAAATGTTGTAGCTCAGTAAGCTCTCCCTAGCTTGATATTTAATATGTTTAATCACTACGTTACATAACAGACATTTACATGCAAGCTCTCCCTACATCCACAGGGTCTTGTTCTCAGCAATAGATATTCAAACTCTCCCTTTCTTTGATTCTTCTCCAATCTGATTTTCATATTGTAGCCTTCTCTCCACTATCTTTTTTCACTATCTCTCCCTTTGACAACAATTCCAAAGAAAAACATAAAACATACAGCTCTGCAATAGCCAAGTAACTTCTCTGATGTTCGGTGTAGACAATGTATCTTTGTGTACAGATATGAAAATTCTCCTTAAATATTTCACAACCTTAGACATAATCTAAAGTGTGAGCTATGTTGCATCAACATGAATGATCTTCTGATAAGAATAGGCTGATGCAACCTCCAAATCACATTAGTGACCGGTAGATAGGGGACAGACCCCAAGTCTAGTCCTCAAGTATTCAAAAGTGTCCTTCAGTAGAGGCTTGGTAAAAATATCAGCAAGTTACTCCTTTGATGTAACATATTCCAGTTTGACTTGCTTCTCTTGTACTTGTTCTCTTAAGTAATGATACTTAATTGATATATGCTTTGTCTTCGAATGCATTACAAGATTCTTAGAAATGTTTGTAGCACTAGTATTGTCACAATATATAATCACCGGCTTAGTGTTTACCTTATTCATCCCTTCCAACACTTGTTTGATACAAGAAATGTTGGAACAGTTTGTAGCAATAGCAACATACTCTGCTTCAGCAGTAGACGGAGAAATACAAGGTTGTTTCTTACTTGTCCAAGTTACAAGTCTTTCACCAAAGAAAAATGCTCCTCCGGTTGTGCCTTTTCTATCATCTATATTTCCAACCCAATTTGCATTAGTGTAAACTCTTAGTTCAAATTTTCCTTCCTTAGGATACCATAAACCATAATCCTCTATTTTCTTCATGTATCTCAAGATTCTTTTCACTGCAACCATATGTGAATCCTTAGGATTGGTAGAAAATCTAGCCACAATCCCCACTGCATGTGCAATATCAGGCCTGCTATGTACTGCATACATCAGTTTACCAATCATAGATTGGTACAGAGTCTGATTTACCTCAGTAGATTCATCATCTTTTGTCAATTTGTATCCTGTAACCATCGATGTTCCTACTGGTTTAGCATCTTCCATGCCAAATGTTCTCAATACTTCCTTAATGTACTTTGATTGTGTGATGAAAATTCCATCATTCTGCTGAATAACCTGCAAGCCTAGAAAGAGCTTAATCTCTCCAAACATTGACATTTCAAATTCTTTTTTCATCTCATCAGCAAAAGATTTACAAATATGATCTTTTCCTCCAAAGATTATATCATCCACAAATATTTCAGCAATCAAAATAGTATCATCTGATCATCCTTTCATGTACAAATTGTTGTTTTCACCGGTTCTTACAAAACCAATACTTAAAAGATAAGTATGTAACCTTTCATACCATGCTCTCGGTGCCTGCTTCAATCCATATAAAGCTTTATGCAATCTACATACCATGTCTTTCTTATTCAAATCAACAAATCCTTCTAGTTGTTCTATGTAGACCTCTTCTTCTAGTGTTCCATTTAGAAAGGCTGACTTAACATCCATTTGATAGACCTTAAATTTCTTATTAACAGCATATGCAAGTAACATGCAGACTCCTTCTTGTCTAGCAACAGGTGCAAAAGTCTCACCATAATAAATACCTTCTTCTTGTGCATATCCCTTGAAAACAAGTCTAGCTTTATTCCTTATAACCTCTCCATTCTCATTCAGCTTATTTCTAAAAATCCATTTAGTACCAATGACATTTTTATCTTTCGGCCTAGGTACTAAAGTCCATGTCTTATTTTTCTCAATTTTTTCAATCTCTTCATTCATAGCATTTATCCATTCATCATTCTCAAGTGCAACCTTAACATTCTTAGGTTCAAACTCACAAACTAGGCATACATTTTGTCTTAACTTACTTCTTGTCATCATGCCTGCTTGCTTATCTCCAATGATTTGATTCTCAGGATGATGTCTTCTAAAAAATCTTGCTAGCACTTGATCTCTTCTTTGTTCTTCATTCTATTTAGGTTCATTTCCTTGCTCAGCAGCTTCTTCCTAATCCCCGGTTTCCCTTTGTTGTTCCTTGGTGTTATTTTCCTGATGCTCGGTCGACTCAGCCTGTGGCTTCAGTAGGTACTCTAGATGTTCAACATAAACAAATCTACTATATTCTTCTAGCTCCTTAATGCTTTCTTCATCATTTTTATTAGCAAATTCATCAACTCTAACATTAGCACTTTCAATCATCTTATTAGTAGCCTTATTCAAACACTTGTAAGCTTTACTTTTAGTATAATATCCAAGGAATATTCCCTCATCACCTTTAGAGTCAAATTTATGATTCCTATCATCTTTCAGAATAAAGCATTTGCTACCAAAAATTCTGAAGTAACTTACACTCGATGTGTATCCAAACCATAACTCGCAGGGTGTCTTGTTTGTATCCTTCTTTAGTTGAACTTGGTTTAGGACATATACAGCTATGCTAACTACTTCTCTCCAGTACATCTGTGTAAAAATTTTCTCTATCATCAGTGTTCTTGCACAATCAACAATAGATCTATTTCTCCTTTCAACAATCTCATTCTATTGCAGTGTTCTAGGTGTAGAAACTTGTCTTTTGATGCCATTCTCATTACAATAGTTAGTGAATTCATTAGAAATAAACTCACCACCTCTATTAGACCTCAAACATTTTAGTTCTTTTCCGGTTTCTTTTTCTACTTTAGCCTTGTACCATTTAAACATTTTAAATGCCTCAGATTTCTCCTTTAAAAACATGATAGTCATCAATCTAGTATAATCATCAACAAACAAAATAAAGTATCTATCACCATAGTAGCTCTGAGTTCTCATGGGACCACATAGGTCGGTGTAAACTAACTCCAAGATTCTTTTTGTTGAATAGTCTTTACTTTTAAAACTAGATTTTGTCATCTTCCCTTTCTGAGATTCATGACATATAACATGATCAAGTTTAGTTAGGCTAGGCAGTCCTCTAACTTTTATTTTTCTAGTGATCTTAATCATGTTATCAAAATTTACATGACATAACCTTTTATGCCATAACCATGCATCCTCATTTTTCACTAGTAAACAAGAAGTCTCAACATTGTCAAGATAAAATAAGTTACCTCTTGATTGTCCTCCTGTTCCAACAAGCTTTCCACTGTCATCATATATCTTTACCTTCTTGCTTTCAAATGTCGCTCGGTGACTTGAGTTGTTAAGTTGTGATACACTTAAAAAATTGTAATTCAGTCCTTTTACCCAATGAGCATTATCACATCTAATTTTTTATTTAGCAATAAAGATCCTTTTCCTTTGACCATGCAAGGTGTGTCATTACCCATTTTTACTGATCCTCCATTATAATGCTCAAGATGATCAAACTTATCTTCATCACCAATCATGTGATGTGTACAACCACTATCAATGATCCAAGTATCATTTTTACTAACTTTAAAAATGAGTGTTGTTTCCACATACCTTTCCTCTTCCTCTGAATCATCTTTCATCACAAAAAACACTACCTTAATGTCATCATCTGTGTCGGTGTCGGTGTCATCCTCTTCAGCAATGTAACATACCTTTTTACCTTTATCTTTGTGATCTCAGTTGTCTCTGTTATACTGTTAGTTCTCTGTTGTTCCTTCTGCCATAGCTTCAACTTTTGGATCTGTCTCTATCATTCTCATCTTCTTTCATGTTCGGGCATCTAGCAGCAATATGACCAACTTCTTTGCAATTAAAACAAGCTAAAGGTAATTTACCCTTGTATCTACCTTTACCTTTAGGTAGTCTCCGGGCCATAAGAGCTTCTAGTTCATCAAGCTCATCATCGGTATTGCTATCACTTTCATTCCTTATAGTGTGCTTACTACTAGATTTACCAATCTTAAGAGAAGACATAAAAGTAAGCTCAACAGTTGACCAGTACAACATTGTTATCATAATTGTTCAGCTCAAAAGTGGTTAACTTTCCAATCAAACTATCAAGAGTAAGTGTGCTATTAGGTGCAAACCTCACTTCATGAATTGTTGTTATTATGATTGCATAGATAGGTAAAAGTGTTCTCAAAATTTTACTTACCACAGTATCCTCTTCAATGATACCACTAGCTCCACGAATAGTATTGACAACCTCTTTAATTCGGTTTGAGTATTGTACTATGTTTTCTCCTTCCTTCATTTTCATATCATCAAATCTGCCTCTCAAGCTTTCAACTCTGGCTCTCATCACATTTGCATCACCACCATGTACTAGGGAAAGTTTCTCCCACATTTCCTTTGAAGTAGTGCAATCCTTGATGTCTTGAAATTCAACATCAGTAAGAGTAGCAACTATCTCTATCATAGTGATGTTGTGTTCATGTCGGTCTCTTAACTGATCAAGAGTCAAAGGACCAGGTGGTTGTAAGTAGCCATTTTCCAGTAAAGGTATAGCAGATTCTCCAATTCTAGATAGATGAAGTTTCATCCAACTTTGCCATGTACTAAAGTTGTCCTTGTTCAACTTCGGCACTTCCCTTTTATACATCTTGTAATCTTTCTGCTTAAGTCCTTAAAACTTTTGTCAAAGAAATCAGTTAGCTCTGATACCAATTGTTAGAATAAATGAGAGGGGAGGTGAATCAGTTAGATCAGTTATCCCATAGTCCCAAATACAAAGATGTAACTCTCAAAATAATTTCAATAAATTCTGTAGCTCGGTAACATAAACTATTAAATTGTCTGTGCCTTTTACTGATTACCAGTTAATTAACTTACTGTGATTACCGACCAAATCAAATATGTAGTATATAAAGTATGATAATAAAACAATCATCACATAAACACATAACACAATGATTTAACGTGGAAACCCTGCTAAGGGAAAAACCACCTGGGACCGATAACCCAAAATAATTTTCACTCTTATGAAGTGAGCTCGGTGAAGAGCCAACCCTGTTAAAGGTTACAAACACACTGTTAGGTGTGACCTTGTTAGAGGATTTAAGACTAACAGTTATCTTTCAACCAACATTCACTATGGGGTCAATAAGATAACAATGTTCATTCCTTTAATGACATAGGGGCATAACATAAGACAATTAAGTCCACTCAGTTAGGATATTTTCTATATCAATGGTTAAACTAAAATAGTAATTGATCTAATTACAACATAACTCAATTTTTAGATGTTTAGATCTATTCTAAGCCCATACAAATCCTCTGATCAATATTTCAATTCACTTCCTCAACTTACTTTCACTCAGTAATAGCTCTCTGATGCTCGATAATGTTCTGCAGTTCATTTCTCCTTCAACCAATCTGATCAGGCATGCATGAAACTGTATTCACGTGAAATCTCTGTAGTCTTCTTTCTTGTGGCATGTTTCAATAAAGAAACTCATATATCTTATATAGATAGATAAATCATTTTCATATCAACCATCAGATTTTGCTGCTTATTCTTCTTCGTTGATTTTGCCTCTTAAACCTTCCTCGGCAGTTGTGTCAATAACACGTTTCAATTCTATCCTTTATATTTTCTCCAAATTTTATCAATCATGGATCTCATAACAAACTTTATCCTCAATCTCAAAATCATAACAATTCCAGCTTATCATTTTATATCGACTAAACTAAGCATTTAATACTTTCATCCATACTCAGTTGACAAAGAAATGCGTCGGTGAATACAAGCTCAGTTAATACTATCACTCAGTATACACAACACTAGCTTGGTGTATACTTAAGTCTTCATTTACCGACCACATTATCTTGTACATTTTTTCTTCCTTCTTCATAATAGATTAATGCAACATAATCAAGTCAACAATATGAGATCATAGACTCATCAATAAGTTACCTATTGTGGTTCCACAACCACGCTCCCCTTTTCTGGCCTTTTGGCTCCACGGGGCCCCACTTTGGCTTTTTTGTTCTATCTTTTGGTTTCTTTTTGTTGTCCTTTTTTTTTTTTGGTTGTTCTCTTAGTTTCGACCTTTTCACTCTGTCACACTTTCGGATGTCTGAAAGTGTGAAAGTCCAAAAAGGAGGTGAAGGGCAGGAGAAAGCATTTTGCCTTAGGCATTTTTGGCTATGGCGGCCTCTCATACTTTCGAATGTTCGACTCTTCGAAAGGGAATTGGCCTTTCAGTCTTTTGGCCTTTTAGAGGTCTGATATCCCCAAAAGGCCGATCGACGGACAAGGTGACGTCAACCGTCGGGATGACCTATATAAGGCACCAAGCGGGTTTTAACCCTCACTTTTTCACTCCCACTCTCTCATCTCCGAAGCTCTTCATGCCACTTGCTGCTCGTCTCCAATTTTTGGCCTTCCTTTTTCATCATCGTCTTCCAACTTCCTGTTTTCAAGGTTGGTTTTCCCTTCTTTCCTTTCCCTTTGTTTCTTTTTTGCATTTTTTGGTCTTAGGTTAGGGTTGCTTATCTTTCAGCCTTTTCAACCTGTCCTTTAGGGTTTTAGGGTGCCTTGTCGGGCCTGGTTCAGCCTCGGGGGTCATGAGGTAGTCTCCTCTCCTCCCCTTGATGATTTTGTGGTCAAACTCACCGTTGGACTCATTTTTTAGTTCAACTGACCAAACCCTAGTTTCGGACATTCGTGGTCCAAAAATCTCAAGGTTTCAAACCTCAGGATTTTTCTCCAAGTGCTTAGAATTTTTTGACATTTTGGTGTGCGACAACATCGAAACATCATCTCCTCTGAAACGCTGAAGTGAGGCCAGGTTTTTTCGCTCAATCGCCTAAGTGCCAATTTTTGGCCTTTCGACATTTTCAGCCTTTCAACATTTTTGCAAGCCGAAGATTGGTCCTCCCTAACTCACTGAAAACCCTTCACAGGATCAAACACAAATAAGCAGTGGTAAGGCATTTTTTGGCATTTCGAAGGTTTCAGTCACCGAAGTTTTTGCACCTTCGATTCGCCAAAAGGACCAGAAAAAGGGTGTTCAAAGCTTTTTCATACGCCTTGTTTTTGCAATTTCGGCCCTTTCAAAATTTTTGGAGGTCATTCACCCTCGAAAGTTTGAAAGACCGAAAAGGCCTTTTATAGTACTTTTTAAGCTTATTTTGATAACTAATAGATTTTTTTTCCCATCACGTTACTAATTCATGGTTTTGTTGCTCTTCGCAAGAATGGCCGAGAAAGAAGTAGCATCACCCACCATGAAATATCAATTCAAGGGGTACCATCCACCTTCTAAGGTAACCAACTTGCACACAGGCATAATAGACACAAACATCAAGAACGTGAGCTGGAATGATTACCTGACAAAATGTGCTCAACCGGTAGGGCGATCAGAAAACTACACCTCCCTGGTACATTGTTCTCTAGTGAACGCAATGGATCACCCAGTCTCCATCCTATTAGCAGACTTGATTAACACATTGGCCAGCAACTATGTGCTCGATGAGCACATGGTAAAAAATAGAGTTGGTGAGGTAGTTCTGGACCTGAGGCCAGACAACATCGAAGATGTCTTCCATTTGCCCAAAGGGGTTGATAAGTTCTTTAATTTCCACATCAAAAAAGGGATGGAGTTTTATAATAAAGATGTACAACGGGCCCACAACATTTTGAACAATGAGTACCTCATGCAGCCCATGCCAAAGGGTAAACTAGATAGGATTGACATGAGAAGGGGATATATGCAAGAAGACATCTAGGCTACAATAACAATGATCAGCAAAGTGTACAGGCTTGCAAAGTCTTCTCAGTTAGAGCCATGGATGATCCTACTCATCCAGAAGATAAGGGAGAGATGTAAGAGAGGTTTGATTGGGCCTCCATTCTAAGTGATAATCTTGATGAGCAACTGGTTCGGGTAAAGACAGACCCTCATTTCTACATGACGTCTTATGTCATGTATCTACTAGCCGCAAGGGCAGTTTATCCAAGATTCATCAAAGTTGGGGAAATGGGAGAACAAAACACCTGGTCATTCACACTGTATCCTCAATTGGTGAGGAAAGACTTTTACACACATAACAACCTAGATTTCAGAATTGTCAATGATGCTTTCATATTTGCTATCATACGCTCCATTGAGGGAGATTATGCAAAGAGGTTGTTCACTGAAGCAGAAGAAAAATTAAAGGCCCTTGGGGCATTCTATATTCAGTTCTAAACTTTCACTTACATTCGGGTGGCGGGAAGCACCCTGGCACCGAAAAAGCTACCAAGGTATCCTTTTGACAGGGTAGTTCTTCTAGAAGTAGCGAGGCAGCTGTCAGATGCCCATGAACATATTAAGCATAAGAAGAAGCATTGTTGGGATTTTCCCATTTCTATCAGCCCCCATTGTGTGCCAGACATGAAGGTCTACAAATCTCTGACCTAGGAATGGGATGAATTCCCACTGCCAACCTACGATTTTTTAAGGCCTCATTTTGATCCCATTAGTACATTCAGCCACATAATGGGGAGGCATTATGTTCATGAGCTACACGTTGAAGATCATTGCGTTAAATGTGTGGATGACTATGAGGTAAGGGTCTGTCACTATTGCTGGATGAGTTTGGAGCTGCCCTCTAAAGAAAAGAAGAAGAAGGGAGAAAAGATATTGAAACCACATTTCAAAGAGGTTGCTCCTTTAAAGCTAGAAACTATATATAGGCACGAACACCCCACCACATATGGCTTGGCTACACACTCCAAGAAGGTCAATACCAAAAGGATAGGGAGCATTGCCCTGCCAGATGTGCCTTCATCCAGTAGCCATGATTCTCCAAACATGGCCAAGAAAACAAAGTTCAAAATCATAGGACCCAAGTCGGCCGGAGTAATCAAGGGCCATGTATACAAAAGAAAGAAAGGCTCTACGCCTACACAGATGGACACCCTACTAGAGGAGGATGAGGCTGAGTTGGATGACATCCCTCTCAGTAGAAGGACAAGGTCTATGGGATCTATGAAGAAGATAAGAAGAATGGATGATGATCCAGAAGAAACTGGAGGGGCAACTCAAGAGGAGCCCATAAACCTAGATGCCTTGGGCGATGATGAATTTGATATCAGGGATTCTGAAGGGCTACATGGTTTCCAGGAATCTAAACAATAGGGCCCAGTCCAAGGAGAGTCTGTAACTTTTGACTCTTTTCCCACACAATTCATGATCCTAGATAGCAAGGTAAGAGAGGACATCCAACAAAAGCCTCAAAAACAAGTTAATGTTGAGAAGGCTGAGGTTCCAAAGGAGACTGTAGATCTATATAAGGAATATTTTGTCCCCTTAGTCTCATCCATTTCACCTCCGCCTCCACCTCAAAACTATCCAACTCCACCTCCATTTCCGCATCAAACACCACCTACCACTCCACTTCCCCCTCCACTACAAAACACTTTGCTACCCCAACAACCTTCATCATCCCATGTTCCCTCACCAACTCCACCTCAAATTCCTTTTCCTACTCCCTTTGTCTCTCCCACTCCACCTCCTAACCAATATAAGTCAGCACCTCAAAGCTCATAAGAGCTTGGGAAGGATACACATGCAGCTGATGAGCAAAAAGTAGGAGAAGAGCATACAGGATCAAAGGAGCCCACTTATCAAGGAGAATCATAGGCGGAAGAAGAGCCACACACTGAGGGGGAGAAACAACAAATAGAGACAGAGGAACAAATGACTGATGAGCAGTAGACAGCTGATGAGGAGGAACAAACACATGAGGAAGGTGAGCAGAATATGGGAGATGAATATGAAACAAAAAAGGAAGAAGAGAGTCAAGAGGAAATGGAAACAGAGCACCCAAAAACTTCTTCCACACTGGCTGCTTCGTATGAGCCATTGAATGCTTTCTCCAAGCCCACTTGGTTCACTAAGGAGATACAACCAAGGGTCAGAGTGTACACAAATGATGAGGCTGATATGACTGCGCTAGGGCAAGCCTTCCACCAAATGACATCAATTACCCGAGCAAGAACATTGTCCTATGTAACACAAGACCAAGCGGCTAGGTGGAAGGCACAGGTGGCTATTCCCACAATGGATGTCAGTACAAGTGAGATTACTCCTGATGACTATGTGTTGGAGGAGGTAGACTTGGGAGAGCTAACCAGAGAGGGTAGCAAAACCTTGGCTACTCTGGGATTGAAGCATGCTCTAGGCTTCATGGATAAGGACGAGGAAAGGATAAAGGCTCTGGTAGAGTAGAATGAAGCTATGAAAAGATTTAATTTGAAGACAGTGGGTCCCATTGACCCTAGCAACCCCAAGGCCTCATTACAAGCAATTTTGGAGAAGAAAGGGGAAATCAATACAAATATACCACATTCTTTTGTATAGGCTTGTGCTGATTGGAAGCTAGATTTTGAACAATTTGCCAGTCTATCCCTTAGGAGGATTCTAAGGCCTCTTAGAAGCATATTTGCAAGAATAACTTCATTGGTTGAGATCGTGACTAAAGAAAATGGTGTGGAGGAAATGATCCTAAACTGGCAAAAGGTATTAGATGAGTTGACAGTAGTGAGGAAGCAACGCTTCCAAGTCTTGGTAAAGATATATGAAGGTTTAGAGTTAGATAGTTTTGAGCAATGGATCCAAGAGATAACGGCGGCATTGGCCATATGTGAAAGGGTCCTCAAAAGATTAAATAAGAGGAGAGACAACAACATGCTCTTTGGGGAAGAGTTACATAAGTTCTTTGAAGGTTTGGACCTAGATCTGTATGATGAAGAGGACAAGAAGAACATGCACTCAGTAAATGTCATCATCAACCAGTATCTAGAAATATTTCAAGGAGTGAAGACTAAAAAAGATCTCCAACAAATGTTCTATCAGAAGGAGGAGATTCATAAAATGCTATCTCAAGAAGAGGAAGTAAAAGCTTTTGTAGAAGAGTTGATCACCTTCCAAGATAGGCAGCAAGAGGTCCTTCAAGGGATTAAGATGCCTAACTTTGATGAAGTCTTGGAGATTGTGGATAGATTCAAGAAAGCACATCCAGAAGTGTGCCCTAGCTAATAAGCATCCAGTCCAAGACCTGCCAAATTTTGCGTACATAAAATACAGTTTTGACACTTAGCCATTTTTGCAGAGCTAGATTTTTGACATTTCAGCCCTAGATATTTTTCGACCACCGACAAGTCCGAAGTCCAAAAATTTTGGAGGAGACTTAGTACTTAGTCAGTTTTGGAGCTTGAGTTTTTTGGACCAATTGTCAGGATTTGGGCATTTTTGGGCATGTCCGAAAATTAACTCCAGTTATTTTAGAGATCATTTTCCAGTCATTTGGCTTCTTTTTTGGGATCGTTTGTGCATGATTTTGTGATCTCTTCTAGTTGGGTCTACTTGGGGAAGCCGGAGCCAAAGATAAAGGGCAGAAACATGAAGATTATCAAATGCATGCACGAGTTCCAACTCCATTTCTGAGTTGTTTAATGCATAATTTATTCAAAGTTTGTAATGCACAAGGTTTAATTCTGTGCTAGGGTAGTTTAGCTAAGTTTTAGCAGTAGTTTCTTTAATGCAATCTCTAGTTTAGATTTTCTTTTAAGTTTTAGTTGCAGCCAAACCCTAGCTGCAAAAACAAGAGTGTGGTTCTATAAATTGTAATAGAACGATGTAATGAGGGTCAATTTGATCATTAATACAATATATACAGTTGGTGCTTCATTCATGGCATGATTTATTTACTATCTGTGAAAAATTTATGAATGTGTGAATTGCTCATTCTTTTATTTCAAAGAGCCAATTGATTGTTTAATGGTTTTAAGTCTGCGATCTTTTAGTTCGGTGTTTGCTGGTATTGCATGGCTGTGTTGGGACAAATTTTTGAGGAGATTATTCTTCGGTGCTTGAAGATTAACTTGTCTCATGTGTGCGCACATCTAGGGTGGCTTCATGATTCGATGAGTTTTGGCTTATCATACATCTGCATTTGGTCGATTCTGTTGATGATTGCATCCATTTAGCTGAAGATTGTGACATGATCTGATCTCTGCTTTGTGGGTTTCTTCATCTTCTTGGTTATTTAATTCACATGGTGGTGTGATGCTAGCATATATCCATTAAGTTTCTTTTCAACAATTTCATTCAAATATCTTGTTACCCTACATCTTCTAACCTTCCTTGCAAGTTATTTTTAGTTGATTAATTAATTTAGCATTGCTTTCATCTTAAATCTGAAAATCGTATCAAAAAGGAGATATCTTGGTTTCCTAAAGTTTGTTTTATAGTTTCCCTTGAGAGAAGAACCAGTAAAGGCCTCCTTGTTAATAGATTCATATTTGTCTTCCGTTGAGCTATCCAAGCAGTTGAGACCCAGCCAGAAGGAACCTTGAGATTGATTCCATCAGTCTTCCAAGAGGGGAATTCGCTCACACAAATTCCTAGGCGTTGTCCTCATGTAAAAATGACACTCAACATTACCCAAAGTATTCCTTATCCTCATCTATCATATCCATCTTTCTCCATGTAGATATCCCAGTTCTTCATCTTTTCTCTCTTTTTACAGATGTTTAGATGTTTCTAACTAACATGATAAGTATTGTCAAAACTAGTTGACATCAATGACAACATAATGACTGATTTAATTATCTTACATATTATTTATGTAACCCGGTGATTTCTAATCACTGATCTTCAAGTCATTCAGGTATTTAATCAGTTGTAGTTCATCACTTTGATCATTCCTTTAAGAATATTTATTATTAATTTAGAATCCCCTTCCACTTCTATGCTATTGACAGCTAAGTGCACCAATACGATGGATGAAAAAGATGCCAAATTATTTTTTGGCCCCCATCAAGACATTTGGCACTCACCATATTTGGCTCTAGCCAAATAGGTTTGGTGTGCCAAGCCTAAGGTTTGGTCATTCCAAACTTATTTGGTGTGTGTCAAATGTTTTGAATTAAAAAAAATATTTCCCTTTCTCTCTCTCTCTCCCACTTTGATCAACAAATGCAATCTCTAAGCACTAATATATACATGAAATATAAAATTAAATTTTTTTTCCCTTTCTTATACTTTAAGTCATATTTCATGTATATATTGTCACTATGTTTGAGAGTGCTTTCATATCTCTA